>CM039468.1:56277813-56412119 GCA_022433065.1 Begonia loranthoides
GAGAGAGAGAGAGGACAAACTAAACTAAGTAAAGTCAGTGTACCATAATTGAACTTGGAGGTGAAGGCTATAACCCTTATCATGAAAGTGTAGAAATTAGTGAACGAGAATGAGAAACAATGCATCCACTCCATTTTTCTATCAGATGACTTGCTCTCTCTGCAAAAAGGTTTCGATCTTTGTTTCTGATTAGGCCCAGTTTAAGGTAATGCAATGATGGTTAATATAACTAATACTAATGCGACGTCGTGATGGTGATTTAGAAGCACTAGGCCAGGGAGAGAATTATGTGAGAGCCTGTGGCTGGTTCCCTGGTACAGCAATCAAATCACATGGGTGGGTTGTGCACACGAGTGACTAAGTGATGGCAGAGGATGTAATAGAGGAGATGAAGTGGGAACTGAAATTGGGACCACGCTCCAAACCTACTCGGTTTGTCTTGTTTCATCCAGTCGGAGTCGGGGAGGTTGGGAGGAGAGGGCGAGGAGAAAGTTGTAATTTAGATGTAGTCGGGGACTCGGGAGGAGGTCTAGAAAAATTGGGTATAGGGGACAGTAGGAGTCTAGGCTTCGTTTTACTTTTGGACGGTGTTGGGTCCGTTCCCGTACAATTAGGGGAGTCAGGATAGGACCACTCTGCCTGACCCTTTGTCTTCCTCCTTCCCCTTTTCCTAATCAATTCCAAATTCCTTCCCTCGCTTTGTGTGACCAGGTCCTCTGCCACCGCCACCGCCGCCGCCGCCGCCTCCGTCGCTGCCGCCGATGGTGTGGTGGGTAGTGTCAAGTTCGAGGGATCTCTACTTGCGCGATGATTACAGGAGACGAGTCTTCTTGGGAGGAGGAGTCTTTCTTACAATCGCTTTTTGTGAGCCATCCGCCATTTTTGGAACAGCCTGTTTGAGATCTGGGCTGGGCTTCTTCGCTAAGACCCCTCCTCCCTTAGTCTTCCATGACACGTCGGCTAGTTATTATGATTCCATAAAGAACTAAGCAAGTGTGATTGTCGAGAAAACTGAGCATCAAAATTCGAGATTCTTTGGTTTCCTTCACATAAAGCGACCCTCGTACGAACCCACATATACCAAACTTGCTGCCTGGTTTTTGCTTTTCTACGTGGACGAGTACTGTTCTTGCTGACCTGTCTTTTGTAGGACCTACCTTCCATTTTAGGCCCTCCACCGTGTCAATTGACGGCAAATGTGAACGGCTGTGATTATCCCAAATCCTTTCAGAGATTGGTGTAAAGAGAAAAAGAGCAAGTTAGACCCGTCAACGCCAATCATGTTTTAAAGCTTCACCCTTCACTTTGCTTTGCGCAGAGAGCCGGGGGGGATTCTTGAATCTTGAGCTTCTTCACGATCCAACCCATCTTCTTATCGTACTTGCTTCCGGTCGCTGCTTTCTCTCTCTCTCTCTCTCAAAAGCGTTGCAGAAGAACAAAATGCCTGCTCAGCAATCACACTCCAGAAACCGAGGCTCTCTTTTTTGTTGTATAATTAAGCTGCCCCCTCTCTTATTCCCCCCACCTGCGGCTGCTTCTTCCAATCTGTTTTCTCTGTTTCCTTTTCATTTTCACTTGCTTCTGACAGTAAACTCTTCTTCTTCTTCTAAAGCACAGATATGGAGGTCGGTAGAGTCTCATTTCACTTCTTTCCTGCTCTGTATTTTATCTTCGTCTTTAACTCTCTTCATTTCCTAAATGCATATACACTTGTTTTGTCAGAGCGTTGAGCTTAAGGTGGAGATGGTAGGAATCCACGAGAAGAGGCTCCGAAAGTGCCTCTCCAAACTGAGAGGTATTTCATTAACTCATAGCGTAGAGATCATATCAGTTTATTATCCATTCTTAGCTGCTCTAATCAAAACATATAAAATGGCAGGAATAGAGAAGGTGGAAGTGGACGGAAACAGCGAGAAGGTGGTGGTGACGGGGTACGCTCACCGGAACAAGATTCTGAAAGCAGTGAGAAGAGGCGGCCTCAGAGCTGACTTCTGGTCCACCCAAAACGACCTGCTCAACGCATACGCCTCTCCCATATACCCACTCTTCAGATTCAACAACCTCAGATTCTTCTAGAACCTTTCCTCAGTCTTCCCCTTCTTCTTCACGAAAGCATCGATCTCTCTGGTTTTCCTTTTTGGCATTCCTATTTTTCTCTGCAGACTCAATACGTCTGGTATTCCTTTATTGTCGGATTGAGAAATTGAAGAACTTTATAGACGAAAATCCAATATTATTACAAATTAGTCGCTGCAGACGAATTAAGATATGATTTTCTTGTCACTTTTTCTAATAAATTGAATTAAATGGTTGTTTTAGTTAATTTAACTAAAACAAACTGTTAAAAATTTCCAACTCTTACGAGTGGATTGCAAAAGCCACGTGAAAGTCACGCATCCCACCTACTCCATCAGTTCGACTCCTTTTTATCTCTCGGAAACTCGCCTGCGGCCCAGAAGACAGAGAGATCGCGCGCTTTGATTGCAAAAGGTTTTTCGTGATCTTCGATAATAGAATTTGTAATTCGCTGATTCGAAGATGAATTTGAGGGAGAATGAAGCTATTGAAGGTAATACCTTCGTTGTCACCGGTGGGCTGGGCTTCGTCGGCGCTGCCCTCTGCTTGGAGCTTCTCCGACGTGGCGCTCAGCAGGTCAGGGCCTTTGACCTCCGGCCCCACTCCTCATGGTCCGATCATCTTAAGACTCAGGGAGTTTTAATCATTCAAGGTTCTATCTCTAGTTCACTCCGAGATTTATTTTGTTCTTTTTCCATTCTTTTGATTGTCATTCCCCGTCTCTTACTCTTCACATAGCTGACATAATGGTAAGAGGTGACTACTTGGTCCGATGATATTGTCCACTTTGCATCTCCATTAATTCTCATAGGTTTATTCTTGGGTCAGAACCCATCATTTTGACCCAAAACGCGTTCTATAAGCAATAATGGGTATCCGCTTATAAAGTATAAACTAGCACATCCCTCATCCCTCAGGTGGGCAAGAACCGAACCAACCCAAAATTGAGATTTAGTTTTGGTTCAGTTTCGATTCTTAATTTTCAAATTTACAAATGGGTAGGAACCAATAATGACTCTCGGTTCCAAGTTAGTTCTCGGTTCTTGGTTTATGGAACCGAGAACTACACTTCATCTCTCTCTCTCTCTTTGTTTTTAATGTTTCATAACTACTTCAAAGTCTCTATTGTTTACAGTTGACTATGTCTCTTCGGTGAGAATTCCTATACGAAGTAGCTTCCGAAATTAAAAACTTAGTTTTGTTGATTGATATATGTATATGTTTTACGAATCGAATCTTTTTATTAGATTATTGAAGGAGATTCTTGACCTCTTCAATTTTAAAGGACCATAACTTTGGCTACAAATATCAAAATTAGCTCCATAAGATATCAAATCAAAACTCTCTCAGAGATCTATGACGTGTCACTGGGTATGTCCCGTGACCCACCTTTATTGGCCCCAAAATACTCGTTTCGGCCCTCAAATCCGCAGTTAAACATTTTAGAATAGAAACTGGTTCGGAACCGACACTCGAGTCCAGTTCTGAATCCTGTTCCTTGTGGTTCTGGTTCCTCACTCTTGGAACCGAGAACCGAATGGTCGGTTCCAAGAGGTCTGGAATCGAAACTGAGAACCGGTTTGCCCACCCCTACTCACCCCCAATTCCGATGTGGGATCTTGTGACAAACCATAAGGCCTGATGCCCTTCGTCGGCCACATCGGAATTGGACGACCTGGACTCTGATACTAATATTATAAGTGGACACTAGCTCATCGCATGATATTTGTCTATTTTGGGCCTCTATTAATTCTCATGGATTTGTTTTTGGGCCATGACCGCATAATCCTAACCCGAAATGCGTCGTACAGGCAAAGATGAGTGCCTACTTATAAACTAGCACATCCCCAAACCCCAATTCTGATGTAGAATCCCGTGACACTTACTTCCATCACGGGAACTATTTCGAATTTCTTCTTATTGGTACTGCTAATTCTCTCGAAGAATCTCTCACAAGAATGATTGGGGTTCCATTTGCTCTTGTGATGTAAGATTCATCGCAAAGTTCATTTGGGGCGAATACTTTAACTCTCGAATTAGCTAGTTAGAGATGGCGTATAAGAAGAGTTCAACAATCAACGCATGCAATCATGTGATATTAATTCCTTCCTTGTGTTGTTGGTAAAAATAATGATAATTTCAAGTACTAGGCATGATAATTTTTAGAAAAGACTGCTATTGATATTTTTTTTAAAACAAAATTATTTTTCCAAGTACGTTTTTAAGGATGGTTAGAGGGGTCACAAATAGTCTCATTTAAAATCCAACATTCTTAGATAGAGTTTACTTATACAGTACAATTGCATCATTGACTAGCACAAAAAATAATAGCAGATATAATCCAAAAATTATTAAAAATATTTTTCCTACACTGTTGTAATATAACAGTCAAGAAGTAAGAGAAATAATAGAGAAAATAGACGCTGGTAATTTTTACGTGAAAACACAAATAAAAAAAAACCATTGGGATCGAATCCAGAAAAATAAAAATAAGATTTATAATATTCTTATACAAATCAAATATTCTAGAGAATATTCATTAAGAGAAAAATCTATCACTTTTAGATTTTACAATATGCACAAAAACACTTCATTTATTTTTATCTCACTTTTTTTTTTTATTTCACTCAAAATAATCTTTACTATTTTTTTCCCTCTCCTCTCTTCTCCTTCTTCTTTACTATTTGTTGTATGATTCTCGTTCTGTTAATCAGCCTCTGAAAATTATGTAACTTAGGCGATATCGCCTGCAAAACGGATGTAGATAGAGCACTGCGTGGCGCAGATTGTGTCTTCCACCTTGCTTCATATGGCATGTCAGGGAAAGAAATGATCCAATCTCTCCGAGTTGATCAAGTCAATATTACCGGTACCGGCCATGTCCTGGATGCTTGCTTGGAGTTTGAGATTGGAAAGCTTGTTTACTTGAGTACTTATAACGTTGTGTTTGGGGGTGAGGAGATTGTGAATGGCAATGAAAGCTTACAATATTTACCAATTGATCATCATGCTGACTCGTATGGCCGCAGTAAATCCATCGCTGAACAGCTGGTTCTGAAGAGTAATGGGCGTCCTTTTAAGTAAGTTTCTATGATGACAGTAAGTTTGATAAGTTAGATCACTTCACAAAAATTGTATTTTGCTGTCTCATTCTTTGCTAATTAGGAAGAAGAGCGTAAAATGTCTCTATACTTGCGCCATTCGTTCTGCTGCTATCTATGGGCCTGGAGAAGAAAGACACCTTCCAAGGATAGTCTCAATGGCGAAGTTAGGTTTGCTTCTGTTTAAAATTGGGGAACCAGGGGTAAAAAGTGACTGGGTTTATATCGACAACCTTGTGCTCGCTCTAATATTGGCAAGCACGGGGCTTGACATTCGACATAATCGAAGCAACCCAGTAGCGGGCGGGCAACCTTACTTTATATCCGATGGTAATATTTCAACCATTCCCCAAATATTAAGCTAAAATTGTGTAATTCTGACTTGCTTTCCCGTCAGGTTTTCCTGTCAATACTTTTGAGTTCATAGAACCTCTACTTAGAAGCCTCGACTATGACTTTCCGAGGTTTTCCATATCGGTTCCTCGAGCTCTTCTTTTGGGGAAGATTTTCTCAGCAATCTACACTGCTTTATATCCATTGTTGAATCGATGGTGGCTACCACAGCCCTTGATTCTTCCTGCTGAAGTGTACAAGGTCATTCCAGCTTTAACTGATTATAATTTCAAACATGCCCTTGATACTTAGTCTTAATATCAATCTATGTCTTTGTTTGTGATGACTGTATTCCTCAGTCAGTTTCGATTCATTGGGGTCTCACAGGTAGGCGTTACACATTACTTCTCATATCTTAAAGCCAAGGAAGAGCTTGGGTACGTTCCTATGGTGACTCCCAAAGAAGGGATGGCTGCAACTATTGCATACTGGCAGGAGAGGAAAAGGACAACTCTTGATAGTCCTACTCTATATACTTGGCTTTTTGGCTTGATCATTCTGTCCACATTATTTTGTGCCGCTTACTTGCCAGATATTGGCCGTGTTCCCGTATTCAGTGCCTTCTCCTATTGGTCGATCGAGACGATTAGGCTTGTAGTCGTTCTGATAGCTGTATTACACGTTGGTGAGGCTACATATGCTTGGCAGTTGGCCAGAAAGGTTGATACTTCCAATGCCAGAGGATGGTTTTGGCAGACTCTTGTACTGGGCGCGGCCTCGCTGCGCTTGTTGCTGAAGAAGGCAAGCAAGTAGTCAAAATTAACAATTCAACAAACCCATAATAGTAGAAGATCAATAATGTCGTATGAATCGTCACCTAAGTTTTATTATTGTCATCCGAGATACTCGATTATTATAGTTTAAAAAGTACGAGAAGTATTTTTAACTGATACATAAAAGATTAAGGTGTTAGCAACAAACACTTTTATTATTAGGGGGTTTGTCAAATGGCGGATACCAATGTTTATGTGGAAATCAACGCTTTCGTAGCCCTGTATCTTTTTAAAATTTAATATTCACACTTCGACGATGAAAAAATGTTCTAAACTGTGCGGGAATTAAAAATGAAAAAAACATTTGTTTTGAGGTAAATATATATATATATGTTTTTGCAGCAAATATGTTGTTTTTTCTATAGCAGAATCGTATATGAAGTAGTTGTAATCAAGAACTTACTTTCTGCAGTAAAAGACACATATTCGCAGCGGAAAACGTTTTCCGCTGCGAAAAGTAATTTCTATTTCAAGAACTTGTCTTCTGCAATGGAAACGTGTTTTCGCTATAACAAGCAAATCATATTATAAAGATTTATTTTTCTCAAACAGAAGACAAATACAAACTTCCGGCGGTTGACCAGCGGATCATCCTACCCTATCCAATCCACAAGGGCAAAGAAAGGAAGCCCGCCTGTGCAAATACAAGATATTAGGGGGAGTTATTTGTAAAATAAGAGATTCGTTAATTTTGAATTTCAAATGGCATTTGACGAAGCCCTAAGTCTTAACGATCGGAATTCCCTCCTTTTCTACGTGCAGCCTTCCAACGGTTACAATCTGTTGGATCCCTCATTTCATTAAACCATTCCCCCCTTACTTTTTCTGCAGAGCGTCGGCCAGAGGGAGGGATTGAGTGAGAGAGAGAGATGGATCAGGGAGCGATTAGTGTTTCAGCTATGGATGCTTTCCAGAAGCTAGAAAAGGTAGGAGAAGGAACATACGGGAAGGTGTATAGGGCTGTAGAAAAGGCCACCGGAAAGATCGTAGCCCTCAAGAAAACTCGTCTTCATGAGGATGAGGAAGGTGTCCCACCAACCACTCTCCGGGAGGTCTCCATTCTGCGAATGCTTTCTAGGGATCCTCATGTCGTCAAGTCTGTTTTTCTTCCTTTTTCTTTCTTCTTCTTCTTTGCGATGATTTCTTGATCAGACTAGACTTGACTATCATCCTATGTTGTCAGACGTTTCTTATCCTAATTTGTTTTTAATATATTCGTTGTTGTGTTTCTCCTATAAGAATCTTAGTTGACAATCTCGCGGATGTTCTGACCCCAGTATCCTGATCTTTGATTTCGTCAAGTCATTTCGCTATTGTATGCAAAGGGACTAATCCAATTTTGCTAAAAAAAAAAATAGAAGAGATCCTGAAATTTTATCTGAATAGTCTGTGTTGATCTGTTGGATGATATAGTTATATATGCGATAAGTAAATGGGATCATGATGTGAGGAAAACTATTTTCTTTTTCGATGACCAGCAGATTATATATGTGATGGTTCACAATTTTCAGTTCTCTGCAGCCTCTTCTCTGTTTCGTTTTAGTCGTTTTCTTTGGTTTAAGGTAGTATTTCAAACCTACAGGTTGCTGGATGTCAAACAAGGGCAGAATAAGGAAGGAAAAACGGTTCTGTACTTAGTCTTTGAGTACATGGACACTGATCTCAAGAAATTTATCAAAAGCTTCCGTCAAACGGGAGAGAACATTCCTGAAAAAACTGTCAAGGTATAAAACAATTGAATGCTTTTAATTTCTTGAGTACTTGAGCAGAACGATATTAAATATGCGCTTTTTCTGATATCAAATATCTGGTGCAGAGTTTTATGTTTCAACTTTGCAAAGGTGTTGCTTTCTGTCATGGTCATGGGATCCTACACAGGTAATTACTTATCTGCTAATTGTTTTATTAAATGGCAGTGTATATGATTTTAGTTACAATTTTACGGATTTTGTATTCAGGGATTTGAAGCCTCACAATCTCTTGATGGATCGAACGACAATGACACTAAAAATTGCAGACCTCGGACTGGCTCGAGCATACACGGTGCCAATTAAAAAGTACACTCATGAGGTTTGGTTTTGTTCTCTACCCACTGCATTCTTGGACAGAGTTTCAATAGTCGTCAATCTGACCATCTGCTCTATTTGGCCGCTTCAGATATTGACTCTTTGGTATAGAGCACCTGAAGTCCTTTTGGGGACTACCCACTATTCCACCGCCGTTGATATGTGGTCTGTCGCCTGTATATTTGGTAGATATCCACATTTCCTTCAGCATTAAAGAATTTGCATCTTAGAAGTTATTGGGTTTTTAACAATTTGTATGTCAAACCGTAGCTGAGCTTGTGACAAAGCAAGCACTTTTCCCCGGAGATTCTGAGCTGCAACAACTCCTACATATTTTCAGGTACAATTAGATTGCTCCAACTGCAGCTTTTGCGTTGAAACAAAGACCTAAATTCTGCAGACTGTGGGTTTTCAATGCAGGTTGCTAGGTACCCCAAATGAAGAAATGTGGCCCGGTGTAAGCAAACTAATGAACTGGCACGAGTACCCCCAGTGGAAAACTCAAAGCCTAGCAACTGCTGTTCCTGGTTTGGACGAAAAGGGGCTGGATTTACTATCAGTAAGCTATAAACTGACCCAGTAGCCTTTCTCTAACTTAAGTTACAAAAATGAAAAGAAAATAAGAGATGTTTAAACAAACTGACCCAGTAGCCTTTCTCTAACTTAAGTTACAAAAATGAAAAGAAAATAAGAGATGTTTAAACAATGTTTTGCAGCAAATGTTGCATTATGATCCCTCCAAGAGGATTTCTGCTAAGAAAGCTATGGATCATCCTTATTTTGATGATGTTAACAAGGCTGCTCTCTGAGAAATACAGGTGTGTGGATTCAATCAACACGGGTTGATGATGATTAACCAAACAATAGTTCTGTAATTGAAGTATGCTTGCCTAACTTGTCTGGCAATTTTGTTTCCTCTTCCTTCAATTAGGCTGTGTAACTTTTCCATGCATGTTTGTATGGTCTTATATGTTAAAATTGTGCTTCATTATTTTGGAAGTCTATAAAATTGTGCTTCAATTAGGCTGCATAAATAAGTGACAGGCTCAAAATTCTTTAGTCTGGATAATCTACACCAGCACCAACCACATGAAGAAGGTTGACCAAAAAGTGAGAGAAATAGAAGACAAGGCATAAGTCCACAGCATTATCACTGAGCATTCACTTTCTCCTGCTCCAAATAATTGAGTAATAGTTCCTGGCAGTAGAGAACAATAAGAGATACTTTTAACCAATTTTGTGGCAAATTTTAACCAATTTTTGGCTCTGTTTCTGTACCTATGTTCATTGCTGGAGGGACAGCAAATTGAAGTAGAAGAACAAACTGATATAATGGATCAGAATGAACTAAGCCGAATGCAATCGCCCCTTGAACTACAATTACTCCCACTAGAGGCAGGGCGACGTACCGAGCAATTAGGATGCCAACGACAACAGACTTTTTAATTCCCGACGCTTGCAAACCTGATAAATGTCATTCTTTTAGGGAGTTTCCTAGGCATTATTACTTCATGCAAAAAGATCATTTGGATAGCAAGCATGTCACCTTTCAGAAGGTTTCCTCCCACAACCAGAGTGACAGATGGAATAGCTCCATCCCTGCAGTGAATAATACATGAGCAATCACTACCAATGAGTCAACCCCAGAGCTGAGCTAGATAAGTCTGGGTCTAAGACGTTAAATGTCATACCCCAACAAGGAAGCTGAATCTTGGATCACGCGCAAGGGGGCGTTATCGCCTATCAATGACATTCGGAGAAGAGGGATTACCCCGATGAAGAACCCAACAAGCTACGCAAGAAACAAATCAAGTTTTCATAGAATTATTGATCGAGTGAGCAAGCTCAGAGCATGAAGGGACAAACTTTACTTGAAGGAAAACCAAAAGGCAAACAGCTCAATGCCAGACGTTCAAGGTACTCTTTGCTTTTCACAGGGGAGAAATAGAAGAACTTAAACAGAAACGAGATCGACTAATAATAAGCTCTAATTTACGGGGAACACGGAATACCCACCGCCCCTGTGGTCGATGGCGCCAGAGGTGATTTGAGCTTCTTGAACAACACTAGCAGATGTTGTTTTATTTTGTCTCCCAATCCAACCTGTCGTAATTAATGAGGTATCAAAATCCACAAGCCACAAATCAAAATACAGGAACAAAGTAGAATAGTGCGATATATCAGTTTAAGAATGCATGACAAACCTCTGTTTTCACTTGGGATGCAGTGCAGGGTAGTGCATATCTATCTTGCTGCCCATCTGATAATTCCTTTGAAGGGAGTAATGGTTCCGCTAAGTTCTTGGGTTCTTCGAGGGACGATTCTTCGAAAGAGTTGGGAGTGGAGCAATTATCTTTCCTGGATTCAACTGTACTCACCCTCGATGAAATTCGAACAATATTATATACAATTGACCACAAATAAATGGCTCCGATCTGCGCACGGCAAACAAATTACTACATGACGTATGGGTTGGGAGAGGAGAATAAACGCAAGAGAAGAGAGCTCACCGCCATTGACAGAGAAGCGTAAGCCATTCCATATGTGTAGCACACATCAGGGTTTCCGAAAGGGCTTCCTCTTTCTTTACACACGGCTGGAATTATTATAACCAGCATGTTCCCCACATTTCCTTTTGCGTGAACAAAAATGACGGTAATCTTTCAGTCTGCGATCGAGCGGCTTCAACTTTTACATAGCAACTTAAAGGAAAAAAGATTGTTTACAAAACATGGAAGTAGCACCTGCAGCACAGCAACCCAGTATGAGCCCTCGTAGTTGATGCGCCGGGCTTGTCAATCGGATGACGATCCACCCAAGCACTGAGCCAATTATGAAGGAGATGAGGATATTAAAGGGCATGAACCACCTGTTCAGTCACCCACAAGACACCATTTTACCATTATAAAATCACTTGAAGACTACACAACAGAATTGAAGCAGCGAGGATAGTTTATCATCTCACAACGTAAGCATGCTTTTAAATGTTATTGTTTTGCCAAGTTTGGTAGCCACAAGAGCTGGATTGAATACGTAAAACACCAACTGTTCAAACACGAGGACAAAAACAGAGAGCTTGTTATCAAAATTTAAACTTTCAGAGAGGATGAAGAAAACTGTGAGCGACTTCAAAAAAGAAGAACGATCCATCACGGTAATAAGAAACATTCATTTGAAAAAATTATTGAAGGGGTTCAAAAGAGACTTGCAGCATTTAAATGCTTTCGAGCATCTTCGCCCAAGATGTTGACATGATCCAGAGCAAGATATGAGCCAAGTGCAGTTATTATCAACACTTTCAGAACTGGCATAGACGCGATGATAAAAAGGTCCAATAGTTCCATCTCAAAATCCTTAAACAGATCTCCGAATAATCTTTACGCTTCAGTTTCTACAAAAGGTGGCAATACAATCATCGGTGAGATACCAGAGTTGATGTCAAACAACTTCAATAAAAATCAACCAGAGCTGAAAAGATTATGAGAAGCAACCTGAAAAGAAAATATGGGTAGCTTAGCATCAGAAGAAATAATAACAGTAACGCGGTGGGGAGGCAGAAGTTAGAATACAGGGATGCAAATAATACAGAACCCAGAAGAAACGTGAGGCATGCAGGGTTAGAAAGCAACACTGGTACCCAAGAAGGAAGGAACCGAGGAAGCTACGTTCTGTCGTTCTCTTCTTGGCCATGCAACCATACGAATGGTACGTGGGGCACGTTCCTGGACCTAAATTTTTTGTTTGTATTGACTACGTTCATACCACGTGTTGTAAGTTTTCAGCTACATGTGAAAGTGATTCAGTTTATGATAAACCCTTTGTTATGTGTTCTTTGCAACTTGAAACTGTGAAATTTTTGTGACCGGTAAGTTCTCATGTTTTTAAAATCGAGTTTCTAGTTAAAATGATTTTGTAAGGATAGGATTTAAGAATTTTATTTAATATTTATTAAATAAAGAATTAAAATTTTAATTTTATTAAAATGGTTTTTTTTTTTTTTATATAGAAAGGAGTTGACAAAAGAAGATTTCTTCTTCACCGCACGGCCCAGAGAAAAGAGGGAAGAGGGGGAGAAGTTGCCGAGCAATTCTCCCCATTGCTCTGTTCGATTTGCGTTCATGGTATCTCAATTTCCATCTTTCATGAAGATATTTCGTGGGTAAGTCCGCTTTTAGCTTCGTTTTTCTATTTTGAAATTCTTGTTTTTGTTGGCTTTATATTCGAGCTCGGAAAACTCGAATCCAGAGGAATGCTGGTAAATTTCGAGTTTTCGAGGCTGCGTTGGTGTCGACAACACTTGACCGCTACGGTTTGGTTTGGTTCGGTTCGGTTTTGATGTGAAATCAAACCAAACTAGTCGGTTTCGGTTTTAAAATTACAAAACCGGAATCGGTTTTAGAAAAATCAGAACCGAGTCGGTTTCGGTTTTAAAATCTTGGTTCCAGTTTCGGTTTCGGTTCAGTTTCAGTTTTTTCTTTATTAATTTTTTTTTCAAATATTATAATAAAAATTGTATAAAAATTATAAATACATAATTAATAACAACAAAATTATTCTTCCTCTTCTCTTTTCAAAACAAAATTTTGTCCAAAAAATAGTTATTAGGTCTTTTGGAGCTAAAATCACTTCAGAGGCTGAGGCACGAATGACCGAATATGGAACTTCAAAACAAAAAAACACTATAAACGTATTTATGCGGTTCGGTTTTTCGGTTTTGAAAAACTAAAACCGGTAACCGAACCAAAACACTCGGTTCTTACAAAAGAGAACCTTATTCGGTTTTTTGAATAGAAAAAACCTTATTCAGTTTTGATCTTTTGATCGGTTTCGGTTCGGTTCGGTTTTAAACACCCATAATTTCTGGTTGACCGTGAACTGAGCAAATTATCCAGAAATGGTCCAAGGTTGACCGCAGGAGGTCCTTGGTTGATCGCACAGTGTATTTTGTTACGTTTTTGAGTCGTTTACACGTCAGTTGGGTTACTAGACTTGGTATAAGACCCTTCCACTGTTTTCCTTATAATTATTAAAAGAAATTCTTGTCCTTTAACGTGGTTTTGGGCTCGGATCAATTTCAAGCCAATTCTCAATAAAATCGTATTTGATTGACTTTAATTGAGTCTCCTCGACTGTTAAGTTTTGGATGGGTGTGAACTTGTGTTATCGACCATTATGAGGTTTCGGTTGACCGTCGATGTGTTTCGTTGACACTGAATGGTCTCGATTAACCATCATTGAATCTGGTTGACGCTGCGAGGTCCCAATTGACTTTCGCTTTGCTCATTGACTGTTGTGTGGTCTCGATTGACCACCGTTGTGCCTTATCGACCATGATTGAGTTCAAATGACTCCAGTTATGTTTTTTGACTGCTGAATTGTCCAGGTCGAGCGTGTCATGTTCCGTCGACTATCATCGTGTCTTGTCAATCGATGGGTATTTCTGGTTGTCTGTTGAGGTGTCGGGTCGACAGTTATTATGTTTTAGACGACCGCACTATTTGTTTCTCAAAGTTAGGTTTAGTGAACTTCGTTTGGCTTCACCAGCCATAACTAGTTTTTGGTCTGGTTTCATGTTTCAGTCTAGGACTCTTGATGTATTCATAAATTTGATTTTTGGTTTGAGACTTGTGGTTGTCCCTAGAGTCCGTCTTGGATTCCTAGTCTTGATTTAAGACTTATTTGTTATCCCTCGTGCAATTATTGAGATTTTGACATTGACCTTATTATAGGTTCTAGAGATGTCATTGGTTTCAACCCTCACTTCAGATAGAGCGTGGAATTCGCTAGTCGATAAAGTTGTCGTGATCATCATCGAAGTAGAGATTTTTATACTTTATGCATTGTATTTCATCATGTTTTCAAATTGATATTTTGTGAAATAACACACTTGAAAACCCAACAAGAACAGTTCGATAGCACATCTGTTTTTACATATACGTATGTTTTCTCATGTTTATTATATCATATATGGTATTATGTTTGATATTCTGTGGATATGTTGAAAGGATTAATCCTCATGATGCTTTACACAGTCTTAGCACTAAAGCATCACGAGGTTATCTTATGGAATCTTCTACTGCGAGAAGATTGATTGTTTGTACATGCAAAAAGATAACAGAGCATTGATGATATGTCCTTGGGTTTCGAGCCCCATAACCTATCAAGGGTTTTCAGGATCAAAAGGTTGTTAGTCTCTACGTTTTGCTTACCTAGAACCTTTCCATTTGACGGATGGCGTGACGGCTCGTAACTTCTCTTGTTGACAACCCTCGTTAATTTGAATATTGTAGGTAGCTAACTAATGAGCAATCTGTTGAGGTGTTGCTATCTACATATGACTGTTTTTCCTGTGATGTGTGGCGGATGGATCCTTATGTAACCATCCATTTTCACTAATGACGTTTTCGCATGGAAAACGATATTAGCATATTTTGTGATATAGTTGTCTATGTATACAAATTATTTTAATGAGACCACATCGATGGCCATAAGCCAGTTTAATAAAATAATAAAGAGATTTCAAATAATTAAAAATCCATGTGTGGTAAAAAGAAGTATGATCTTGGTTTTTTTAAGGATATGTAAAACTGTTTTCTCATGCATTGCATTTAGTATAAATTTCCCTACTGAGTTTGTCTCTCACCACTTAGACTATATTTTTCTCAGGTTCGATGTATAGGTTCGGACGAGGTCGTTGTAAGACGTTGCTAGTGGCCCCTTTGGTGGGTGCTTTGACTTCTCCTTGGATGAGCTAGTCGGTCAAATCCTTTCATCTTTGGTAGGTTTGGGATTTGTTGTTAGTTTTGATTCCTGCACAGTATGTTTTTTTGTTTATATTATACTATTTTCAACTCTTGTTGATCACTCTGTGGATCCCAACCCATGTGATTTGGGTTTTAGGCTTAATTTTATGGTAAAACTTCTGTTTCATCCTAGTCTTGGACTGGACAATCGGGTTCTTTCTGAGAATCGGGTCTCCTAACCCACTGATTTTGTTAGGCTCAATTACAGGTCGTGACACCATCAACTTGATTGGTTGGGAACTTTATTTTGCTCTTGATCACTCCCCCTCTTAATCATCTACGTTGGACGAGAAGTGTGTGATAGGAACTAGAATCTCTATTATGAATTATCAAAGGACAACGTAGAAAGTAGGACACTCCCTACACTAAACTAGGCTTTCGAGTCCCTAGCGACTCCCTACAATACAACTCCTCTCCTCCCTACTACCCCTTAAGTCTTTATATAGACTTACTAACTAAGTAACATTCCTATTATACCCTTCCTCACCTATCATTACTCTCGCCCCAAAAAGACATCTTGTCCTCAAGGTGGAAAAAAATAAAAAAATATATTTATTATCTATATCTACAACCTGTCTAAAAAATAAAATTTTCTCTTCTTCCCTTCATGATCTATGAAAATTTTCAACCCCAAAGACTTGAGTAAAATTCTTCCTTGCTTTAATCCCCATGTTTTTTGTAAATAGACCCTTGCTGGATTAGGCCCAACACTTCCTTTGCACAACCAGATTAGGGTTTCTGAAAAATTTGGCCCATTAACTCTTTTGCATTGCATTTGGGCTTCTGGAATGAAATTGGTGTCTAGAAAAGGGTGTTTTTGTCCTTCCATCTTTGCAAATATCATTGCCAGCTCATCCAATGAAACCATCAAACAGTTCCTTCCACCTTCATCGACGTTTCCTGCATCGAAATCTGCCAACTCATCCACAGCAACCGCTGCCAGCTCAAACTTTGAACAGTTTCTTCCATCGACGTGTCCTCCATCTGTGTCTCCGCCATCGACGTCAGTTACTCCATCACTGACATCTCCGGTTCCGCCATTTCCGTCGTCGCCAGCTCCTCCCTTCCTACAGTCGCAACGTTTCTTGATTTCTAGAAACCTATCTTCTGCGGTTTCTTCGTTTTTACTCTCGGCAGTTCCTACATTTCCGCCACCAACGGTTCTTTTAGCGATTTCTTCATTTCCACTAGTACCTACATTTCCGCCGTCGACGGTTCTTTCAGTGGTTTCTCCATTTCCGCTGTCGGCGGTTTCTGTCGCTTCCTCTGTTTCCGTTGTCACCGACTCTTTCATCTCCACCATCACTGGCGCCTCCATTTCCACTCTCGCTGGTTCCTGTCCTGTAGTCGCGACTTTCCCATAAGCTTTTTCCTCGATTTTTCCCGTCACCATCTCTTCGCGTGCAATAGTTTGCTCGCAACAAATGTCCTCTGGTGTTGACTCTCCTTCTCTTTTTGTGACAGACTCCTCTTCGCATGCCTCCTCATTTTCTGCTGGTGCGATTTTCCCACCCACTTTCTCCCCGAGTTCATTTTCAATCTCTGCTTTCTTCAGTGCCTCCGATCTTTCTTCGAGGATCATATTTTTTCGTATGCTTCCCACTCTTTCAGATTGTGTGACTGAACCTGTACATCTTCAATTTCTTTGCACGAAACTTTGCCGAAACCCCTTGGTTGTCTGTTTTCAACCTTTGCAGCCAATTGATCTAACAGATCTTGAATAACCAACAAACTTTTTTCCATAGCAGAAAGTTTATCAAGATTTTTCAATTCTTTCCTCATATTGACGACATCCTTCTGCCAATCATCCATAGCCTCTTTCTTAGATGATTCTGAACTTGTTATTATACTTGATAGTCTTCCAAGATCATGCTCTGATACCAAATTGATAGGAACTAGAATCTCTATTATGAATTATCAAAGGACAACGTAGAAAGTAGGACACTCCCTATACTAAACTAGGCTTTCGAGTCCCTAGCCACTCCCTACAATACAACTCCTCTCCTCCCTACTACCCCTTAAGTCTTTATATAGACTTACTAACTAAGTAACATTCCTATTATACCCTTCCTCACCTATAGTGTGTTGAGGAGGTTGTCAAACATTATTAATTAGACATTCATAAAAGCTATAAAAAAAGAATGACCTTTGGAAAGAATCTGAAAGTAGTTCTTCGGTTTGTTGCAGCAAGTGCAATAATTCAAGGAAAAAGCGCCAGCCAAAAGTATTTCCGCATTGAGCATCCACCAGCCTCTCCAATAATCATATCATTGAAACCCACTTCAAATTAAGATGATTCTTCCTGCGTTGAGAAGCAAATTGAGAATTCCAGTTTGTGGCTGCATTGACAGAGAGACAATCATTAATAATAAGATGGGCATTAAAACTATAAATTAGCTTCTCAAAGAAAAAGACAATTCCCTTCGTACAAAACAAAGTGGATGGCAGTCGAGGGACGAGTGTGCATTGAATTGAAGTCATTTTTCATGATCATCCTTTACCAATTCGCCTATTCTACTTACTGGAATATTAGTCAAGCACTCTTCTTGCCCGTCTTTCATGCATTGGATACGATAAAACAATATTCCAATTGAACTCCTTTGTCATAATTATCAGTCAAATCAAAATATTCCCATCTCCTTTACTACAAAAAACAAAAATAAGCTGCAAAAACACCCAGGAATCCTGAAATCCCTGGGCCCTCTTTACAAAGAAGAAAGAATTGGATAAGACCAAACACTCATTTGCTTTTTCTTTCTATCCCCCACAAGAAAAACTCTGTCCAACTACAATGGCTAATTTTCCCCTGCAAGCCAGTCTTAGCAATTTTTGTGACATAAAGATTAATCATAAAACTATCATATCAATCAAGTGTCTATAGACTATCATAGCTGCCTGAACAAAAAGTACTTCTAAAACCTGTTCTTTCCCTCCAGCTCTGAAGTAGTATCGACCATTCCAGATTGAGAATCTTCTTTCCCTCCAGCTCTGAAGTAGTATCGACCATCCCAGATTGACGATCTTTCTATCACTGAGATTTCAGGTCAGCTCAGACTGAAATTAAGAGAGAGCACATTAGTAAAACTTGGAAGAAATTCCCTCCCTCCCAGCACAATTTTCAGAATAGTGAAAGGCATTAGCTTTCTAATCCGCTAATGAACGTTTTCCCATTGTCTGAACAAGATGAACTGTTATACCATCAATGGAATGACTTCCAATATACAGCAAAATTAATAGGCAAGAAGTTATAAGCACAGCGAGGTAGTTTCACTATACTAGTGATCAATAATAAACAATGTTTTCATAGAATCCAGTTAACTAATTATAATCCAAAAGAGAATGCTGTTAGTATCCTTCCTCAATGAAGACAACGACATTAATGAATCATCTCCAGCGAGCAGAGAATTTATAACCTTCAACCAAGCATGCCAGTTTTCGAAGTAATCCAAACCATAATAGAACAAGTAAATACAGCAGTAATTGCTCCCGAAATCCCAAATCAAGACTGGAAAAACACGAACATGTTGGGATTAGAGGGTGTTGAGATTAGACGCACTAATCCGACTTGTATCGAAACGATTGATCGAGAAAAATAGAAAATAGAAAACACACACAGATTATAGTGGTTCACTCTCTGTATGAGAGCTACGTCCACTGGCCGCCAACAGATCTCACTATAATCAAAACGGAGTTACAGAAGTTTCTTGGTTTTGCCTCACCCTCACTATTCTCTCTGCAGACTCAACCTCCAAAACCCTAATTACATCTTTATATACCTAAAGAAATAGGTGAAAATACCAAAATACCCTAATCAACAAATTAGACTCCATAACTCAACAATCTCCCACTTGGAGACTAATCACATCATCTCTCCATCTGCAGCGACATCATGCACATATCTCATCCAAGAAGTCCAACTGAAGTTGCGCACAACTTCAGCTTCTCACTAGTCACAGCTTTCGTCAACATGTCAGCTGGATTTCGACTCCCTGATATCTTCTCAAGTGCCAACACACCATCTTCTAAAATGGATCTGATAAAATGATAGCGTACCTGTATGTGCTTTGTCTTGCCATGATAAACTAGGTTCTTTGCCAAAAGGATGACACTCTGGCTATCATAATGCAATTTACTCCCATCGTAGTTTTGGACTAATTCTCGCAGAAAAGGCTGTAACCACATCATCTCCTTCGCTGCTTCTGTCACTGCAATGTACTCTACTTCACAACTAGAAAGAGCAACTACATCTTGAAGCCTCGAGACCCAACTGATTGCGGTACCACCAAGAGTGTAAACATACCCTGTTCTGCTTTTACTCCTATCAATATCACCACCATTATCAGAATCAACATATCCATCTAAACCAGAATATGACTTCTGAAAACATAAAGCAAACCTTGAGCTTCCCTTCAAGTATCGCAAGATCCACTTTACTGCTTCCCAATGCAGTTTTCCTGGATTACTCATATACCTGCTGACAACTCCCACTGCATGTGCAATATCTGGCCGTGTACAAATCATCGCATACATAAGACTACCAACGGCAGAGGCATATGGAACTCTGGCCATGTAGCTCCTCTCTTCCTCGGTCGACGGTGATTGATCTTTAGATAGTTTGAAGTGACTAGCCAAAAGTGTGGTAACTGGTTTCACATTCTGCATATTGAACCTGCTAAGAACTTTATTCACATAGTCTTCTTGAGAAAGTTTGAGAACACCTATGTCCCTGAATATTCTCATCCCAAGAATTTGTTTTGCAGCACCCAAATCCTTCATAGCAAATTCTTTAGATAACTCCCTCTTCAGCCTATCAATCTCAGTCAAGCTTGCTCCAGCGATTAACATATTATCAACATAAAGGAGCAGTATAATGTAGGAATTATCAAACCTTTTAATGTAGCAGCAGTGATCGGCTTCACATCTCACGAAGTTCGTACTGTTCATGAAGCTGTCAAATCTCTTGTACCACTGTCTTGGAGCCTGTTTCAAACCGTACAAACTTTTATTAAGTTTACACACAAACTCCTCTTTCCCCTTCACCTCAAAACCTTGTGGTTGACGCATGTAGATTTCTTCATCTAAACTGCCATGAAGGAAAGCAGTTTTCACATCCATTTGCTGCAAATGAAGATCTTCTTTCACAACCAAACTCAAAATAGTTCTGATCGTCGTCAGCTTCACCATTGGTGAGAAGATCTCAGTGTAGTCAATGCCTTTTTTTTGCTGAAAACCTTTGACAACTAATCTAGCTTTAAATCTCTTGCTTCCATCAGGTTCTTCTTTAATCCGGTAAACCCACTTGTTATGTAGTGCTTTCTTTCCCTTCGGCAACTTAGTCAATTTCCAGGTTTCATTTGACTTCAGTGAGTCCATTTCATCTTTCATGGCTGCCTCCCACTCAATCAAATCATCTGACTGTTTGACTTCCTCATAACATTCTGGTTCACCTCTGTCAGTAAGCAAAATATAATTTAGAGACGGGGACCATCTCTGAGTTGCTTTGCTAGTTCTGGATGATCGTCTTGGTTCTATAATTGGCGTTTGCAAATTTTCTTCTGGAGCTATATTCTCATCAACTTCTTCTTCAATAATACTTTGATCTTCTTTTCTAGTCGGAGTATCTTCTCCTGAAAAATCTCTGAAGTTGACCACAGTAGACTCTTTCAATACTGAACTCCCACTATCTGAAGTGTTACCAACTTCATCTTTGTAGAGAACCTTCTCGTTGAAGATGACATTCCTACTGCGTATGATCTTCTGATTTTGATTATCCTCGAAACGATAACCAATCTCGGAGTCACCATAGCCAATGAAAAAACACTTCTGAGATTTCAGATCAAGTTTGCTTATATTCGAATCATCCACATGAATATAAGATAAACAACCAAATATTTTCATGAAAGAAAAATCTACCCTTTTTCCGCTCCAAACTTCTTCTGGAAGTTTAAAATTCAAAGGTACGGAGGGTTCTCTATTGATCAAGAATGCTGTTGTGCTAACTGCTTCTGCCCAAAACATTTTAGGCAATCCGGCATGCAATCTCATGCTCCTTGCACGCTCATTCAACGTTTTGTTCATCCTCTCAGCTACTCCATTTTCTTGAGGCGTTCGAGGAATGGTCTTCACCATCTTGATTCCATTTACAGCACAATATTATTTAAAATTTGCATATATATACTCACCTCCATTGTCAGATCTTAGACATTTCACCTTCAGGTTCGTTTCATTTTCGACCAGGGCCTTCCACTTTTTGAACACACTGAAAACATCAGATTTTCTCTTCAAAAAATAGACCCATACCTTTCTTGTTGAATCATCTATGAAAGTCACATAATAGACTGATCCACCAATAGAAGAAACTTCTGCGGGTCCCCACAAGTCAGTGTGCACTAATTCAAGTCTCTTCTTCTTTGGCTCTTTCCCAACCTTTAGGAAACTGACACGCTTCTGCTTGCCAAGAATACAACTCTCACATAACTGATGCTCAACAGACTTTAACTCTGGAATCTGACCACCCTTGACAAGAATTTTCATTCCTTTCTCGCTCCTATGGCCCAACCTGCAATGCCATAAATCTGTGTTGCTTTGACTGTCAACACTTGCAATTGTATCTCTGCATGTAGATGTCATGTATAGGGTTCCTGTTTTCTGACCTCGAGCAACGACCATTGCTCCCTTAGTTACCTTCCAAACATTGGTCCCGAAAGTGACGTGGTAACCCTCACTATCAAGCTGTCCCACTGATATCAAGTTTCGCATCAAACCCGGAACATGTCTCACTTTACTGATACTCCAAACTGACCCATTTGTTGTCTTTAATTTTATGTCCCCGATGCCAACAATATCCAGTGGCTCACCATCTGCAAGATAGACTTTCCCATGATTTCCAGCTACATAATTTTCAAGTAATTCTCTGTGTGCCGTGGTATGAAAAGATGCTCCCGAGTCCAAAACCCATGAGTCTATTGGGCTATCGACTGAAAGAATCAATGCGTCTGTGTTTTCCTCTGTTGCTGCATTTGCTCCATCACTTTTGTCAATACTGTTCTTTTTCGGTGCTTTGCAGTCCCTTTTGATGTGACCCTGCTTGCCACAATTCCAGCACTCAAATTTTCTCCCAAATTTAGATTGACCCCTTTCATTTCTCGACTTTGATCTGCTACTGCTTCTACCCCGATTAGAGTTCCTGTTACTATTTCGCCCTCTGTTTTCCACATTCAATACTGAGCTCGTCGATGTTTCACCAGAATCAATTCTTCGAACTTCCTCGGCTAGAATTCGATCCCTCACATCAGTAAATACTAACTTTGAGCTTCCAATTGAATTACTGACTGCTGCTCTCATAGGCTCCCAACTATTTGGTAAAGATGCCAGTAAAATTAGGGCACGTACCTCATCCCCAAAGTCGATCTCTACAGAATTCAACTGATTTACCATTGTATTAAATTCGTTCAGATGAGCTGCTACAGAAGTCCCTTAAGCCATTTTCAGATTGAACAATTTCTTCATCAGATGCACCTTATTATTTGCAGATGGTTTCTCGTACATATCAGATAACGCTTTCATTAATCCTGCGGTGCTATTTTCCTTTGCAACGTTGTGAGCAACGCTTTTGGTTAGCGTCAATCGGATAACTCCCAAAACCTGTCTATCAAGAAGATTCCATTCAGCATCTTCCATTTTTTCCGGTTTCTCACTCAACGGAATATGAAGCTTCTTTCCATACAAATAATCTTCAATCTGCATTCTCCAGAAAGCATAATCAGTCCCATCAAATTTACTAATACCGTATGTACTGTCTTCACCTGTCAATTTTTTTTTCAATACCAAAAAATAATCCAATCAATATTCACCAAATATTTTCCCCAAAATATTTCTTCAACCTGCAGAAAAATCCAATTTTTCTTTTTGATCACTGATTGGTTCACCCGAGAAAGCACATCGACGGGCGGACTGAACGGCGGTGGGATTCCTCGGTTCGGAACGATCGTCGGCGTTGGAGAGTGGGTCGACGTCGATCCTTTGTTCTGGATTGACGGTGGCGCGGGTCAACGAAGCGGCGTGCTTCGGATTGGTGCTTCGCTGCGATTCTTCGCCGCTTCTGGACGAACGACTGCAGCGAGACGGAGAGCTTCGGATCGACGGGTTTTGTCGTTGCTTGTCTTCTTCGATGGTCGTCTTCGTTGCTGCTGTGTGTTCGGTGCTGGATCTTGCAGGTTCGCGGCGCTGGAGATCTTCGCTAGAGAAGAAGATGACCGTGGGCAGCTTCGGGCAGGGAGACTTCGGGCAGCTGCTAGGGCTTCTCGGGCAGGACTGCAGGCGGGCAGTTCTAGGGTTTCAGGCAGACGGGCAGATCTGGGCTGCTCCAATTTTCCTTTTTTTCAAATTTACAATTTTTTTTTTCTTCAAATTTACAATTTTTATCACAAAAATTGTAAATCCTAACTTCGTTCGATACTTTCGACAAATCAATCCTTGATTATTGAAACCACTTCAACCTGAAGCTCTGATACCAGTTGTTGGGATTAGAGGGTGTTGAGATTAGACGCTCTAATCCGACTTGTATCGAAACGATTGATCGAGAAAAACAGAAAATAGAAAACACACACAGATTATAGTGGTTCACTCTTTGTATGAGAGCTACGTCCATTGGCCACCAACAGATTTCACTATGATCAAATCAGAGTTACAGAAATTGTTTCTGGTTTTGCCTCAACCTCACTGTTTCTCTCTCACTCACTGATACAACCTCCAAAACCCTAATTACATCTTTATATACCTAAAGAAATAGGGTTATGAAAACATGGTGAAAATACCAAAATACCCTAATCAACAAATTAGACTCCATAACTCAACAGAACACTGTTTCAAAATAAATGCACGAACGAAAATTGGAACAGATCACACAATTCAGGGTAAAAACCAACAACACCAAAAGAATGAATAGCGTAGTTGCAAATGCATTCATGGAAAGTTTACTGAACATGTGCAAGGGTTTTTCCAAAGCAGCTTTTGCAATTCCAATACAATCCCAACCACTCATAGTTACCGGTAGAGCCTGTGCTTGTATTGACATTGGCTTTTCGCACTGAAGCTACTTTTTGGCAATGAGTCCTGCCTGATGCCAGGTCTTTCTAGGCTTCTGATCATCTTTTCCATGTATCTTCAACTGCAATTGATCACACAATTAATGTTATTTGATTCAACCAACTATTACTTTTAATTACGAATAAATAATATGTGATAACCGTACTAACCTTGATCCATGCTTTTGTTGATGTAAACGTTGATACGAAAAATGTTTATCGCCTTGAACCTTTACCTTTAAGTTCTCCCTTCGATGATTAAAGGAGAAGTATGATTTCTATAATTCTTCCTCGACAATAATACTCAGAAGAGTTCAAAGAGAAAAACAGAATTCAGAGTGAGAGAGATATTCTTTCAAAAGGGAATCGTCAGGTTCTTTACCAGAGAAGCATTAAGAAGGAAAGGAGAAAAAGAAGTCTGATACCACTTCTCCTCTCCTTTCTTTTAAAGTTCATTTAATGAACTTTGCAGGCATTTACTCCAAAAGAAAGAAAAGAAACACTCCGTGCTTTCTTTCATAATATATATTTTATAATATAAAATATTATTTTTATGTAACTTACTGTATTGCCCTTTATATTAAATGAAATTACGTAAATATCATTTAATCTCTTTTAACTATACATTATTCACTTTAATAAGGTCAAGGTGAGGGAATTAAAACCCAATCAACTTAATTCTGCTGTACTTAACAATCATCACATTAAGCTCTGTAATATTAAGTCAATACTCTTTAATTAACATAGACCACACTTATAAATTATTAGAAAATAATCTAACATCAGTACTCTCTTCTCTCTCGGATGGTCTATTCTTTCGTCCCCCTTTTCCCTGTCTCTGTGACAGTCGACGTTTCTCTCCTTTTCTCTTTCCCCATCTCGATCTTCATTACAATCACGGCTACTCCTCTTCAACTCCTCCTTCCTTCGGAATCGTCTCTCCTAGATTTACTTCTTCCCTCATCCATGGCCTGAGATCCTATGAGTAATGAATAAATTCACAGTGAAACAGAATCGATTCAAGAAACCTAACAGATCGAACAAAACAAAAAAAATGAAGCGGAATGATTCCTCCAATGGACAATCAACCTGATTCAAATCTAATCAAAACTTGGAAAACAAAAAAGCAAGCGTGAAAGCAACATCAAACTTACAGGAAACCAAACGCAGCAAACCTCGTTCGACGTAGCTAGGAAACGGAGAGGAGAGCAACAGAGCAAGGAAGTTACGAAAACCCTTTTCCCTCTCTTTTTTCTTTGGCTTCAACTCTCAAGTTTCTGTTTTGCCTTTTGGGTAATCCGGGTTTTGCTGTAGGAGGTGGAGGGTTTGTTTCATATTCGTGTATCCATTCCCTCCAAAATCTCCGGACTCCGGTCGCCGATAAGCCCATTTGAAGACTGGGCCTCTAACCATCACATAATTAACGTTAAGCAAAGATCATACGTACGCTGTAATTATATAATTTAATTAGATACCTTTACATGTAGACTATAAATTAGTGATACATTAGTGATCGATTAGTGATGGATTACAAATAATTAGAGTAATATATTATATAGTAAAAACCATGATTACTAAATAAGTGGGTCAACTTTCATTTGGGTATTATAGGCTCAACATAATTAGAGTGCACCCCTCTAACGTCTAATCCAACAACTCATTCTACGCCTGTCTTCGTCGTCTTCTTCTTCTTCTTGTCTTGTTTTTTTTAAGGCCAAATTTCCACGTCCAGTGGACAAGCCCTGCACATTGGTGGATGGGGATATCATTGAAAGTCAAGTACTGGAGCTGGGTTTAGTCCAGGTTTCATCTTTGATCACTCATTTTATATTATGTAAAATCATTACAGAATAATACAGGTTTACTTTCATCCCAAAATCTGATGATTGGAAATTAAAAATTAAAATAAAAAAAAAAAGCTTGCAAACCACCAAGCTATGGCTTCACACAATTTGTACAAATGCCCAATCTCTCTCATCGGCCAGTAGAACTAGCTAAGCTCTTGTCTTTCTCTAAAATGGAGGCCTTGTGACGCTTGCACTCAACCCAAATATATCTGCCGCTAAATGAGGATATCCACCGGCTATGTTTCCTCCCATACCGGCTAAAACAGCATCCCCGACGTTTCCCCGTCCACTGCGGAAGCCTCCACCGTCGGATACCTGTGCGGCAGCGCCACCTCCTGTTATCCCGGACGACTGCGACCCGGATGGTTGAACTAATGGCTCCTCGTGATCATCTTCCTCCAGTGGCAAACGTTCAAACACGGCATTGGAAAACGAGGCCGCCATTAAAACCACGGGGCTTGAAGCCATTAAAGGGCCAACCACGCTGCCTCCCACTACATGTCCTTGTCCAGCAGATAAGAACAAGGATAAACCGCCTGCACTCGGCGGAGCCGGAGGAGGAAGCACGGTTCCCGTGAGCGACAGAATCTCGAACCGTCCGGGAAGAGAGACGGCGCTTCCGGCAGGTTCGCGCAGACTGACGTTTGAAATTGTCCCGCTACCGCTCATCACGCAGACTCCTCTGCCCTGTCGGCTGGCATAGTTCGAAAGGCTTTCCACGATATCTGAGCCAGCAGAGATTTCGAGCACGTGCGAGCCGAGTGAGCTGGGGCTCTCACGCGTCACGATAATCGGAGCCTTGGGTTTGTTTCTGGAGCCAGGAGGACGGCCTCTCGGCCGGCGTATGGAGCTGTGGGCGGAGGAGGCCATGGCGTCGGTGTTGGTGGTGGCGATCTTTTGTTGGGTATGAAATGATTGTTTCGAATCCGAATTAGCAGTTTGCGGCGGTGGAATTGACTGTCTCTGAAAGTTCTGTTCTGGCCGGAAAAGTTGATGAACGATGCAAGTACCTGGTGCTCCCGCTTCGTTATAGCCGGCCATACCCATCTCTATACTTTCTCGCTCTCCTTAAAGGGTAAATAAAAAGGAAACTCTCTCGCGCAGGAAATCTTAAACCGACCTAACCAAGTAGGAAATTTCAGAGAAAGTCGACAGAGAGAAAGTCAAGAACGAAGAATTACAGGTCAGAACTTTGAAAGTGTTGATTACGAAAGTTAAAGATAATGATATCCTTAAAGTATATCTTAACGAAGACAGAGTCCTAGAATCTTAGCAGAATTCAAACCCAGCTGGAGAAAGGCAGGTTTTAACGAGAGAGAGAGAGAGAGAGAGTGCTGGAGCCAAAGAGGAGACACGAAAAAGTAAGCTTCTTCAGGGGTTCAGAAAGAGGAAGACGAAGTTTTAAGCGGGGAAAACTGACAGTGACAGTGGGGATAGAAGAGGGTGAGTAACGGAAAGGAAGAATTACAAGGCAGTATGTAGTTTATATCTTCCATTAAAGAAGCTCCATCTGGGTACGTCTCTGATTATTGATGATGGAAGTCGTCCTTAAATCTGTCCCTAAATATAGCGAGCTGCGCTGGGACTTTTGCGGGTAGACTGCCATTAATTTCAATCCTCGCGTTTGACTGTGCTAGAAATCAAGCAGCCATATTTGACGTGAACAGTGCTTAGTGAAAGGAGGAAAACCAGTTGGCTGGGCATCTTTAGTCCTTTCCATCACGTTGATTAATTCATCTCCACTGTAGCAGAGGAGAGTGAAACACATGAGGTCAACTTTTCTCTCTCTTAATCTGTATGTTTTTCCATGTATGGAAGTTACAGCGAAGAAGAAAGGAGCTACTCTCCCAGCCACATTCATACGAACAGAACTCCCTAGCCATACACTGAATTGTGAGGCCGACAAAACACGACCAATGTGACACCTTGTCGGCATCAACTCAAACTTTACTCCTGCGGATTCTCCGCTCACAAATTGGGGAAGCCCTGCCCATGAATTGACTCCTTAACCGACAAGACAACCACTGTTCTTGATGCAAGTCCATATTGATCTGAATAATGGAACCTTGGTTGGTTCAGGCAGGAGTATTTGGATTAAGTGAGGGGAGGGTAGTGTGATAATGATACGCCACTAATCGTAATCAATCTCTGAAAGATACTTAATCTTTAGCTTAGACAATTGATCAAGGGCCTAATCATTTTCCACGGAAGAATCCAAATCTCTCTGCAAGCAAGCAAGCAAAGAGACAGCGGGTGGGCCTCCTCCATTAAACAGGCAGTGGGGGCGTTTGAAAAACTTGAATCGACTGGGAGCGTTGGAATAAAGTAATTGTCTGTAATTAAATAAAAGCACAAAATGGGAGTGGAGGAGGCAAAGTTAGAGAGTCTCTCTCTGGTTATTTTTGACTTATGCCAATCGACAGACCCATGAAAGATCCCTCAATTATCTGATTACCCTTTTGATTTGGATCGTCCAACAGCTGTCCAAGACGACAACTGAACCAAGCTCGTGCATCTAATGA
Source organism: Begonia loranthoides (assembly GCA_022433065.1). NCBI lineage: Eukaryota > Viridiplantae > Streptophyta > Magnoliopsida > Cucurbitales > Begoniaceae > Begonia > Begonia loranthoides. The sequence continues at coordinate 56,306,481 of CM039468.1, forward strand.
ATGATGAAAACAGAAGCTGATAGACATTGAAGTTGCAGGGTGGAGAAAGAGAAGCCTCCGTGGTAAAACCAGCTAAAAGAAGAAGAATTTACAGTAACATTTGCACAGACAGCGCAGAGGGAGGGAGAAGAAGGGGATACACAGTCCCAAATCAAACACATCACGTTGGAAAGAGATTAAATTCCTTATCTTGCCCTCCCCACTTTGTTGGGATTAGAGGGTGTTGAGATTAGACGCTCTAATCCGACTTGTATCGAAACGATTGATAAAAAAAAACAGAAAATAGAAAACACACAGTTTATAGTGGTTCACTCTCAGTTTGAGAGCTACGTCCACTAGCCGCCAACAGATCTCACTATAATCAAAACGGAGTTACAGAAGTTTCTTGGTTTTGCCTCACCCTCACTATTCTCTCTGCAGACTCAACCTCCAAAACCCTAATTACATCTTTATATACCTAAAGAAATAGGATTATGAAAATAAGTGAAAATACCAAAATACCCTAATCAACAAATTAGACTCCATAACTCAACACACTTCACATGATATCAAGTGCCCACAGCTTGTTGCTTCTCCTATTCATTCCAAACTTTCGTTTGGTTTTTGTCTTCTTCTTGTTGGATTATACTTCGACTAAGTTTTAAAATCCCGGACCACTTGCTTTCTTCGTCGCTCGTTTCTTCTACGATGCTGCGAATTTAGACACGTCTCGGCTGGATCTATTGTATTTCATGTGACTTTTAACGAGCTGCCCAGCTGCAATGGCAGACATCAGCGAAAGTTCACCTGCCAAAACAGAACCCACCAATAATGCTAGCCAAAAGCCTCAGAGTTCGACCCAAACTCTCTTTGTTCGCCCCCTTCACTCCGAGTAAATTCAAGCAGGCAGACTGCGATGCCAGTTGACTACCACCTCCGACCGGTACCCACTTGAGATTGGTTTTTTACTCGAAATGTCAAATTAGTACTTCAAAACCACAATCGAAGCGAACCTCAACGGAAGGCATTGTGACAGAGACATGGAGATCTTTCCCACCCTAAACAGCTTCCATCATGGTAATGCAGTGAGAATTCTCGATGTTCTGTGCAGGATCTTGGCCAGTGCCTATAAACATTGCCGAGACAAAGCTGTCATGAGCATTATACCCGCCGAGAGATCCAGCAGCAGCAGAGCCAACTAGATTCTTGAGCATGTTGAGCTCAATCAGCGCAGCTACATGTGTTTTCAACACCTTCTTGATCACCTCCTCCTTAACAATGGCTTCACACAATCGATTCACCTCTCCCTTCGATCCAATTTACAGCTGCAGGCGTCTTATCAGAACAACAATTCCCTGCCAAATAAATAGTTAATCAACATCATATAATTGTTTTTACAAAATACACCCCTCCAAAACGTTTTGGACTCCTTTAGACACCTTACTCATCCCCATGGCATCGCCTGTGCTACAGCTAAATTGCATATAAAGATTCTTCCCGGCGATGGAGCAATGAATGTCCTGAAGCCCAGCATATCTACTCGACCTGAATAAGGAAATCAGCACAGCAACTTATAATCTGCAAATCGATTATCACTACCGGGGAAGCCAGAAAAGCCAAAAGACAATATCAGAGAAAAATATAAATTAGTAAAAGAACATATGGAAACTTAAGCAATAGTCATCTTCAAGATCCAGCCAAAAAGATTCATTTTTTATTCAATGGGTTGTTTCGGTTTCCTATCACAAGGCATAGTCCAACCAGTCGTCAACGTTTTATCACCAGTCAAGTAGAAGGCATAATAAAGGAAGCAACGTACTGAACCTCCATAATAGGCAAAGGAGAATAAAAGGGTTGATGATCACCGACTGAAAACGACGGACAGAATATCAAAATTAGCCGGATTTTCCATGAATAACTTCAACTCAGAGGCCCACTTGGCAGTTCCAAATCTGACAACCGGCGCTCTGGTCATCCCATCCCTCAACAGAACGATGGTTGCCCCACCCGACGGATTTGCCTTGCAGCCTCTGTTGGTTCTCGCTACCAAACAGCATTAATACGGAGTATTCGAACCGTCCAGCAGCAATGGCACCGCTATTCCAACTGGAATCTGAACATATCCAATCGGCATTTCCCAGCACTGCCCCAGAATTGACTCGTAATCAAATCCCTCCAGAGACAAACAGAGGAGAGACCTTCCTGTCGTCCTCTGCAGCGCCTCCCGTCGTAACGCAGCCGACCTCTTGCAATCCCCGAGTTTTGATTCAAGGGAATACGATGGAACCGACCATAGATTGGACGATATTCTAATCTTCTTCGGATGACAAAGACGAAAGAAGAGGTTCTGAGTCAAATACAATTGGAGGTGCCGCAAGTGTTGCAGGGCAAGGTGACGGGCAATGATAGTCATTTTTATGATTGACAAAATGAGAGAGGAAGAGTGATGAGAGAATTACGGATATATGAAATCTGAAATCCTTCAACAATGTGGAATTTAAATAAAGAATCGTCCTTGAAATAAGAAAAGAAGCTTGACACGTTATCTATAAAGAGATAAGAACCAAAGTTATCAAGTTGAGGAACTTGACCCTAACCAAACTTGTTGATTAGAACCAAAGTTATCAAGTTGATCTTTCAAGTTTAAGCTTGAAGAACATCGAGTTCTTAACAAAAAACCAAAGAGAAAATTCTCCCAAAAACACTCAAATTCGTGTATTAATCATCCTCAAAAAGGGTACAAGCTTGTGTTCAAATAGACTACAAACATACCAAAATAAATTAGGAAATATCCCTAAAATAATAGAAAATAATCTTAAACCTATAATATTCCGAATCCTAATGATTTGGAAGCTTAAAGTTAACAAAAACAACTTTGGAAACTTAATAAATAAAATTAGAAACAAATAGGAAACTTGGAAGTGAAAGTTGACTGCCTAAATTGAAGCTGAATCTTGGCAGATTTCGAGATACTATTTGAATGACCCAATCTCCTCCAAATCTTTCGATCTTGGTGTCTATGGAAAGCTTAAGACGTGTACTGTAATTCGTATGAAGACCATGTCTCCATTTAAAATCTTTATCGAGCCCAAATCGTCATATTTATTTTGGTGCGCAGAAAACCAAGGGCCAATTTCAACCTTTATGACTTTTGCCTTTCTAGTTGGGCCATTTTGGATAATGACTCTCTTCATTCTTGATCTTGTCATTGGACCTCCTATGCCTTGCAATAGATCATTGTCTTTGGTAATGACTTGGCTCTTTATGGGTCCTTGGATCACATCATTCCCTCCCCTTCGAAAAGATTCATCCTCGAATCTTCTGCATAATAAAAGCATAAGTTAGTAATATTAAAATTAGCGATTTTGTTATAATACCTGATTTTCATATATAGATGAACCCAAGCTCAATCTCTGGGGACAAATATGATTTCCTTGAGGGCTTTGTTAGCTTGTCGTGCATAGTGCTCATTTTTCTTTGGAATCTTTTCTCATGCCTTTATGTGCAATTCCCTAATAAACTCATCTTTCTTTTTTCTATCAACAACTTTGTTAGTAGGCAACGGTGATATATCAAGTGGAGTAAAAGGATTAAAGTCATAAATAATCTCCAAAGGTAAATATGAAGTAGTAGAATGCACAACTTGATCATAAGCAACTTCAACATGTCGTAATAAAAATTTAGGTAAACAAAATTTATCTTTTTCAATTAAATACCCATCATGTGTATAATAGTGAGCAAATGCAATTTTTTTACAACCTTTCCAATCGTAACAAGAATCCAAACCCAATTTATTGAAATATTTCATGAATCCCAATGATTTAGGTTTAATCACATAATCCATCGATCTCATAAAGGTACTTACAGCATTGAATATTTCATAAAGCATAACTATCCATACATGTAATCTATGTTTAATTTTAAACACAATTTTCCAATTATCATCTTTTTTTATTTGAATTTGATAATATTCAATTTTCAAATCAATCCTAAAAATCATACATGCTTCATATTCATAAAAATACCAACTAATCTATATTCGAATTTGATGCTCATATAAGGTCTTGAAAATACCAACGTTCAATTCAAAAAGATAAAACTTAAGAACAAACCATATATTTTTGTCAAATAGACATCTTTTAAACCCATAAAAATTGACACATGCATTTTGTTCATTGACTATCCAAAAATTTCCATAAAAATTTATGCATACAATCTTTCCACAAACAATCCAAAAATTTCCATATAGTTCTACGCATGCAACTGTTTTACAAATAATCTATAATTTTTCATGAAATTCCACACATGCAATTATTTTATGACTATAAAAACCTAAACTTGAAACCTTTCATAAGCAAATCAAAATCTCCCAAAATAATTGACACATGCATTCTTTTTTACAAACTATCCATAATCTCCCAAAACCTAAGTCTTTATCATGCAAATTTTTAATAATTTTAGATTTCAATAACTTAGTTTAATGAGTAAAAACATACATTTCTGACAATGGGTTAGCAACCACAATGTCCTTACCTTTGTGGATGACATATGGACACATCTTGTTGTACTCCATCCATGGAAGTTCAATCCTTTTTTGTGGTGTTAAGACTTTTGGTAACTCCTTTGAATATATGTCTTTATAACCTTGCAAAATAGATGAAACATCCACTAGAAAAAGAATAGTTAGCTCATGGGAGGTAAAAGAAATATTTTTGCATAAAAATAAATTAAACTCAGTAATTTCCTCACTCTTTTTAAACACTCCAATTCCATTCTTTTCCTTTTTCCCTCAGATTTTACCTCCTCTCCCACTATTTTTTTTTTTCTTTCTCTCTCTCGATTTTTCTTTTCTCATCCCCCGATTTCTTTTCTTCCTCATTGCCTTTTTTGCTCACTTTATTTTTGGCTTTTCTCTCTATGGCTCTTTTATCCCCTCTTTCACTTTCGCCTTTTTCCTTTTCAATTCTTTTTATTTCTTCAACTTCCAAATCTTTTTCAACTACTCCACAATCTGAATTTTCTTCCTTTGCTTTGGTTTTGGCAAAACCTTTGGGCTCTTTTGCAATCTTTTCTTGATCTTTGCTAACTTCCTCGACTTGCACATCTAAAACTCTCTTTAGGATCAACAAATATTCTTTTATTGAGTCTTCAACTTCTATATTGCTAGATTCATCAAGTGGTTGCATTTAGTCGTTACTTACACTCTTTACATCTCCAATTTCAAACTCTTCCTCTTGTGTTCCTGTTTCAATTGATTGCTCCACTTTATCGCACTCTTTTGCTTTGACTTCACTAACATATTGTCTTTTCTTAATTTCTCTCCCTTCTACAACTTATCTTCTTTGTTGACTTTACTTCCTTTCTTTGCATCACTCGAATCATCAATCATCTCTTTAGAACTCAAAGGTGCCGCGACTATTAGTTTCTTCATTAAATATGATTCATAAAGTTTCTCAAGATCCAATTGTGATTTCCGACTTAATTCCCTCCAATAGTGTGAAGGAACAAACTTCTTTCTCATGATGGTTCTCATGTTTTCCCAAGTTTGAATTGGTGGGTTTCCATATCGCTTTTGATCTCTTAATAATTGTGCCCACCAAACGTTTGCGTAATCCGTGAACGCCATGGAAACCAATCTAATTTTCTTTTCCTCCGAGTAGTTTTTGCATCCAAAAACAAGATCTACTTTTTCCTCCCACTCTACATATGTTTCCGGATCGTTTTCCTCTTGAAAAAATGGTAGATTTACCTTTTTATGGCTTACATTTCCATCTTCATGGTTTGCTTTAGCACCTCTTTGTCTTGTGAAATAACCATCTCCATATTCGGATTCCCCATACTCATCTTCCATGTGTGTTGTTCTCCTCCGCTCATCACTTCTAGAAGGCGACTTCATGTTATCCAATCTCAAGTTCAAGGCTTTTAATTGATCTTGAATGGCTTTCATGTACATCTTTGGATCAAAGTTATAAGACTCACTTTCACTGCTCATGGTTTTTGTTTTGTGCTGCGAAACAAGATAAAAGTTAGTAATAGAATGGATCTCACACACTCCCTCACGTGTTTACACTCAAATCAATGTCTCTCCACTCGTGTTTCACTCAAAATCTTGGCTTTTTCTATAATAATCTCACCCTCTTGCCTTTTACCTCTCAATTTTCTCTTTCAGCTCTTTATTTAGAACTTTGATCAATGAAAAAATTCAACAAGTAAGATCAAACTTTTCAAATCAAGGATTTCAATCTCCAATAAAAATAGAATCAATGATTTTTTTTTTAAAGAGACTTTGATAGCTACTCAAAAAATTCTCAAAAATTTAAGAAAAATGATTAAGGAAAGAAACAATTTAAGAAAGAAAACAAATTAGGAAAGATAACAAATATGGAAAGACATAATTTAGGAAAGAAACAATTTAGGAAAGAAAGAACTTAGGAAAGAAAACAAATTAGGAAAGATAACAAATATGGAAATACATAATTTATGAAATAAACAAATTAGGAAAGATAACAAATATGAAAATACATCATTTAGGAAAAGAAACAATTTTAGAAAAGAAACAACTTAGAAAAGATAACAAATATGGAAAGACATAATTTAGAAAAGAAACAATTAGGAAAGAAACAACTTAACAAAGAAAACAAATTAGGAAAGAAAACAAATTAGGAAAGACAACAAACATGGAAAGACATAATTTAGGAAAAAATCAAATTAAGAAAGAAAACAAATTAGGAAATATAACAAATATGGAAACACATAATTTAGGAAAGAAACAAATTAGAAAAGAAACAACTTAGGAAAGTTAAGATTTTAGAAAGAATACTAGTAAAGAAGGATATCAAATATGGAAAGAATATGCACCAATTACGAAATTTACAAGAAGAATATAGGATTGATGCATAAAAATATTCAAATATTCAAAAATCAAGTGTAGCACAAAAGTATTTGGATAAAATTATTTGATTTTTAATTTTGCAAGAAGAACAAACTTGTAAGAAGAAAAAAAAACAAAGAGAAACTTTTGCAAGAAGAATTTTTTTTTTTTTAACTTTTCTTTCTTTCGGCTTTTTTTTTTTTTTTTTTCAAATATGCCTTTTGCTAGAAAGTACAAATCTTTCTACTTTTTTTTTTTTTGCAAGAACAAGAACTAGAATAACAAAAGAGCAAAACATTTTTTTTTCTTTTTTTTTTTCAAGAATTGATCAAAAGATCAAAGACTTTGATAATAATAGATGATAGAAAAGAAGAGATTTTTTTTTTTTTTTAATTTGAAGAAGAATAAAGATAAAAATAGATAGAAAAAAAGTATAAAGATAGAGACTTGATTCGAATGAACCTTTACTCTGATACCAAATGATGAGAGAACCACAGATATATGAAATCCGAGACCCTTCAACAATGCGGAATTTAAATAAAGAATTGTCCTTGAAACAAGAAAAGGAGCTTGACCCGTTATCTATAAAGAGATAAGAACCAAAGCTATCAAGTTGAGGAACTTGACTCTAACCAAATTTGTTGATTAGAACCAAAGTTATCAAGTTGATCTTTCAAGTTTAAGCTTGAAGAAGATGAGTTCTTCATAAAGAATCAAAGAGAAAATTCTCCCAAAAAACTCAAATTCGTGTATTAATCATCCTAAAAAAGGGTACAAGCTTGTGTTCAAATAAGCTACAAACATACCAAAATAAATTAGGAAATATCCCTAAAATAATAGAAAATAATCTTAAACCTATAATATTCCGAATCCTAATGATTTGGAAGCTTAAAGTTAACAAAAACAACTTTGGAAACTTAATAAATAAAATTAGAAACAAATAGGAAACTTGGAAGTGAAAGTTGACTGCCTAAATTGAAGCTGAATCTTGGCAGATTTCGAGATACTATTTGAACGACCCAATCTCCTCCAAATATTTCGATCTTGGTGTCTATGGAAAGCTTAAGATGTGTACTGTAATTCGTATGAAGACCATGTCTCTATTTAAAATCTTTATCGAGCCCAAATCGTCATATTTATTTTGGTGCGCAGAAAATCAAGGGCCAATTTTAACCTTTATGACTTTTGCCTTTTTAGTTGGGCCATTTTGAATAATGACTCCCTTCATTTTTGATCTTGTCATTGGACCTCCTATGACTTGCAATAGATCATTGTCTTTGGTAATGACTTGGCTCTTCATGAGTTCTTGGATCACATCAAAGAGTGCTGCTTGATTCCTTCCTCTTGCCGCTTAGCGACCTATCACGGTTGGTCTGCCACGGGAGGGAGGCCAGAGGGATGACGGTCTCTGACTCCTCTTTCACTCTACTTTCTAGTTATGAATAATGGGTACCCTTTTCTCGTCTCTTAGGCTATGGTCTTAGGATTAAAAATGTGACAAGGAATTGGGGTGTACCAAATATTGACACTATCTTACCTGGTGTCCAAGTGGAAGCACATGGCCTTTGAAACAAAGTGATTTGAGTTCGCAGCTTGGCAGGGCTGTTTCTCAACTACCAGTCTTCTCTGCTCCATTATTGGACTCGTATGTGTGGTGTGATCCACTGTAAGCTCGTCTTACAAACATAATCAAAGAGAAGATTCGGTACCCAAGATTTTTTTTCCTATTTATTAGGATGGGTGCTGGACTAACTCTCGTCTGAAATTCCACTTGATAATATTATTCTAACAGCATTACGGTAAAACTATTATATTCATACATTGTCTGTCGCCTTCATTGTCTGTTGCCTGCATTGTCTGTTGCCGTCGCCTCCATTTTCAAGCATAAATATTTCCACCCGATTCGTTTTTCTGTTTCGGAGAGGAACAGGGAAGGAAGGAAAGTCTTTTAAAATGGCAGAGATGGCGATGGGAAGGGTTTGTGTAACAGGGGCTGGAGGGTTCGCGGCTTCCTGGCTCGTTAACCTTCTGCTCTCCAAGAACTATTTTGTCAATGGAACAGTCAGAGATCCTGGTTTGGCTTCGTTTTCTCGATTTGCTTTCTGATTTTTCTTGTTCAATACTCAATCATGCAGATCCAATTAATGATTGTCGTCCTGATTAAGAATTGTAATTAAATTTATTTTGAATATGAATCAGAGGATAAAAAGTACGGTCATCTTCTTAAACTTGAGAAAGCATCCAAGAACCTGAAACTGTGCAAGGCTGACCTCTTGGACTACGAGTCTTTACGAGTGGCGATTGCAGGATGCGATGGAGTTTTTCATGTCGCTAGTCCTGTCCCCTCCACCGTTTCTTCCAACCCAGATGTAGGAAACCCTCCGATCTCAATCGCCTACGCCTCAGAAAATAGATTTCTCTTCTCTGTTACAGTCTTTCTTGGGGCCAAATGCAGGTAGAACTGATGGAACCGGCCGTAAATGGCACAATCAACGTGCTAAAAGCATGCCACGAAGCAAAGATCCGGCGAGTGATATATGTGTCATCCATGGCTGCGGCGATGATTAACCCTAGTTGGGAAAAGGGTCGTATAATAGACGAGGCTTGCTGGTCTGACAAAGAATATTGCAGAACAACTCAGGTAACTTTCAAGGTTTCCCCCCAAAATTCCGATGTCAAGGTAGTAGATCGACGACCTCTCTAATCTATATGCATCAGAACTGGTATTGTCTCTCCAAAACAGAAGCCGAGTGGGAGGCTTGGGAGTTTGGGAAAAGAACTGGGCTGGACATTGTGTCGGTTTTGCCTTCACTTATCATCGGACCATGCCTACAACCCACGATCAACGCAAGTAGCGGCGTTCTGCTGAAGATTATCAGAGGTAACCTACCTTTCTTCATCGCTAACAACTTCAGATTTCTTAACCTAATTGTTGCGTGTTCTTGTGTTAGCAGACGGGTGCGCATCATTGGAAAATAAGTTTCGCATAGTCGTCGACGTCCGAGACTTGGCAGAAGCACTGCTTTTGGTCTACGAGAAAAGAGAGGCAGAAGGAAGATATATATGTACGGCCCACGCCATCAAGGTTAGGGAAATGGCGGAAATGCTCAAGAATAAGTACCCCGACCTAAACTACCCCAACAAGTAAGCTTCCATCCAATGTTTTCTCGACTTTATCTTCTTCATCATGAGTAATCTTTTCAGGACTTTCCTGTTTAATCGAAGGTTTACTGAAGTGGATGATGAAGTAGTCCTGAGCTCCGAAAAGTTGGAGCGATTGGGTTGGAGTTGTCGGCCATTGGAAGAAACTTTGGTTGATGCTGTCGAAAATTTTCGAGAAGCTGGCCTGCTTACACAAAAATAGGGTCCACAGAGAGAGAGAGAGAACCTCTATCCTTTCTCCCCTGCAAAATAAGACAAGACATTCAACCCACAGTTATAATTTTAATCTGCTATTACCACCCCTTAATCTGCTATGTCTCCGCCATAGATTGATTAATGTTAAGCTTCGACACTTGGATTGCTAAACTTGCCATTTTCATTGCCTGACTTTTGATGGAGTTCCTAAAATCTTCCTTCAAGATTATATGATAAACAGAATCCCAGCTCGCTGTAAATTCATAAATACTAACAATAGGACATTTCTTAAAACTGCCCATCAATACTTGGGAGGTACTTTCCACCAATAAATTAGTCTCACGATCCATCATGCATGCGCTTAAAGTCCTAGGAAAAAATAAGACAAGCTACAAGAATACCAGATTCAAGAAAAAACACCATGGCCAGATGATAACTTTCTTGGAAGACTGGTGCAGTGACTTTAAAGTGTCTGCCCACCAAAGGAAGGGGAAGACATGGTAGTGAGAACATCTGTTACAGAAGCCATAAGACTCAAGGCCGCTTTCAGAACTTCCTGCGAACATCCTGGTTTTACAATTGTTCGGACCTAATAGAAGACAACGAAAAGTTTAGAGCCACAACATATGCACAAGGAGGTGATTATCAGACATTAAGTTACTGATTTGTTCATATTGCAACTCAGGATTTAGCGATCATGAGCAATAATAATTCATGGCCTAGCAACAACTTGCTCAAGCAAGTTTCCGACCAATAATTTCTACCAACCAGTATATATTCATCAAGCATATACGCTAAGATGTAGAGTCCACAGCAATATTATCCTCCTCACATTACTATCACTGTTACAAATTAAGCTTTTTCTCATTTTCATTCTCCGATGCATAATATGTTATTAAAGAATAGAATCCAAAGAACTTTATGCACCTTATTAAGATACTCCTGTAATTGCTTGATACGTCCCATGTAATCCTGATCCTCCACACAAAGAGTTACAGCCTTTGAGTCAGCTCCAGGACCTTCAAACTGAAGAGGTCCTGGATTCCTATAGAGATCGTCCATGAGAAATTTTGTCGCATTTTGTCTCAACAGACTGCAACAAGTCAAGCACAATAAGTCAACATCTAAACCTCATTCCCCCGGGAAAAGGTCCTAAAACATTTAAAATAAGCATCAATAAACTCTGACAAGAGAACCTACTCATATGCTTTGCCCTTCAAATCCACAGTTGCTGGATGAATGGCAGGTTTTCCAAAAGACGTGGCTCCGGGATTTTGAGACCAGCGTTTCACAGTCATCATGACCTGAGTTTCATCACATTGAGTCAACAGTGGAACATAGAATACAACCATAGACGAAAATACACAAACCAGCTTCAATGAACAATTAGATATCCACGCGTGGAAATCAGTAAAGCTGAAAAGGTTTTTAATACATATATTAAAAAAAAACCTACAGAAATTGGAGCAGCACCACATCGCCACTTAGATACAGGACTCTTCAGGTTAGTCACAGTAGCCATATAACCATTCAAACCAGCGGCTAAAATGTGGTAGCAAATGTGACCAAGAACCTGCCACGGTGTTTTTAAGGCACCATTAATACTTCAAAATCATATAAATAGCTTAAATTTTACAGATACCAAGTAATTATTAGTTTCTACATACATAGGCATAATCACAGTCAAATTTGGAAGGTAAAGATCCTCGCGCCTGGTAGCCAAAAAAGTGGCAGATAGCATTGAACTTCTTCCCCGTGTAAGTCCCTTCTTTCTGTTCATGATATTGAACTGGTCAGAAATCAAAGGAGTTGAAACGAGAAACCTCATATGTGAGAAACAACTCATAAAAACAACCATGAACAGAAGAAGCAGCTTTTCAACCACTTCTAATTTTCTTGATGTGATGATGGAATATTAATAAAATAATCGATGAATTATCATATAAAAAGCATCCCACATTTCCATCATGCTTCCTGATACACTCTAGATTTACCATCTAACGTAAACCATCAAAGACAATAAATTTCTGATTGTGATAAAATCAAAACACAGGACAATGAGTAATACCTAGCTAACCACTTAAATTTGAATAAATAACATAAAAACACAATAATCTATCATACCAGCCGCTTGTTGATTTCAGCCTCCACAAGATGAGCAAGTAGTTTTTCTGTTTCAATCTAGAAAAATAAACCAAAGGGAACTAAGCATTTAAAAAATTAACTATATAAATCACAATGGACACCTAAAGCTCCGCACCTGAGATAACTGCGCAGAGTCATCTGATTCAGGATGAAGTAACAACTGTAACAATCAATACATGCCAACTTACTCATGTCATGTGATATAATTGAAATGAAATGGAAAAAATTTATAGATGATAAAATTAACCAAATTAGTACTTGTTTCTTAATAAAAAGTGGCAAAAATTCAAACAATGCTGAGGCCCATGGTGAGAGATGGGATGAAATTTTCTCCACAGGGACACCTTGGTTTAACAAACCATGAATTTCCTGCATAGAACACACGACAGATTATGAAGAGTAAGAAAAAGAGAACTAACGCACAATATTGTTTTACATTGTGTCATGAAGATATTATTTTAGTTTTTCACTGGACAGGCACCTTCAGAAGAGCATATACTTCTGGAATGCTTTCAATGAGACCTTCTGGTATTAGGATGACACCATGGTACTTGTCTGATCAAAGCATATTCTATAAGATATTAAGAAGTGAAACTTATTACAATTATAACAAAAATACAAGATATATGATTCGAAACCTTGCTCAGCCCTGGCCTGAACTGCATCACATATCTGTTTGGTCAGGTCAAAAAGTGTAAGTTTGGATGCAGCCACCTCTTCACCAAGGATTACCTGAGTACAGTGATTAAAATGTGCAGAAAATGATGGGATTAGGGATGAAATGAAATGAAATTCTGGGGAAATAAACCCCAATTAAGATGACAACACAAGGAAACCTAACCATATTAGGATGGGACTGAAGGGTGCACTCCAGCGCGACATGGGATGCTTTTCGGCCCATTAGTCTGATGAAATAATAGTACTGGAAAGTAGAGCAATTAATCTTAAGCATAGAATACTTTATATACTTTGGAAATTAGTCCGAGAAGCAGCCCCTCATATTTTGTAAGCCAGCTAACTAGGAGTCCTAAATAATTGTGATATAATGGAATTCTGAAAAAAAGAGTGATTGAATAAATTTGATATTTCACTGGAAACGAGAACAAGTATCAGTCCCTCTTATATTTTTTAAAACAGTTAACTAGGAATGCAAAACTTTAAATTCTTACAATTGTCCAAAAAATTATGAAAAAAATATAGAGAAAAAGATGGATGGGGCTACAACTATTTGTTCTGTTCCCGCAACTTTTACTAGTTCTAACAAGAAAATTTTTGTACAAAAGATCACAACCTTTTCTGCAGAGAGAGCATCAGTGCAGACGTTGCTAATAAGCTGGGAATTGACCTACATAAAAAAATGCATTTAAAAAGTACTTCTCAACAATAATTTTTAATGCTGTACTGAATAGCAAAAAACAACAAAACAACACTCAGGTCCTTGTGTTTTCATCGATAAATAATCAGATTAACACACTGATAGATTGTACTCAATGGAACTGCAAGGAAAACACTTAAAAGGGAAATTGCAGAATTCAATTCATAAAAGAAATCAACAGCCTAACCAGCTTAGTAACTGTAGGCTCGGTACTCCTCTGACTACTTCTCTGCCTTCTACTTATTTCTCCTTCTTACTTATAGTCTAACGCCTAACCAACCCTCACACCTCAGCCTTCCTTTAACAGATTTCATCCTCCACTCACTTATTTCCTTTCTTGCCCTTCTATTTTCTATCCTTCCCTCTCTTGGATCTTCTAACATAGGTATATCGTACTAGAAGCCTATCACACACACAATGGATGACACAAAAATGAAAAACCCAATGAAAATTATAACTGATCAAGTTATCCAAGGAAAAGGCTTCATTAATGATTCAAGAAACAACATCGGTGGTAATACCTTAGAAATTGTGTCAAAACCAACATTAGTTTCCACAAATTGGTTCTTTAGATCTCCATTTAGAGTCACAGGTACCCCAACCACCTACAAATTCAATCAATTAATCTAACAGAACAAAAGAGGAAAAAATCAAATTCACATCGCACTTCACAGCATAAACTGGTGGCAATGAATGAAATTTAACAAGAAGAACCAAAGATTCATTCTACTGTCTTTTAAATCCACCAACATGACCAAACCAACTCCACTTGTCCCCCAAAAAAAGTCTAACAAGTTACAAAGCATGAATTATTTGCCTAAACTGCCTACATAAAAACTAAAAATTTGTAAATTTTCTAAATTTATATAAAAAGAACCTTTGTTCGACATTGAGCTTTTGCAAATGTTTCTGCAAGCTGAGCAGCGTCAGTGTTGGATGTGACACCTACATTGAAAAAAGGAAATTGACATGTCATTTAAAATGGGTAAATGTGTGAGGGTTGAATGAGCTAAATAATCATACACGAGATGTCAGTCCTTTAGACATATTATTTACCTCCAATAATAACAAGACCATCTAAGTTCAAGTCTTTGCATGCAGCTAATGCAGCATTAACTTGATCAGTAGTTCGAATTTGGTCTTTTGTCCTTCCCAGCAAATCATAACCACCTTTTCAAACAAACCACGATTCACAAATTTTGAGACAAGATCAATCAATACAAATATTAGTTGTACCACTGATTACCTTGATTTCTATAAGACAAAATAATATCATCAGTTATCTCAAGAGTTTTCTGGGCAAATAAACCTTCTGAACCACCTGCAATTATAAGTAACGGTGTGACTCAAGAAACTGTCAATGTCTAATAAACTGAGTAAATGATCAAGTATTTCACGAACCATGTCTTGTTTATCATGCATAAAATTTATTACATTACAGCACTGAACATCGATAGTGCACTGATCATTAATAGATACCTTTATTAATACTATTCAACCAAGGCCCACAAAAATGTAACTTGATTATAAACTGAAGAGAGAAACAAAGAAATCCAGCTTACCCATAAATCCAAGTAGCGTATTGTTGGGGTTGTGAGCTCTCAAAGCATTCAAAAGACCCCAAATGACATTATGGCCTCCTGGAGATTGTCTCCCACAAAAAACGACACCCACCCTATGAATAAGATTGAAAAAAAGTGTCATTTTCAAAATATTTTTCTGCTAATATACTTTGTTATTAACAGAGAATTACCTGGAGATAAAGCACCTCGTGTTGATTCACAGAGACTAGTATGTACTCACGATAGGATAATGGAATACACATAAAATAACTTGTTCTACAACACAGTTGCTTTGAAAGTATAAAGTTTTTATTATTCATTTTAAATTACAGTGATTATCTAAGCATACGGAAGAAATGATCGTTCTCATAAAACTTTATTACGCTTTAACAAGATGCGCTGACCTTAACAATGTGCCTACAGACAGTAGTGAAATAAAATATAACTAAAGATAACATAAAGATTTTCAAATGCAAACCTAATGGTAGGATGCTCAGAGATAATATGAGCATCTGCAACTTTCGCAGTTGCCCGCAGAAAGTGAGCCAATGGTTGTCCGTAAGTACTAGGAAAGGACCGGATAATGGTGTGGGCATCAGTAGGATCAAGAGCTGTGGTTGCATCACCAAATTCAACTCGCACTGTTGTTCCCTGCATATCAATGAATTTTCAAACAGAAAGTTAATAAACATTCAGCATAAACTACTCCCAGAAATATAAAAATTGCTTCCAAATCCCAACTCAATATAACTAGTAGAAATATGATTTAGTTTAGAAGCCAACGAGGTCCAGTATAAACCCGGAATAAAAAAAAAACACAAGGCAAAGACTAAGTAAATAAAACCATCCAATGACAACCGTTTAATACTCCAGAGCAATCAAATGACAGGCCGTCATGATTGGTTCTTCCAGTATGGAAAATGCTTCATCGAGATACACGATCTCATCAACAAAAATTGAACGACAGGAAAAGGAAATATCTTTAGAAGAGAAAATGTCGATAGAGAATGACTGCGGCATTTGTCCTGCATGAAATACCATCCAACGTATAGAAAACGGAAAAAAAGAAAACGGACGAGCAGGATTAACGGAGATCCAACAGCGGACTTGCATACATAATGCTGCATGGCCTCGATCTATGGATCCTCCCAACTGCCGGCGTGATAAGATGAAAAGAAAAACATCGTAACCGATGCAACAGTTACAGAAGAAAGGAAAAATAAGGCGAAGAAGAAAGATACATCGGCGACCACAAACGGGAGACATGAATCATGAAAGAAAAGAAAAGTTTTATCGTAATTGAGAAACAAAACCGAAACCAGAAGGAGGAAAGAATTGGACGTCGGAGGAGAAGAGACCTGAAGGCAAGGAGGAAGTTCCGGTTGGTAGAGTGAACGAAGCTTCTGAAGATCGGAGAGCTGTCGAGGAATCCCGTAATCGGAATCCATGGCAATGCGGGGAAAAAGGTTTGTTTGAAAGATGGTTTCTATAGGGGGAAGAAGCGAACCCGGCGATACTACCAACCGAAGCGAACACATTTCACCTATTTGTTAGGTGAACTCACACTGAGGAATTGAACATACAAAATCATCCTGCACATCTCACTTTATTACCATTCTGCCACCCAAGGAATATTCGAAACTAGATTCAATCCCTCTTAAGCTGTTCTTCCGGCTCCCAGTAGTACATTCTTTTAAAACAAATGGACGAAGCAATTATTAGATCAGAAACACAACCCTAATGCAAAAATTGGATCTTCAGCAGAATCAAATAACGATCAACCAACAGAGATATCATCATATATATAAATTTGACTCCAGTCGTGTTTATCATCGAATGAAAGCTATGAACAAGTAGTGAACCCAAAGCTACAGCAGGTAATCAAAAAACCAAGGTTTCATCTTTATCCTCGCTGATCGGCATCTTCTGCTTCTTCCAAAAGATGGATCCTGGCTCTTACTTAGTCCCCCTCTTGGACCCAGTTTTTCTTGGTCTCCCACCGCACTTTCCCCTGGAACTGGTTCTAGAATTGGGCGGGGGGTTTTGGGCAATGTGAACAGGCACATTACTCCCATGAACCATAGCAGGGAACCCAACAGCAGGGATTCTGCGAAAATAATGATCATCATATCCTTATCATACAATCGAGAGAAGTCGAAAAACTGCAATTCTGTATTCATATCATAAAACATTCGAGTGAACGATAAATAATCCGTGCCAATCAACAAGTTGTGCACAATGCATCGAAAGAATAATCCATATCCTTCTGATTACGTCTTCAGACAGAACAGAGCAACTAATACATATGGTGCGAGTATCATAAGCTGAAATATTTGCAGTGAGTATTTTCAACCGATGTCAAGTAAACTATACCATCTTTCCATATCCTAAATAAGCATTTGAAACCAACTTGCATGTTCAAAGACTCAACAGGCAAGAACAACTTTAAGGAATTCTACTTTCAACAAAGATTAAGTAAACAAAAAACAAAATATTATTTGAGAAAAAAAGCCCACTTTCCATAAATCAGAGTCTATTTCGGTACTTAATTGGAAAAAAAATACCCATCGAAAACGTAAATTAGAGTGAGAAAATGAGTGGTTTAGCCATGCTCGTCTAATGGAAGGTCAGATAAAAATTAAAAACTGGCGATGTAAATGCGAGAAACATTTTCGATGAAGCAATGAGAAAAAGACGGCTGCAAATATATTAAGATACAATCGAAAGAGCTTCGTTGCTCAGCCAATTACAATTAAATTTACTCTAAACTATTAACCCAATAATATCAGACTAGGCTTGGTAAAAAAAAATCCAGGAAGCAAAAGCCAGTCAAATTCCAGTTATTTTACCACTAGTCAAGTCGACATTTTCTTTTAAACTATAAAAGTAGATTGTATCAAGATGTCGAAATTAGTAGATATCAAGCGAAAAAATCAATTCTTGATCAACATAAAATGTACAGACTGGAAACCTACTCCAATTCTTCAAAACACCATCGACTTGTTCTATTTCTTCCTCATTTTTTGTCCATTTTAAGTTGTTAAACTCAAAAAGTAAAGGAAGGTGCAAAAGTAAAGCAAACCATCATACCCAACAAGAGTACGGCAGACTCCTGCTTGGCCACGGAAGCAACAGACCCAAAGCCCACATGTAAATTAAGTCGTAAAGCTTGATTTTCAGCATAGCAACAGTGGAGCAAACGCCCCAGTCTCCTGCATTCTCCTTCAAGATACCTACTCTTCATCTCTAGATCCTGCACATAAGACTTTTTCCTCTCCCTCGATCTCAATGCAGCATCCCTATTTCTCTGCTGCCTAAAATTCGAAAATTCACCAATGTGGTTGGATAATGATTTGTTATCTAATATTTGAGCAATTTAAAATACTGGTAACCTATCAATTAAAAACCTTTACATAAACATATTATTATAAGTGATACAAACATTCAACAAAATTTTGTCAGTTGAAAACAGCTAATCAAATATGTTACCCAAAAATTTCAAAAAAAAGAAATCATATGCTAGGATGCATTACATCCATAGTTGCTGAAAAATAGTGATATGTCTATTTATCAGATATATAAACTAAAGTCGTTTTGTAATTTGTATATGAAATTATTGAATTCCATTCAGTAATACCTTCTTCGTTTCTTGGAGATGGGGTCTTTGGCTTCTGCCTTTTCACTTTCGTTATCGTTAACATCTGCTTCATCGACATTCTCCTTATTCGAATCGTGACACTTATCATCCCCCGGAGCCGAGAGAACCATATCGACAGGAGAATCAACGACTTCACTGGAACCCTCTTCCCCACAATCCACAAGTACATCAGCCAAAAAGGTGTCACAGAACTCCTTCGCAGAATCCGAAATAGCACCGTTGCCATCTTCCTGCATGAGCATGTTTTCTATCTCGTTGATCCAAGAGAAATCAGAAAAAGAGGGGTTCCAGAAAGGATCGCCCAAAGAAGGATCTTTAGAAACCGGAGGATCCATGGTTAACAAATCCGTACCCTCAGGGCATTCATCGAAGAAATTACTAAAGTCAATATGTACAGTAACGTCGTCTTCTTGATATTGCATAAAAATAATAGAGAAGAAGAAAGCGAAAGAGAAACCCTAGTCCCTACAGCGAAAAAAGGAAGAAAAGAAAACCAGAAAAAACCATTGAAAGACTGAAGGGTGCAGCAGGTTAAAACGGGCTTTTGGATTGCTGGTGTGCGTCAAAAGCTTAGCGAGCAAGGAGAAGCACACAATAACTTGCTACCCGTCATCCAACCAATAAAAACATGCCAGCTGGAAACCTACACCACTGAACGTCCATTAAAACATTTAAAATTTTAATCATCCCTAATTTTTAATTTCAGCGAATAAAACTCAAATTCCATTTAAGCAAATTACATTTTTGTACTCATACATTTTAATTATTTACATTCTTTATTTTTTATCGGAAAATTAACATCACCGATCCTATAATTTAGAGTCAACGCTAAGTCAAACCCAGAAAAAAATTTACGGACAATTAAAACCATTAACTATGAAAAAAAAAGAACTCCGACTTCGCAGTCACGTTTTCTGTCAAATGGAGATGTCCAATGCAGTAAAGCACACGAGGGACATCTATCATGTCCGTTGGATCGAGGGACATCCCTCGATCAGAATGGATGCCGAGTATGGATTTAGGGCATCCTCCAAATACGGACGTTTCTTGACCAAAGAAAAATTTCTGTTTCGGCCTGAACGACGTAGTTTTAAGTCAAGGGACGTCTGTTATGAGACTAGGGACGTCCGTTATGAATAGAACGACATAATCTCAAATCGAGGGACATCCGTTTCAGGAGAGTGACGTCCATTTTGAATGAGGGTCGTCAGAATTTAGACGAGAGACGTTCGTTGTAGACCGAAAGACATCAGTTGTTAGCTAATGGACGTAAATTGTTGTTGCCTTGATTGGAGACATGACTATAAGGTCTTCGTTGTTCTTTTTTTATAGTTCAGAATTTTAGTTGTTTGTAAATTTTCTATAAGGTTAGTAGTGAGTGTGTTACTCATTCCAAACTATAGGGTCTTTAGAGTTAATTTCCCTTTATTATCTGATTCAAATTTTTATTCTTGATTTTAAAGTAAAATAATTATTACGTAGGCACCAACAATAATTAAATAGTATCATAATTTATCAAATATAAAACTTAATAAATTATTTATTTATTAACTTAAATTTAGTCAAAGCCCATATTGTCAAAAAACCAACCCACAACTTAGTCAAACATCTGACCAAATCCGAAAATAATTTATGGGGGCTCGTCCGCAAGTATACAAACATCGTGTCGAGGAGGGACGGACCGAGCTTTCGAGTTTTCAAAGCTGGTCGGCTCTGGTCATCTGGGGAGGGCGTTGGAATGGAAATTACGCAGAGGATTCTCTCTCAGCAGCTCTGCTTCCCTGCAAAGTACACAATCATACACTTTTGAGATTAGGCTTGTCCGCTTTCTTTTTAACAACGACAACTAAGAGAAGAAGGGGGACATGGGAAGCACCTTTTATATTCATGGCCATCCACCTGGCCAAGAAGCATTGTTGAAGGCTTACTTTCCTCATCCTTCTGCTTCTGCGCCCTGCTTAAACAAGACTGAATTTATTTACTGCAACTAAATTCCAACTTTTTAATCAAAAGGGTAAACTGATTGACTCACTCAGCACACTCTTCATCGATGAACACATCTATAAATGTACTTGAAGTTGCTCCCACTGTTCGTGATCCCGATCTCTGCGGAATCTGATAAGAATGGTCAAACATTAGATGATCAAAAACTAAGCAATTGAAAGCTGAGACAAAAAAAATACAGGTAGGCACTTTGTAAGAAGTCCATTTAGAAGGAACATCATTATTCTCTTTGTTCCTCTCTGCTCGGACTCCTAGAGTTTTCCATGAATTCAAGTCTGTCTTTGAGATATCGTCTTGGGTATCAGAGTCTTCATAAATATCAAGAGAAGCGCGCGACCTGTACAAGTTGAAACAATCATGTAGAAAACAACAAGTGTTCTTGGAGATCAAAATACTCAATTGTTCAGCTAACAACAATCAATTCTGTTTATCTTGCTCCCACAACAATAAAATAATACCATTCATTTTTCCAGGTTCCCAACATAAAATTCTACGAGTGTACCTGTCAGGTTTCACATTTTTCTTCGCATGATCAAAGTTGTTCATAGTTTGCACACCTGTTCGCCAAAAAAAGAATTCAAAAAAAGAAAAAAAAAAGAACTCAGCATTTGATAACTTCGAGTACTTACGGTTCTCTTTCCTTGATAGGACAGTGCCAAAGCTACGGGCCGGTAAGGATTTCTCTACTGCATCCTCCTACAGTTCAGACATACTAGATATTAATGTCTTGTAAAAAGAAATGGCTCAAAAGAGTATTTCTTCTAAAATTGCTTACATCTGTAGCACTTGGTCTTCTCATTGATCGTGAAAGGAATTTCCTATAGGCATCCTTTAGTTTATCCATTGGTTGAGCATTCCTAAAACCAACCAACGAGACAAACATTTCGATAAGTGCACGATTCTAAGATCTTTGAGGAAACAAAAAAGTAAAACATGTCAATAATTCTACACAACTTCTAAAGAAGTAGGAACAACTTTGAGGCAACACGTGAGAATATATTAGAAGTAAAACAATAATATGCAGGTGTTAAAATCATTATCAAATGGTCTTCATTGGTCAGCTACAATTAGGAATTTATCAGTAGTGCTCAAGTTACAGAAACAACCACTGAATTATGGGATCAGTGACAAGTCAACCACTAAACAATTTTTGCTAACAAATAAAACACTCAACTATGGAAAATAAACAGAGCAAACATCGCTAGTTAGTAGATTAAGTCACCTAGAAACTCCAAGATTGAATATGTCGTTAGCAGATTTCATTTTATTCATCGACTCCATATGCAAAGCATAGGTTATGTAGAAAACAGAATGCAGTGCTCCAATTTCGTTTGCATGGAGAAAACGGTATATGATTTCAGCATCAACACAATTATCAGCCTGTTTTGAAAATTAAATAATCAAATCAGTAATTTCCATAAAGATCGATTAGTTTGAGGAGAAAATGCCCTGGAATGGTACATACATATTCCAGCCACACTTTCAGATAACGAATATCATCTTTGTAGCGATCTGAGTGCCAAAATTTGCGTGCACACTGTTCATATATCACGACCAGTCCAGAGAAATCTCCACCAGGTGGAAAGGCTTCCTGTACCCATTTAATACACCTTGAAGAAGGGGGAAAATGTTGGTAAGCTAGGAGCAATGGGAAACAAAAAGACAGAGCAAAGTTTCATATTATGAGAAAAGTTCAGATTCTAGAATGACCAGTATATATACATCATTGAGATGCAAAAACACCAAGAGAAAGGACATAGAAAAAGCAGATCCATGGAAGTACGTATTGCCCTTCATTAGGCTGGAGCATAGTAAGCATAGGAAGGCAACAAGCTCAAATCAATACACAGCTTTATGTAATTTTAAGTTTATATTCAAGGAAAAATCGAGAGAGTAAGCTAGTTTCAAATCAAATCCCTTTCCATGGATTGATGCAGACAGATGATTTAGTTGTCAACACGAAAAAATCATAAACAATGGTTAGAGAACCAAGAGAAAAGCTTTATGTGAAAAAGGAAAATAGCAAAGAAAGATGATGGAAAGACTGCGAGCAACTCACTCGAGCCATGGCTGTAGAGGGTCATCTCCTTTGTACTCGTCGATGGCTTCAATTAGCTTCCTGGAACCCACCGGGAAGAAGATAGCACATTTAGAGAGAAAGGAGAAGGAAATAAGAAGAAGAAGAAGAAGGAGGAGGAGGAGAGACAGAAACAAAATAGACCTTCTGTTCTGAAGTAGAGACTTCTTGAGATGATTATCAGTGTGAGCTTTAAGAGCGCCGTTCAAGATATTGACGTTGCGACCTCTCTTCAATGGCCTCACATTCTCCTTGAAAAGTTCCCACTCGTTCCCGGTCTGCCGCTTCGAACGTAGAAACTCGGTCTCTGGGTCCATTTTCCCTATCGTCTGAGCGTCTTCCATTTGATTCTCTCTGCTTCTCCAATCTACCGCACTACCAACCGCCCAGAAAGAGGATTTGAAATTCAAATGCCACTCGAACGTTGAAGCTCATGTCTCTGCCTCTCTCTTGGGTTGGGCCTTCCAAACAAAGCCCAATAACAATTGACATGACGTATTCTGTTCCTGTACCATTATTGCCGCAAACCACGGGATGCAGGAGCGAACCGATTCGATCGCGTGCCGCCTTTATCGGTATTCTGAGTTCCGGAGAGAAATTTTATGGATTCAATTTGCGTGACGCGATCGCCGATTTCCATCTCTTTCTCTGTTAGATCTGATGCTTTCTCTGGTAGGGTATCCATTTCCGTCCAAAGGACTCTTGGTAACAAGAGGCAGGGGAATAATCAGGTAGCGGTAGCCATGGGAGTAGCGAAATACAAGGGAACGCAGATGAGGGTGCAGAAACTGACGGAGATGATAGAGAAGAAGGTGAAGGAAGCAAAGGAGGTCTGTGAGGGCGACGAGAGGTCCGCCGAATGTAAGGTGGCTTGGGACGAGGTGGAGGAGATTAGCCAAGCCAAGGCTGATTTTAGGCTAAAGCTTGAAAAACAAGATCCATTGGAATCCTTCTGTCAAGAAAATCCGGAGACCGACGAGTGTCGACTCTACGAAGATTGATCCACAGTTCCAGTCTCAATAGTAGTAAAGTACTTTGGTTTCAAATTCGTCCTTTGATTGTGTACTCGTGTTTGTCAACCTCTGTAATCACCCAAATCTCGTAACGATTTGCTTGTAAATGGATTTGTCTTGATTTTCGCACAAACTCGGTTCTATTTTATTATGGCAGTGTTGATATGATCGAGTATTGCGATAAAAGAGAGATCTTTTGAGAGCTTTTAATGTTCTTGGAGATGTTAATTGATAGTCAATGTGCAGCGAGGATTAATCCTCGCAACTTTATCTGGGCAGAGTTATTTCCGCCATTTTTATCAGACACTGAGCTTTACTATCATGGTATCACTGCTCTTTTGTTAGCTCTTAGTTCTTACCCTTTCTTCACCATCAGCAAAGGATTGACCCTTTAACAATCTATACTTAGGAAAAATTATGCAACTTTTTACTCAACCCAAATAATATTGTATTAAAAATATTATAATTATTATAAACAAAATTATAGTCAAATCTTAATCGCAAGTGTGACAGATGAAATTATAGGACATTCAAGAGGTAAATTGTGGCAGCTTGTCTTGTAAAAGCAAAAATGGTCTAAGTGAGAATTCAAGCGAGTCATATCAGTGAGGGTGCACAATTCTATATCATATGAAATAGTGGAAAATACATAATTTATAAGTAGTGTCATTCTCGTTATCTAGACTAATCCCAAGAACAAAACCAACTGTTCAAAATTTTGATTCAAAACCGAGAATAGGATTTGTGACCTTACATAATCGGTATGTCATGCAATAATTGAAGCACAAATAGATGGTATGAGAATTAACATCATAGGCCCTATAGTTTGGGATTAACAACATTGCAAACCCTATAGAAAATTTATGGACAACTAAAATCTTGAACTATAGAAAAAGAATGACGCCAACCTCGCAGTCACGTTACCCATCAAGGCAGCAACAACAGACGTCCCTCAGCTTAAAACGGACATCCCTTAGCTAACAACGGACGTCCCCAGTTTAAAATGGATGTCTCTTAGTTAACAATGGACGTCCCTCGGTCCAGAACGAATATCCCTCGTCCAAATTCAGATGACCCTCGTCCAAAACAGACATCCCTCATCCTATATCAGACATCCCTTCTCCCGAAACGGACGTCCCTAATCTCACAACAATGTCCCTCGACTTAGGACTATGTCGTTCAAGTCGAAAAGGACGTCCGTATTTGAGAGATGCCATAAATTCATCCTTTGAGGGATACCTTAAATCCATCATCGGCGTCCATTCCAATCGAGGGACACGATCCAACAGGTAGGACGGACGTCCTTCGCGTATTGTTGCTGCCTTGTACGTCTTTGTTTGACGGTGCTTAACGAAGAAAGAACGTGATTACAAGGTTGACATTATTTTGTTTTTCATAAATTCATAATTTTAATTGTGTGTTAATTTGGGGTATATCATTTGGACAGATAAGAACATGAAAGTCACAAAGACATGTCTTTTTGAAGTCTTACGTTAATATAAATGATTACTTGTATGATTAGACAATTCTCCTTCTGTACGATGAAACTGTTGTGTCATGTGTGTGAGCACCATTGAAGAAAAGTGTTCGCCACTGACTACTGTTTGTTTGATCCTCACGCAATGTCCAATGGGTGTTAGTGATTACCTTTGCAGGTACCCTTCTGGATAATAAGTGGGTGGGGTAAGACTAATAATTTGATTTCCTTTTCAACCAAAGTATATAACATGCATAAAAAGCAAACTATATATTATCAAATGTGGTAACAAAAATGTCATTATCGAGGCGGAAATGATGAGGCTAAGGATGCGTGAAGAAATGCCACAATTGGATTTCTACAATGGGGTTTATCGGACGAGGCTCTTCATATAGTGCTTTTTCCAAGGTCTAACGCTCGAATTTAGTTGGCCCGTCACCTTGTGACACTGAAATAGTCATGAGTTATGGTGATTCGTTTAGAGAAATTTAACTTACGACGACACAATTAACTGGAAATAAGGTATGTAATTTGTTCCCTCAATTCACTAAACTCCTCTACCCTCGTAGAGAGAAAATAAACAGCATTTATCATCGTATCAACACATTTTGTTATGTTGTTTTTGTCTCAATAGTGTTGAGGCGACAACGAATGAGCCGTCCCTTGAGTTAATTCGGTGCCTATCATTGTATCATATGCTAAAGCGTGAGTGTTTGCATCTTTTTATCAAAGAACAATTGTAATTGTACAATAATATCTAAAAAAATATATTTTGAAAACGCATTCAAAGTACGCGTGATATAATCATGAACATCTAAATCAAAATTGCGAAAACCAAAAAATAAACACACTCAATTGAGATGTGATATGATTACACTGAATACACAATATAAAATATCGTTTTATCAAATAGTCATCTCTTATCATAAATATGATTGCACGCAGCATAAGTTTTGTAAGATTAGTAGGAATTCACGCGTTTTTAGAGGCAGGGAAAATACGAATGCACATTTTATGGTCCCTTGTGGTAATGGGCAAGTGCCAAGTTTTAATAAGCTTGTTAAAGTGGAGGTTGAAGACAAAGTCTTTAACCCTAAGTAGTGGAAGTGGTCTCCTTGCTTTCTTTTTATTTTTTTTGGGGTTTTCCCTCATTTCATCTTTCTTGCGTTGTATTGCTTGGCGTCACGTCTAGCGCATGCCTTAAATGTGGCCTATCTCCACTATGAAAGGGAGTTTGGGAGATGACATCATCATGACCTAACCCAACCCAACCAGAGAAATGAGAATGGTTGGGTCATGGGCGTAGCACCCGTCCTTCTATTTGTTAGTCGATTGGTAGCTCACTTGTGAAAGTTAGAAATGACTTAGATGTGGGTCTGAGCCATATTATTAGAGGTGCATAATTTCACATCGCTTGAAAAAGTGGAAAATATATGATTTATAATAAGGGTTCTCATCTCTACTTAGTACAACGTATTTTTGGCTAACTCCAATAACAAAACCGTACGGGTTTCAGCCCAAAACGAATAATATTATACTTGGAGCACTGAAGGAACGTTACATGCTCGCTCGATAGAGAGGACTAGAGTTAGATTTTAGAGACTCATACTTTTTTTTGAGTTGGGCCAAATAGATCGTGATGATGTAATAAAAGTGATATAACAAAATTATGAATTTCTTATAAAGATGAGAGATTACAACGAAATGATCAAACCGATAATCTCGAGTTCATGTATATATTTAATGCTTATGACGCAAAATTCGTAATATGATCTTAACTTCAATACAATGAATCCATATTTTTCTTTCTGAAACTTTTCATTCGTTATAATTACTCGTGTAAATTTTTGATTCATTTTTTTTAGCTCGTGTTTATTATTTTTGATTAAATTCAATTATTAATATTGTAATTATATTATATGTATTGTGTTCACATGTTTATTAGTTAAGCCAATAGATTTTGAGTTCCCATGTCACTGAGTTTCATGCACAAAACAAGGTTATTTCTCCCATTGACTCCCTTGAATTTAATAATAATTAAAGACTTTTGAGGAGAATTAACTGATTTAATTATAAAATTAATATTTAATTAATTATGCAGTTGCAAAAAAATTTGTCATTTTATGTAAAGAGGATAAACCGACACCCACCCATTACTCCTACGCTCTCACCCACGAGGTTTCCCAACCAAATATTTTCCAAATAAAATAAAATTTTGTTTTAATTTAATTAACCAACAAAAATCAAATCTTTCCCAAATCATGCTTTCGGATAATCGGTTTTTAAACCTTACTCAAGTCGAGGATAGAATCCAAACTAATATTCACTCGTTAGTGGAATTATTAAATTAATTAATAATTAATAATTAAGTGTCACGTTAGAGTGAAAAATCAGAATAAGATAGAATTACAAATTACCATTCGGTTATTAACACAGGATAACTAATTTCGTATACGTACTAATAATTAGTTATTCTCGTAAAATTTAAAATTTTAAATAAATTGATACGAAAATAAAAAAATTAATAAAATAACTACTTAACTATAAAATCAATGATAAGTCAACCACTAAATAATTTTATTAATAAATAAATTATTTAATTATGATAAATGAATGAAATAAATTATGTTTTTTTTGTTAAAAATATATATATTTATTTATTTTTTTTAGAAAAAAAAAAGAAGATGACTTTTTAAATAAAATTTTAATTTTAAAATAAATTGATATGAAAATATTATTATAATTAACTAGATTTAATTTACGCGTGGGGAGATGAGTTTAAATCCTAATACAACCGATTTTGTTTGATTTCAAATCCGAAGGCGTATAAACACAGATTGTGTCGTCGCTCTCTCACTCTCTCGTTCGCTCGCTCGCTCTTTCTTCTGCTTCTTCACCATCGCCACTCGCCAGACGACGCCAGCTGTGTCTATCGCATGCGAGTACGGCCTTCTCTCTCAAATTACATGCTCTCTCCCTCGCATTGATTTGATACGTCTGCGTTGTTGATCTGCGGATTCTGCGACGCCATTCACCGTGATCTTGCCTCAGTACTTGACTTTCGCTTCCCGTATGTTCTTCTTCTCTTTGTTCTTCCCTTGGTGATTTTTCTGTCCTATTGTTTTGACTCTGCCTTTCGTTGTTTCTGTTTTTTTTTTTTTTCTTTTTCATCTTTTTAATTGTGAAGCTCGAAAATTATTGTCCGTGGATACGGACTGACTCGTTGATTTTCCTGCATTGCAGATCGTTCTGTGTGATCGTCGTAGTTTTTTGAACCTGAATTGTGGAGAGTACAATGACCGCTGAGGTTGATGCGCGCTCTGAGGTTTCTCAGGTTCTGGATAAGGGTGGCTTGGCCCATGAGGATTTTGCCAAAGGTGGTGCTCGTGTCGGCGATGGGATTTCCCTTCCAAAAGGCAATGAAATAGACAGCGATGGGGCCTGTGGCTCTTACGTTATGATCAATGGGAGTGATGAGGTCGCTGACGATTCTGTTCACATGGATCCCAATCCGGAGGTTGAGTTGGAGTGTTCTGGCAATGGCAACATTGAGACTGATGCTGAACCCAAAATTGAGAATCGGAATGAACCTAAATTTTGCGTTTTTGATGAAATTGGTGGCGTTGGTCATGTTGTTGGGAGGGACCTTGGAGAAAGCGCTTCCAATTGGCTGATGAATGATATTGAGGCTAGAAATAATGTTTCGGAAGGTGACCAAAAGCAAGAAGAAGATACTGAAACGGAGTCTTTTGAGAAGGTAGAAGAGATACCAAAATCGGAAGATGCCGTTTGTGATGCTGCCGATGATAATTGCAACTATCCACAAGCGAACTGTAAAGAGGACAAACATGATGTGAAAATCATGTCGGATTCTAATGGCATTGTTGGAGAGTTTGGGGAACTTACATCTTCAATTACGCATAATGACGCATTTGTCCCAGAACAGAATGGTGATGCAGTGTATAAGGATGATCATGGAAATAAGTTAAATGCTTCACCAAATAAGCATGAAGAGGACGTTGCATACGATGAAAACAACTTGATTTTAGGTGAGAAACATTTAGTTGTGAACGGAGAGGATTCAGTTGTAGGTCAATCAGGAGACAAAGAAGAGGAATTAGAGCAAAATTTTGTAAGTGTTCCCACTATTGAAGTCAGTGTACTTTTAGAAAGAGATATCGTGGATCATTCTCTCCCTCATGGAAGTGGAGTCTGCCATCCTGCCGGGGAGGATCAAGATGGGAATCCACAAACTGCTGAAGATGTCAAAAGCGAGAATGCATATGATGATTGTGATATTGTATCTGGTGAAACTTGTGCGACTTCGATTGATACTGCTACCAAAATGGCTATTGTTGGTGAAGGGCCCTTTGAAGATCTTGCCTTAGTCCTGGAGAAGAGTTCAGCAGAGAGCTCAAATAAAGATACTTGTCTCGTAGATGATAAAGATGTGCAAGCAGAAGGCTCTATCTCTCATGGAAGGGGAGGTCATGCCTTAGTCGTGGAGAAGAGTTCAGCAGAGAGCTCAGATAAAGATACTTGTCTGGTAGATGATAAAGATGCACAAGCAGAAGGCTCTATCTCTCATGGAAGGGGAGATCGTGCATTAGTCGTGGAGAAGAGTTCAGCAGAGAGCTCAGATAAAGATACTTGTCACGTAGATGATAAAGTTGCACAAGCAGAAGGCTCTATCTCTCATGGAACGGGAGATCATGCCTTAGTCGTGGAGAAGAGTTCAGCAGAGAGCTCAGATAAAGATCCTTGTCTCGTAGATGACAACGACGCACAAGCAGAAGGGTCTATCTCTCATGGTAGGGGAGATTGCCTTGCTGCTGAACAGGATCAAGATGGGGATCCTCAATATGATGATTGTGAGATTGTATCTGGTGAAATTTGTGCGATTTCAACTGTCAGTGCTACCAAAATGGATATTGTTGGTGAGAGGCCCTTGGAAGATCATGCTTTAGTCTTGGAGAAGAGTTCACAGGATTCAGAAACAGATAAGTGTCTCATTGATGATAAAGATGCACTAGCAGAAGGGTCTATCTCTCATGGAAGGGGAGATTGCCTTGCTGCTGGACAGGATCAAGATGGGGATCCTCAATATGATGATTGTGAGATTGTATCTGGTGAAACTTGTGCGATTTCGACTGACAGTGCTACCAAAATGGATATTGTTGGTGAGAGGCCCTTGGAAGATCATCCTTTAGTTATGGAGAAGAGTTCACAGGATTCAGAAACAGATAAGTGTCTCATAGATGATAAAGATTCACAAGCAGAAGGCTCTATATCTGGTGATAAGGGAGATGAATTGCCTACTTCACCTGACGAAGATATAGCTTCAAACACAAGTATGCCCAATGACTTGGTCCTCAGCAGTCAAAATATACTTGAAGGAAATAGGCAGTTGGAAAACACAGTTATGGCTTCCTCTATTGTCATGGTGGGGAGTGTAGAAATAAATTGTGATGAAGTTTTTCCTTCCCTTCCTTTCAATAATGCTGCTATAAAATCGTTTCAGTTCTCCCCTGCCGTTGAGAATCTAAGATTGGACTTGAAAGTTAAAAGTTCTCCAGAAAGCATTGACAATCCTGACTCTTGCTGTCTTCAAGGAACAAAAATAAAAGCTAAGTCTGAGAATGGAAGTGTTGATGAAGATACTCAATCGATTTGCTTTAGTAATGATCAGGGGAACCTAAACCATGTGTCTGATGTCAATGAAGTTGAAAGTGAAGGTAGTACATATCAAGAAGTTAAGGTCGTTGATGAGATTAACTGGGGTTCATCCTTAGGAACTCTTGAGTGTTCCACTCATGATACTGCAGGGCCTCTGAATGTAGTTTCTGAGGTTGGGTCTGGGCCAGTCTACAGGAGTCCAAGCTATGAAGAAGATACACAATCGAGTTGCCTTAGTAACGATCAGGGGAGCATAAACCATGCATCTGAGGTCAATGAAGTCGAAAGTAATGGTAGTACATCTCAAGAAGTTAAGGTCATTGATGAGATTAACTGGGATTCATCCTTTGGAACTCAGTGTTCCACTCTCGATACTGCAGAGCCTCTGAATGTAGTTGCTGAGGTTGGGTCTGGGTCATTCCACTTTGTTAGGATTCCAAGATTTGAAGATGAATCCATTCGAGAAAAGATAAAGCATGCTCAGTCTCTCGTTGATGAAAAGACTCAAACTCGGGATTCCTTTCGAGATCAGATTCAGACTACCAAGGTCATAGTTATTTAAGATAGTTTTTTTTTTGTCTGCATTCATTTCTCCATGATTATTGAAGTATTTTTCTGATTAGGCTGCATGTAAAGAATTGGGTAGTAACCTCAGTGCTGCCAAGTCAGAAGCAAGAGCAGCACGGGAATCGCTGAAATTGAAACGGAAGGAAATAGAGACTGCCCAATCTATGATTAACAAAGCGAAGGATGCAATATCAATTGATGATATTGGAATCAGGGTAAGCACAGCCTTTCTTTTGTTTCAATAAATCAATTTTGTTTTTTCAATACTTATTTCTCTCTGTATAAAACATGTGTTTTTCTTTTCATTGTGATTTTTGTAAAGATAAACAAAATGGAACACAAAATTGCCCATGAAACGCTTCCATTGAAGGAAGAAAAGCAGTTGATTCGTGATATCAAGCAGTTGACGCAACTTCGAGACCAATTATCACTTGGAGGCAAACAAGGTGAGCTCCAGCTGGCATTGGACCAGAAAGGCGAGGTTGAAGAGCGCTTAACGGTATGCAAATGACTCGTTTAACTGATGCTCTAAAATCTTAAAATTTATTCCATTGCATAGTTTTAATCTCACTTTTTATTGATGTAATTTAACTTGTCTTTTATAATCGATGCATCTATCAATTGTGCATAATTAAGATGTGGTTGGATTGTCTTTTCTCATTTCCATTGCCTTGCACAGCTTTTGAGGAAGGAGATGGATTTAATGAAGGCTAATGTTCTCAAAGCTGACGAACTGACTACATCTATGCTGAAGAAGTATGATGGGGAGAGAGAAAAGCTTAACGGATTACAAGCCCAATTTGAAGAAGCTAATAAGATTCGGCAAGAAGCTTATGTGCATTTACAAAGCTTGAAGAAACCTCTTGATGAGAAGGTTTGCCTCTGATTTCACCCCCACCCTCCACCCCCCTCATTTCATTCTCAGTGGCTAAAATATTCATTTTCAACGTTTTTAGAAAAATTGCTTTTGTTTTCTTTACCATGTTTATGTATTAATATTTGGTTTGATGTAGTTTCTTCAGTTGACTAATCCAAGTGTGATCGGTATTTCTAAAAGAAAACACCCTAAGAAATACTTTTGGCATATTATTGCATACTCTATCTTTACAGACCTGAAGTCTCTCACTCTTAACGCTTCTGTCACTGCATGGCTTGATTATTCTATTTATCTGATTGTGCAGCGCAAGTATTTTAGGAAGTACAAGAATGACATGGAGGAGGCCGACAATTTGGCATTACGTAAAGATGGAGAGAAACTGCAAGCTCATGCCAACCAGGTGAGCTTATTTTTACTTTTTGTTACTCTTTCTCTGAAAAATCAACTGTATCTTTTTGCTAACGTCTGATGATTAGGTGGAGACATTTATGGAAAGATGGAACAACGATGATGAGTTTCGGAAAGACTATGTCAGGTGCAACACTAGAAGTACCTTGAGAAGACTGGGGACGTCTGATGGTCGATCACTTGCGCCTGATGAGGAGCGACCGGTACTTAACAATGTTATAAAGGAAAGAGCAGCAACAAATAGTTTGGTTTCTCCTGGGTTGACAGTGGAACAAAACAAACCAGCTGGGCAGGTTGAAACGGTAAAAGATAAGCATAAGCCAGCAAAGGGAGCGAAAAAGAAGAATCAAGAGACAGAAACTAAGAACCCTGTGGCCGCCGTTCCTACTTTACCAGATGCCCAAGCATCAGTTTCTGGTGGGGTTGAGCTAGTTGATACAAAAGACTCTAGTGGACTTGATTTTGCCGATACAATAGAGGAGGATAAACGATCAAAGGAGGAAGATGAGCTGGAAAAGATAGCTGAGAAGTGGAGAAAGGAAGAGGAAGCAATCAGGTTGAAAGAGCAGCTTAAGTTGGAGGAGAAGGCAAAAGCTGAGATAGCTTTGGAGAGGAAAAAACGCAAGGCAGAGAAGGCTCAAGCTCGGGCTGCAATTAGAGCCCAAAAGGAAGCTGAAGAGAAACAGAAGGTAAAGTTCCATACAATCAAATCAATCGAGCGTTTGAGTTTTCGTATGGGAATAAATTCATTAAGCCATACCCATTGTGCAGGAAAAGGAGAAGAAAGCAAGGAGGAAGAAAAAGAAGGCTGCAGGAGGAGAGGCTAAAAACGAGGCCGACATCGAGGAAGAACCAGCTGCCAGCATGGAGACTCCAACAGTCACTCAAAATACTGAGAAATCAAAGACTCCATCGACAAAGTCCCAAAAACGTCCACCGTTTACGAAGGCAAAACCTCTTATTCCTCCGCCACTCCGGAAGCGGGGTAAGAGAAAAATGGAGACGTGGATGTGGATTCTTCTCACAGTGGCCATTGTCTTGGCCGCCTTCTTTCTGGGCAACCTCAGCTTCCTTCGGAAACTGGCCATGGGAAAATTTAGCTTCTAAATATATATATATATATATATAGACTAACACAATAAATGATGATTATTTAGTTAGTAGTTGACAAGTTTCTTTTAGAAGAACACTAACGTAGGGGTAGCAATTCTTTGGTGACTGCTTGTTTGCCTTTAAAAATTAGTTGAGGAGGCCCTTGTTTTTTTATTTGGCACCCACCTCAATCCGTTTGGTTTTTATACCTTTTTCCGTTGTCGAAGAACTAAACCTAATTCGGCACTGCTTATAAGCGTGGGTTATTCTTTGGGGTTCCTATATTTTGTTTAAATTGTCATTATTCTCTCTTCCAAGAACACTATCTTTTGGTATAATATACTGACAAGTAATTTTGTCATTGTTAATGTTTGAGGTCGTTTAACAATACAGTTTGGTTAAACCCGAATTCTACGTTGTTCCTGACTCTTTCTCAAAAAAAAATTTCACGTTAATTTTAGTGTTTCTGTTTATGCAGTTTTTTTTTTTTCGTTCTCATGTTTGATTTTCAATATTTACGATATGGAGAGTGATTAACATTTAGTACGTGTTTAATCGTAAATGAATAAACATTTAAAACACGTCAAATTAAGTATATTCATTTTAATTCAGAAAAAAATTGCTTAGATAATTACAAAAAAAAATTATTACGAGGATTTTAGAAGAATACTGAAGCTGCCATGTATTTTATTAACTCCTCAAATATTTTTGACTACAATAAAATAAAGAATTTGGCTCAATTAATTCAATTTTAGTAAAGAGGAAAATGACAAATCAACCATTGTGGTTTTAGGTCAATGACAAGTCAACCGCTGTGGTTTAAGTCTTAACAAGTTAACTACTAACGTATGAGAAAATGACAAATTTAACATCGCAGTGACGTTAGCCGTTAAAAATTAGTCAGGACACCGGACATCGCAGCGGTGTCGTGTGTTGAGAAGGAAAACACAAAGTTTTGTTTGGACGCCACAGGGTGTCGTGAGGACGCCCCTGCGGTCTCATTCAAAATCAATGTTTTTATTAGATTTTCGACCTTTTCAACTTCAAACGACCATAACTTTAGCTACAAGTGTCGGAATTGGACGCAAAAGATATCAAATCGAAGCTCTCTCAGAAATCTACATTTGTCACAGGATTACCCTATGACTTCCCTGTTTCGACTCCTAAATCCATCATCTAAGCCCTCAAATTTGCAATTTAACATGTTAACCCTAAACTATGTAAGATGTCGCGGCGGCATCCTGGGAAATCCCGGCGGCGTCTCGACTACGTTTTAACAGCGAACGCAACTGCGATGGTTGATTTGTCATTTACACGTACGTTAGTGGTTAATTTGTTAAAACTTATACCACAATAATTGACTTGTCATTGATTTAAAACTACGAGGGTTGATTTGTCATTTTCCCTATATAAAACTATGGTTGACGACGTAGTGAACTTCCACGCATAGTTTTGATCCAAACAACCAACTCCGCCCATGGTATTAAGCTCTGACTAACAATTATGGCGGGGCGGGTTGAAAGATGAAGACAACTTTCTCAAAGGTCAACAGAAAGATCGTTGGCTGGCTGGTGATTTGGTACTAACTTGGGTTCTAGTCTGAACTGAATCTAAATTCGACCAGCTGAGAGTTTCGGTGAAGTTTCACCGACGAACCATTTGACTGAGCTGAACGTACGGAATTTGGAATTACAGAAGGTTACAGTCGTTGATTAGCTCCTTCCCCGAATCCTCGAACTGCAGAAATTCTTGATCTCTCAAAGGGGCGTGTTAATGAAGAATTTCATCGTTACTTTTGTTAATGAAGTGGCCATGTTCCTAATCGTTGACTCTGAGCAAATTGCTTTATTCAAATCCACCCATCAACTGTTTGATCATCATAGTCAACTTAAATGGTCTGAATTCCGCGTATATTACAGAGAAGATGATGCGTTCGATCTTTGGGTTGACCAAGATAGGCCATCTTTGCCTAGCCACTCATCTAATATTTTATTACTAGTTTTGACGTCATGGATCCCTTTCAGACTGAGTTTCAGCTTGATGATATACCCAGGTCATTTCTTTCGTTTGTTTTCAAACGCAAACTGATTGAATCGCCCGGTTGTGAAAGAAGATGATTCTGCAGAAGCATGGTCGCCTTCTTGCAACTTTATCGGTCTTGATTGCAGTGCAGATGGCCGCAGTAATGGCGGACGACGTCATATCGGGATGCCCGTCGAAATGCGGGAACGTAACGATTCCATATCCCTTCGGCGTTGGAGTGGGATGCCATATGGGAGAAGGGTTCGACATAGCTTGCAATACTTCCTTCGATCCACCGAAACCATTCGTCGTCGGAAATTTGGAAATCAAAGAAATATCTATGAGTCAGTTGCGAATTAATAACTGGGTGGCTTTCAATTGCTACGCCCAATCAGGGGCTCGAACGGCATGGTCCACCGCTTCTATCAATCTGGGCAATCGCCCTTTCGTCTTCTCTTCTGCAAATGCCTTCACTGTCATTGGCTGCGACACCATGGCCCTGATTCAGGGTTTGCAGGGGTTCGATTACACAAGTGGTTGCGTTTCCCTCTGCGCAAGCAAGGACGATGTCATTAATGGGTCCTGCTCTGGTATTGGATGCTGCCAGACTGCAATTCCCAGAGGGCTTAAGAACTTCCAAACTGCCATAGGTGACCTCAACAATCTCACCAAGACCTGGACGTATAATCCTTGCAGCTACGCTTTTTTGGCCGACAGACAAGCTTACACCTTCAAGGCTTCCGATCTGAGCGACCCTAATTTTTTAGCAACTGTTAGGAATGATATCCCAGTTGTTCTTGAATGGTCCGTGGGTGTCAGTACCTGCGAGGATGCCCGAAATGGGTTGGCTCCGTTTCTTTGCCAGAACAATACCGAATGCGACGATTCAGAAAATGGTCCTGGCTATCTCTGCAGCTGCTCCCAAGGTTATCAAGGCAACCCCTATCTCTCACCGGGATGCCAAGGTATTCCACCCTTCCTCCGTTTCTTCCTTTCTCTTCTATTTTCTGCGGTAAATTTCCGGAAGTTCAAATTCAACATAGGATCCTCTCTTTGGGTAGTGTCTGAAACGTAATCTTCTTACAGATATCGACGAGTGCGATGGCCCAAACAATCCCTGTGAAGGAATCTGCGTCAATACGCCTGGAAGTTATTACTGCGCCTGCCCCAAGGGCAGCTACGGCGACGGTACAAAAAGCGGCAAGGGGTGCATAAAAAAGAATGTTCGATTTCCGCTGGTCCAAGTTAGTCTCGGTTAGTAAATACCCATCTATGTCATCCATTTCTCTCTCAAAATTCATTTTTTCCAACTGCAATAATATACTTCTAATGCTAAAATTTTCTCATAATTAATTTATTAAAACGATATTTAAAATTAAACAACAAATTAAATCATCTCTCTGACCGGACAACATCTTCCTCTACATGCTCGTCTGTCTCTTGAATATTCTCGACAAGCCTCAATTATTCTTCAATTAAAAATTCACCTATATCACAAAACTAAATGTGAGATAAACTCAATAAGTAAAAAACACGTGTATATGTTAAATAATTTCATGTATTACCAAATTTTCATGCTTAAGTTACATACTCGTTGAAACTCATTTTCAAACTTTACCATGATTTCGTGCTTTCATTAGTCATCTCATAATTTTTGCGGTCAGACTTTCATTAATCATCTCATAGTATATCATGTTTTTTGTTAATTCTAACAGTTTTATGCATTCACATTTGCATACAAGATGACCTATAAATTTTATATTTCTATAATCCTATGTTAATGTCCAATAATGTGTGTCTGGTTAAAATATTAGAATTTAAATAATAGAATAAAGTTGCATAAAATAAATTAAATACTACGTTTTGTGATGTATGACTGGTGGCCAAAACATCGAAAAGCAATGCCTTTATTTACTTAGATTCCAAGAGTACAAGATTTTAGAGAATTTTTGAACTTTTAAATAATGTTTCCTGCCTAAATAAATCTCATGATTAAAATCCTTCTTAAATCTAAAATATTCTTAAAGGAATACGGGTAGAAATTTCTTATTGATAAATTCTTAGGCTAACCAAATTCGAAATTGAGTCGACCTAGACGGTTTGGGAAGAATTGAGTCGAGATTTGAACTAGGTTAAGTTTGAGTTGGTTTGGCTAAATCGATTTGGGTCAGTTTGACTGATCCGATTCAACTCCCACTTTAAAAAAAAAAAAAAAAACCTTCTTCTCTAGTCTTATCCTTCTAAGTGTGAGAATGACAGAGAGCCTCCTCTCTGCTTCGCGATGAGATGACTCCTTCCTCTCGTCGATCGTTGTTAGTGGAAGGATAGCTTTGCGCACTACAAGGAAGTTCTATCAAAGAGAAACTTTGTTGCTGCATGGTAGGGCATCGACCAAGGAGAACTTTTTTGTCAAAGAGATTGATCGATTGAGTCTGGAAGAGAGTGGTGGTCGGAAACCCAAGGTAGAAGAGTTTTGGAATTTCAGAGGTGTGTGTTTCGCCTCTCTCACTGCCTTGTATTTATACAGGGGATTTCCAACTGGAGTTATCATGACCCAGAGCAGGTTAAACAGAAACGTCGGCTTAAACGACCCAGGTTGTAACAGAAGCTCTCTAAAAAATTCGAGTTGATTTTAGATTTCTTTCATTGCATTGAAGCAGGTGTGATGCAAAAATCCCATTCGACTTGAATTTTTAACTAAGCTTAGATTTTCTTATTAGAGTTAGAGTTTCATATTAGGGTTAGGGTTAATGTTAATTGGTTTTGATTTGTGGGATCTAATTCAAATTTAAAAGATAGACCCCGGTATCTTACACTCAGAGAAGAAGATATTCCTATTGTCTTACCCTCTTCGTTTTTTGCAGGCGCAAGCTTCGGTTTCTTGTCTCTGATCATCGGAGCTTCATTACTATACTTCAGCATGAAGAAAAGGCACCTCGTTAAACTCAGAGAGAAGTTTTTCAAGGAGAATGGAGGATTGCTTTTGCAGCAGCAGGTAGCCGCCCGTGAAGGTGGCGTAGATCAGTCAACGAGAATCTTTACGGCGGAGGAGCTTGAGAAGGCTACCGAAAACTACTCGGAGAGCCGAGTGCTCGGCAGGGGAGGCAATGGAACAGTTTTTAAAGGAATTTTACCAGACAATAAGATTGTAGCCATAAAAAAGTCTAAAATTGCAGGGGAGAGCCAAATGGAGCAGTTCGTAAACGAAGTGGTGATGCTCACCCAAATCAATCACCGGAACGTGGTGAAGCTCCTCGGCTGCTGTCTCGAGACGGAAGTCCCGCTTCTGGTTTATGAATACGTCTCAAACGGAACTCTATTTCATCATATCCACCACCGTAGTAGCAGCATCAACTCGATGTCGTGGGACTACCGCCTGAGAATAGCCACTGAAACTGCTTCGGCACTCTCCTATCTCCACTCT
Source organism: Begonia loranthoides (assembly GCA_022433065.1). Taxonomy (NCBI): domain Eukaryota; kingdom Viridiplantae; phylum Streptophyta; class Magnoliopsida; order Cucurbitales; family Begoniaceae; genus Begonia; species Begonia loranthoides. The sequence continues at coordinate 56,346,065 of CM039468.1, forward strand.
GCCGCTTCCGTTCCGATCATTCACCGGGACGTCAAGTCGGCAAATATTTTGTTGGACTCCAAATGCACTGCCAAAGTGGCTGATTTTGGAGCTTCCAAGTTTATTCCGATCGATCAGTCTCAGATAAACACACTGGTTCAAGGCACCTTCGGTTACTTGGATCCCGAATATTTCCAGACTGGTCAGCTCACGGAAAAGAGCGATGTCTACAGTTTTGGAGTAGTTCTGGCCGAACTTTTGACCGGAGAGACGGCGGTGTCGTTTGACAAACCCGAAGATCAAAGAAATCTCTCTGCCTACTTTGTTTCTTCCTTGCAACGGAATCGCATTTTTCACATTTTGGAGGCTAGAGTTTTGAGAGAGGGGAACAGAGATCAACTCATTGCTGTGGCAGAGCTTACTAGAAGATGCCTCAAGCTCAAGGGCGATGAAAGGCCGACGATGAGGGAAGTGGTTGCAGAGTTAGAAGGCTTGAGCCGGCTGCAGACTCACCCATGGGTTCGGCCAGACAACGAAGTCGATACTCATAGTTTGCTAGAAACTGCCTGTGATCTCTATCCAATCCCTCGCAGTCAGAATGGCCCTTCTTCCGGGACCTACAGCAGCGCAGAATCCGCAAGGCTTTCCTCGGATAATCCCACGATTCATCCCTTAAACCTCTCGAGATGACCCAGAATCAAAATCGGACGAATGATCTCCCGTAATTTCAGTCGGTGTTCAAAGAATTCTCTTACACTGTACGTAATTTCAATTAATATTTGTTACCACAATACTCGGTTATTAAATTATGCTTTGATTACAACCATTAATGGCGGCTGCTCACTCGATTATTAATCGTGCGGCAACCCCATATCATCATATTCACACGATATTTTACAGTAGATTTTAGCTTCGATAAATCAAAGTATATCGTAGAAGTTCATCGTTGGCCCCTTCCTCTCGACATGTCTTGAACCAAGGCTTGTCCGACACCATCTCCAATTCCCTCGATGAGCCCTCCGATGAACTCGACCACCACTTGCGAAGCCAAACGAGCTGCTATTCCGAGCACGCTCGATTTCTCCGGGCCTTTGATACCGTGGTCTCGGAGGCCGTTTATGAAATCCTTAGCGCATACCGTGTGGAGATGGTAGTCGCATATCATGCAATGGTAGACCCGTCCCGACCGCCTTCTCTTGCATTCCCCGCATTCGAAGTTGTGATCTCCTCCGGTCGAGGAGGCTGCGGGTAGAAGCCTGAGGGTGTGTTGATGAATGGACAAGTTTAGTTCTAATGGCAGCATTGCGCAGCAAGGGTGCATCTGAAAACTGCAGGCCCCGCATCGGAATGCACATCCTTTGACTGGCTTCCAGCAAGCGTCACACTTGGACTGCATGATTCCTCCCTTCACTACAATCACAAAAAACTTTGTTATTTCCCAACATTTTCACCATGATTATTATAATTTGGATAAAGTCCATGTTTTTCATACATTAAATTTTAAATTACTTTTTTTCGTAAATTGAAACTTCATCTTTCGGTACCAACAATTTAAATATTGCTGTTAATTTATTTGTTAAATTCTGCGCTTATATGCAACATTTTCTTGTTGATCAGGTGTTTTAACGGAATTTCTAACCGTTCCGGTGATTTTTAACATGATTTCGAACTTCATTGATCTCTTCTCCAACAATTTTGAACTCTGTTGAGAGATCGACATAATTTAAAATCAATTTAAAAATCGTCGGAATAGTTAGAAATTCGATTGAAACACGTGATGAAATGGAAAACATTGTATACACGTATTGAATTTATAAGATAAATTGATGATAAGGGCTAAATTGTTAATAACTAAAAAATAGAAGTTAAATGTGTAAAAAAAAAAAATTAAGTATAATTATAAATGTTGTTGGGGTCTAAATTTGTATTTGCTATGAGTTTTTGTCGTAATAAACCTGGTTTGGAATGAAATGCGAGTGAATGTTGGAAGTGGAATGGGTGGCTCTTGAGGACCGGTGGAGCCAGAGCGCAAAACTCATGGAGCTGAAAGTTACAGAGGGAGCAGGTGAACCTTTTGCCGGCTCCGTACTCCTTGCAGGCGGCGCAGGTGAAGAGCTCCGGCAGACTCAGTTGCGTCAGAGGATGTTTTGGATGACACCAATGAAGAATCTGTTCTCCATACACATTCTGAGGAGAGGAAGGGTATTCCAGACGGGGGGGCGTCTTCGGCTTCTTGAGGGGAAGCATATCAGATTGACCGGCCGAGTTAGTAAGCTCCATTGATGAATACCTTTGTAGGAGAGACGATCTCGTCTTCTCCAAAGGTTTGCTCCGGCTCGTCATTGTTGTCTTCCTCGGACAAACTACCCAGCCACTCAGGAACTTCAATGGAGGTAAGGCGTAAAATTGGCAGTCTAAGTTGAGGTATTTATCTAGGAGAGGGTGCAGGAAGAGAAATGGAGATTTGCAGACTAGACTAAGCAAAGCATAGTATTAACAGTTGAACGTTGCTATCAAAGCCAGCAAAAGTGAGCCAGGATGGGAATATATATCTACACAGTGGAATTCCATTTATTGGCTGCTTTTTGAGCAAGAACAGTGGTGGGTTGTTAGTGGGATATGTTTTACGGAGATTAAAATTGGAGTTGTTGAACACTAAGGAAGCAAAAAATAGATACCATGGCCTTAAAAGTCTTGATTAACTATAATCATTGGGGGTTGGGGGGATGGACAGGTGCTTGTGAGGAGCGACAACGAAAAGTTGGATCGATTTATTCGATTCCCAATCAGGAAATTTTGAGCTAAAACACTTCTTTTTTCACCCCATTTGCTCCGTTTGTCAAAATGAGGGCTCCCAGCATCTCGCGTCAATAGCTGTCAATTCCTTTTTCTTTTGAATTTTAGTACAACACCACTATTACTTCTGCGTGCTTCTTGGCCTACCCGTAAAGAATCAAAGATCGAGTTTTTAAGAAAACCTCCCCACGACAATTTTGCTCAACGGATTGGGAGTTTACACATGAGGTCGTCAAGATGCGGCATGGCTGAGTACTGTCGTGGATGAGCATCTGTAAAGACCCAAAGCAAGGCAAGAGTAGATTTGAACAGGGGATCAGTGCAGCGGACAGTGGGCAGTGGGTGTTTTCTAATCTCCATCACAGGGCCCAATGAAGAGAGAGTGGAATTATTAGATGAGCGGCAGTGTGTGGGGATCAATTCGCACTTGGCAGTTTGTCACGATCCTACATTCAAGAGACTTAAGAAATACCTTGCAGCACTCGTTGTTAGGGGGAATAACGAGTCAGCCCACGAGCAGTGCCTACGGCACCAATTGCCCACGACATTAGAACAAGCTTTGTGTCTAACGAGCAAGCAGTAAGTGAGCGAGATTAATTGAAAAGAGGGTCATTAAGCATAGTGAGCATAGTTTGTATGTAAAAAGCTATATCATTGATTGTTAGCAAATTACATTGGGTAGGGGGGTCTACGTGCAGTCATGTCTCTCCCCCTAAAAAGCATTCTGAACCATTCCCACCATGGCAGGAGTAAACATGCTATGGTGGTGAGGAGTCACTTGCTCAAAATAGAAATAAAAGAAATACAAAGGAACTACCAAAAATAGAAAGAAAACTACTCTAGCATGGGCGGCCATGGACAACACGTCCTGGACAAGCTCGGATTCTAACATCCTCACCCATTTGAGCTGTTGACGCCCTCGTCAACTTGTCTTCAGCTTGAACTCTTCAATCTTCTGCGTAGCATCTTCCAAGTCTTCGGCTTTCTCCCAAGTAACTTCGTCGTCTCCAAGTCCCTCCCATCTGACAAGGTACTCTGTGCGTAGGCGGCGGCCTGTCTTAACACTTCGATCTGCTAGAATTTCTTCCACTTTGCGTGGACGCCTTGATCTGCTGAGGATGATATCTGGCCTGGTGATGTTGTTGCGCTCCTGATCTTCCTTGTCTTGGTGATACGGCTTTAGGTTGCTGACATGGATCACTGAGTGGATTTTGAGCCATGCCGGTAGATTAACTCTGTAGGATGCCCGTCCAATCTTTTCAATGACTTGGACTGGACCTTCGTACTTCTGAACCAGACGTCTGTCTCTCTGACCTCTGAAACGAAGTTGTTCCGGCAAGAGTTTCACTAATACAAGGTCTCCAGCTTTAAATTCTAGCGGTCGTCTCTTCAAGTCTGCCCACTTCTTCATGTGTTTAGAGGCACGTTCCAAGTAGGCACGAGCTATCTCAGTATTTTGTCTCCACTCCTTCGAGAAGTTGTAGGCTTTTGGGCATTTCCCAGAGTATAGATGATCGAGGGTATGTGGCATAGTTGGTTGCCTTCCGCAGACGACTTCAAATGGGCTCATTCCTGTAGAGGAGCTTTTCCGATAGTTGAAACTGAATTGTGCAGCATCAAGCAGACTTGGCCAATTCTTTTGGTTGGTGTTGATGAAGTGCCGCAGATATTCTTCCAGTAAGCTGTTAAAACGTTCAGTCTGTCCATCTGTTTGGGGGTGATAACTGGAAGAAATATTTAAGCTAGATCCCAACAGCTTGAATAGTTCTACCCAAAAGGCTCCTGTGAATCTGGTATCTATATCACTAATGATGCTTTGAGGTATCCCCCATAATTTCACAGCATTCTTGAAGAAAAGTTGCGCTGTCGTCTCTGCGGAGCAATATTTTAGGGCAGCTATGAAAGTAGCGTACTTGGAAAACCGATCGATTATCACCAAGATTGCTTGAAAGTCGTTTGAAGGTGGCAGATTGGTGATGAAGTCAAGAGATATGCTTTCCCAAGGCTTCGTTGGCACCGTTAATGGTTCTAGCAAACCCGCCACTTTGTCTCTTTCCACCTTGTCTTGCTGACATACCAAACAGGTTTTGGTATATTGCATCACGTCGTCTTTCATGTGAGACCAATAGTATCCCCTTATTAGTAGGGCATACGTTCTTTGCCATTCTGCATGACCAGCCCACAAGGTGTCGTGGCATTCCTTCAATAGATTTCGCCGTAGATCATTACTCCGTGGCACGTACAGGCAATTTCCCTTGGTTAATAACAGGTCTTCTTCGATCCAAAATTTTCGCGTCTTCTTTTCCTTTACTAATTGCATGACAGCCCGAGCAGCAGGGTCATCTTGTAGACAATTTCGAATGCGATCTCTCATAGATTTGGTAACTCTACTTGCTTGAAGTTGAAATAAATAGCAAAGACTGGCACAATCTGCTTTTCAACTGAGAGCGTCAGCTGCCTTATTTGATTGGCCCGACTTTTGTTCCAAATGGAAGTCAAATTCTGAGATAAGTTCGTGTCAACGCGCCTGTTTGGACGTTAGCTTTGGCTGCTCAAAGAAATGACAAATTGCGCTGTTGTCGGTCTTTACTATAAAATTTGATCCCAGCAAGTACTGTCTCCATACATGAAGGCAGTGTACTACGGCCAACATTTCTTTCTATGAGGCTATGTACCTTCTTTCAGCTTGCGGCTTTCATAAGCGACAGGATGGCCATTCTGTAGTAAAACTCCTCCTAGAGCAAAGTCAGATGCATCAGTTTCGACTTCAAATGGCAAAGTCACATCGGCCAGAGCTAAAACTTGACTTTGCATCATAGTTTCTTTTAAGTTGGCATAGGCTGTTTGGCATTCTTGGTTCCACTCCCAAGGGACTCCCTTCTTTAACAGTTCGGTGAGAGGTGTTGCCTTCCTGGAGAATCCTTCTACAAACCGCCGGTAATAATTTGCGAGACCAAGGAAGGAACGCAATTCTGTAACTGAAGTGGGGTTTCTCCATTCTTGGATTGCCTTGACTTTGTCCACGTCCATACGAAGATGGCCTTATTCAATAATGTGGCCAAGGAACCCAATACTCTTTTGAGCGAAGGAGCACTTTTCTTTCTTTACATATAACTGATTCTGTCTCAGTTTCTCGAAGACTAGACGAAAGTGAACTTGATGTTCTTCAATGCTCTCACTATAGACCACGATGTCGTCCAAGTATACCACCACAAATTTATCAAGGAATTCGTGGAATACTTAGTTCATTAGAGTGCAGAAAGTCGCGGGAGCATTTGTTAGTCCAAAGGGCATCACCAAGAATTCAAAAGCTCCATATCTGGTCACACAAGTCGTCTTTTGCTCGTCACCTTCTGCAATCCTGACTTGATAATAATCTGAACGCAAGTCGAGCTTTGTGAAATATTTTGCCTTGTACAGTTGATCAAAAAGATCTGTGATGAGGGGGATGGGATACTTATTTCGAACAGTGACTTTGTTCAAGGCCCGATAGTCAATACACAAGCGTAAGCTACCGTCCTTCTTCATTTGGAACAACACAGGTGCTCCAAATGGGGCCTTTGCAGGTCTGATGAACGCTGCCTCGAGCATTTCATCTAATTGCTTTCTTAGTTCTGCCAATTCTGGTGCAGCCATTCGATAGGGAGCTTTTGCTGGGGGTTTATGTAACACCCCATTTCTGTTTTTCTAGCTTCGCAATGTAGTCAAGTTAAAATAAATAATTCGTGTCTAGACGAGTCAATTTGGACGAAATTTAAGTTGGAAAGTGTATCATCATACCGAAAATTAGATGTAAACCGGAATCTTACACTTGAATTTAGAATAAATATAATTTAAAGATTATAAATATATATATATATATAATCATGTATATGTATAGATATATTTAATTAAACTAAAAGAATTAAATAAATAAATAATATAAAAAAATTAAAATTTAAAAATAAACAACAAAGGACATTACTTGTCCTTTGCTGGGAATGCCCGAACGAAGAAAGAGAGAAGAGAACTCGGCCAACGATGGAGATGCGACGCCGGGGAGCTCGACGGTGACGCGAAATGGCTGGCGACGATGCTGGCAGCGACGTGCGGTGTCCCAGTCTGTGCACCGACGAATTTCTTGCTGGAGCGTAGACGAATGGCTAGATCTCACGACCCTGTCCTGCGCGAAGTCTGCGACGGTGAGCCTCTCGGTTCCGTGGACACTCCGGGGATGATTTGTCGACATTCCGCAACAGCCAGTGGCCTTGACGATGGGTCGTTCGGTTGTTGTGCCAACGTGTCGTCGGGTGAGAGTCGATAGGTCGGTTCAGCTGATTTCAATTCAAAATTTCGAATTTAGGAGACTGCGAAATTGAGGGACGTGTGATCCGAGTTGGGTAGCCACGATCACAACTGCCCGCATACGATCCTCTTCTCAAGGGATCACCTCCTCCACGTTCGGTCTAAGCTCTGTCCTCATTGGTCATCACAGAATTTGAACGGTAAGCCACTATCTTCTTTAAATATCGTCTAAGAATGAGAGGAAAGGGACCGTGTGAAGCTGGGAAGTGAAGGCAAGGGTGGAGTTGTTAGTCTATCAGTGTTTGCTCGAATCGGTCTTCATCATCCTAGGTAAGGATTTGGGTTGGCGACGTAGGCCCTACACCCAAGTAATGAGTGTGTGCGTATGTGGTATTCTACTGTGATTCTCTAAACAATTATACTTTAGAATTTCGATTGTTTGATTTCCTTTAAATACCCATTTGTAGGTAGGAGTGAATTATGCTTAGTTAAAAGGTCTGAATGTAAGTTGAGTCCCTTAAATTGCAATTCTCTCAGTTGGCTAACCCAGGATTGGTAGAGAAAGATTTATGAGGCCTAGGAAATGTTTAATAAATGTTATATGAAATTAAAATGAACAAAGAGTTAGTGTTAATCTTGTTGTACTGGTCTGTGATATAGATATCTCCTTGTGGTTTCTTTAATGTACGATGTATTACCTGTATATTTGTGTTTAATTCGCTTATGTAGTTCATTGCAAGATACTGTCTATATATATATTCTGTTGTTATTATAAGTGATCATTCGCCTTCAACTTGTAGATTTTCCTCCCTAAATTATTAATAACTATAGTGACTTGCTGCCATTGATGTCCTGTCTACTGTATAGCTCAATAGTGTGTATCATAGTCTGACAATTAGGAAATGCCCCTACCATATCGGAAACGGGACCTAGTCGTCCATAGGAGGTTAGGTCCGACCCACTATACCATCCCATACGGGTCTTCTAATCTCCAGCTCGAAGTACGAATAAAGGAAAGAAAGAAAGGAAAGAAAGAAAGAAAGAAAGAAAAGAAACGTAAATGAAAGAATTGGTTTGGGTGGCCCCCATTCCAAATGGATTAAAAGGAGAGACATTGCATTTTTGTTTTCCCCAATTCCTTACTGAGCCCAAAAGCTTACATCCTTACTTGTGGTGTAGGTAATGAAGTGGTCGCGACAGGAGTTGATGAAGAGGCCATTTCGGTGGAGCCCGTGGCGTGTCCGGAGGAGACGCAAAGAGAGCAGTAGTAAGGTTACGGTACGCCAGTAAGGAAGAAAGACAAGTAATAAAAAGGGTTTAACGTCAAATGTAGTTTGTGAACGTTTATTTAACATTTTCTTGTTTAGTTGACTGGCATTTAAAGTTTTATTTGGATTTCATTACTATTTGAATTAAATACATTTTAAAATTCACGCTTCCGCAGTTTAAAATTAAATAGGTTAAATTTTCTTTAAATTTAAACAAATTGTTTTGGAAAGTTAGTAACACTCGAATTATTGCACTCTGTATTTAAAAGTTTAAATATTTAAATGATATTTTCCTTAAAGTTGTCAATTGAGTTAGAAATTTAATGAGTTTTAAAATAAGTAGAAATTCGGGTCGTTACAGTTTAGTTCCTGGGGTGAGCTCAATCTGATGATCAATGTCCCTGCGCGGAGGTAGTGACTTCGGTAAGCATTCCGGCATAGTACTCTTATATTCTTCAAGTACTTTCATAATTTTTGAAGGCACTACTTCTTCTTTGCCTTTCTCCATGATCGAGGGGACAAGAACATAGGTTGGATCTTGGTTCTTCAGTCCTCATTTAAATTGCATAGCCGAGATCATTTTTATGTTACTAGGGCTTGGTTGCTTGAGAATTGCGGGAACTACTGTTGGGTTGCTCCCTGTAATCATCAAACATTTTGCAGAAGGAATGGGGATGACTTTGTGTTCCATCAAGAATTCCATCCCAAGTATAGTATCAAAGTCATCCATCTTCACCACAACAAAATCGACTGGTCCCAACCACGAATTGAGCTTTAATTGGACCCTTCTTACGACCCCAACCACGACATTGCTTTTGCATTTACTGTCTTCATCTTACCAGTGGTCTTTTCCAGCTTAAGGCCCAACCGGCACGCTTCCTTTTCTGTTATGAAGTTGTGGGTGGCTCCCAAGTCAATCATAGTACTTTGGACAACTTTATTATTGATAAGGGTCTCCACATACATGAGGCCTTTAGTGGGGGTCTTTTTCAGTTCATCCATCTGTTGTTGAACAGCTGATAAAAACGTAATTGTCCCAACTTCTGCAACTTCTGTGGGTTCTACTTCGACATCTTCTTTTGCCGGGTTGTCGTTAGTAATCGATGCTTGTAGAGCTGTTAACGCCGATCTATGGGGGCACTCAGCCACTCGATGTGGTCCTTTGCATAAGAAACAGGACATAGGCCTATTCATTGGTCATTGGTAATTAGCTCCCATCGATGTCTCTTGGCCCTCTCTTGGGACATATGGCTTTCTTTCAGCAGCGCTCGGATTTGGTCTAGGGGACTTCCTATTGCTTGAATTGTTGGGAGGGTTCTTTTTCAGACTAGGATTCTTGTTGGAGTAGTCGAATAGTCGTTCAGCAATAGCAAGAGCGCTCGAGAGAGGGTATGCACCCTCTGTTCATATAACTCTGTCCTGGCCCACGGTTTCAGTCCTTCGATGAAGGTGACGATCTTGTCTTTCTCTGACATATCTCGAATATTTAGCATGAGCCCTGAGAACGTTTTGACATACTCGCGGATGCTGCTAGTTTGTTTTAGTTCTCTCAGTAGTCGACGTGCATTGAACTCGACGTTTTCAGGAAAGAACTGATCCTTCAGCTGCTTTTTGAGCTCTTCCCAAGTATCGATGGTGCAGTCACCATTGCAAATATCATTGTATTTTGATCTCCACCAAAGTTTTGCATCTCCAGTAAGATGCATCGTGGCCAAGGTCACCTTTGACTCATCATCAGTTTTAGTTGCTTTGAAGTATTGTTCCATGTCAAAGATGAAATTTTCTATTTCTTTGGCATCGCGGGCTCCCCCAAAGGATTTATGCTCTGGGATTTTCACCTGACTGGGTTCAACCGAACTTGAAGTTTGAGTTTGGTTTCCCATGGCTCTCATCGTGACGTTCAATTTGATGTTATTTCAGCGATCTCAGCTTTGAGGGATTCAAACATCGTCTTGAAGTCTTTCCTTAGGCCAGTCACGGTGCTTGATAGTTGGGTATGAGCTTGGTCGATCTCTTCGACACGCTCCAGGACCCCGACTATAGCACTAGTGGAGCTCTCTCCACTTTCTACTCCTTTCCCCTTTTCTGGTCGGGATTCGAGGTTCTCCACCCGATCAATCAGCTCTTGGATCGGGATGGTGTCTATTCGGTTGTGAACAGCAGCAATCTCAGTAGGAAATTCAGACATTTCCTTCATTCGTTCCTCCAGGAAACGAATGTTATCAAAGATTTCTTGGAGATACTTCATCTCCTCTTCTAGCTCGATTAACCGTTCAAGCTGATCCATCGACGAGCTTGTTTTCTCCGGCAAATTCTTTTTCGGCATGCTTTCTTACGATTTGAGCCAACCTGGCTCTGATACCAATTGTCACGGTCCTACTTTCAAGAGAGTTAAGAGAGACCGTGAGGCACTCGTTGTTAGGGGGAACAACGAGTCAGCCCACGAGCAGTGACAACGACACCAATTGCCCACGATGTTAGAACGAGCTTTGTGTCTAATGAGCGAGCAGTAAGTGAGCGAGATTAATCGAAAAGAGTGTCATTGAGCATAGTTTGTATATAAAAACTTTATCATTGATAATTAGCAAATTACATTGGGTAGGGGGGTCTACGTGCAGTCATGCCTCTCCCCCTAAAGAGCATTCTGGACCATTCCCACCATGGCAGGAGTAAACATGCTATGGTGGTGAAGAGTCACTTGCCCAAAATAGAAATAAAAGAAATACAAATGAACTACTAAAAATAGAAAGAAAACTACTATAGCATGGGCGGTCATGGACAACACGTCCTGGACAAGCCCGAATTCTAACACAGTGGCTGGTCATAGCCATCGTCATCGTTGTCATCCCGAGGAACTGAAACAGTACTAACCAAAGAATACCCTTTATCAAAATAAACTCATTCATTATAAACTATCAAACACAGGATTGAATGAATTGGTTTTATACGATGTCAATGAGCTCTGCGGGTGCCAACCAACCAATCCAAATTCCAACACATGCCCTTTTGCTTTGCCGGTGCCGGCCCATGCTCTGCTGCTCCAGCTGCGGGCGGTTCCTTAAATGCCCCGACTGCGACGACATCACAACATTTTGGGATTCTTAGATGCTCGTTCTAATTTCTGATTTCTGAACGACATCATCCTAGTTTGCCAGTTTTAAACTCGTTCTAATAATTTTCTTGCCAAAAAAGAGTCTTTCAGAGCTATTAAAAATACCCAGCTGGGGCATAAAATGGGAGAGGAGGAGTTGAGTTGAATTGAGAGATGGGTTCCTAAATGATGGGAAAAACAGTCAGAAAAAGCAATCCATCGTTAAGTGGATCCACCCAGATCATAAGCAAGATCTGAAAGAGATTTCCAGAGAAAAATGGCGAGAGATTTTCAGGGCATTTTTCACAGCCACAGCCCATAGACAGAGGGCATTCATTATTGCAGATTTTCTGGCTTTGGGAAATAATGCAATGACCACTAAAAACGAAGCTGTCCTTGGCCCACCAGAGTGGGGTGCCGTTGCAGCAGATCAATCCACGCTTCTCCACTTCCACAAAATTCAGAAGAGAGGACAAGATTGGGTTGTCAAACTGGTAAATAGATCCAGATCATTACCCAATTCTGTGTAGAACCACCTTAACGCTCTGTCTTTCTACTAGTTCCTACTAGAGTGCAGCACGTACTTTGCCGACACTGAGAAAGAGCTTACTTTGGTCATGGTGGTGTAATTTCTCGCCGTACCCTCTCTCTCAATCATTGTAGCGTTAGGGGCGGGGCGACATAAAACCTCGGGAATGACGTAATAAATGTACCCACAGGCCACAGCTCCGAGGAACAAACCAGAAAAGTGGGAGAAGATGAGGAAAGTTATCTCGTCCGCCTCCCTCTCCCTCGGCGGAGCCACCGTCGGAAAATTCTTCCCATGTTTCGAACCAAAGCCGTTGATAGCCACATTACTTGCCCTTACCCTCCTCACTCTCATGTACAACCTCCCTCCTTACTACCAGACTTTCTTTTTCACCACCTCCGCCTCTTGTTCTGCCTCCGCCGCCACACCCATCACCAACCTCACAACTGCTACCAAGAAGATTTCTACTTCCAATGGCATCCCGATTTCCGACCCTAACAAGCGCCTTTTCCTCTCATACGGCAACGCCGCGGCTCTTTTCGTCCTAATGGGCGCCTATCGCGGTGGCCCTTCCACCTTCGCCGTCATCGGCCTCGCTTCCAAACCGCTTCACGTGTACGGCCGTCCCTGGTACAAATGCGAGTGGATCTACAACAATGGGTCTTCCATCAGAGCCAAAGCCTATAAAATGCTCCCCGATTGGGGATACGGCCGAGTTTACACCGTCGTCGTTGTCAACTGCACATTTCCTCTCAACCCAAATAGCGATAATTCCGGTGGGAAACTCGCCGTTAACGCCTATTACGGACAGTCCCAGAGGAAATACGAAAAGTTCACTGCTTTAGTGGAAGCCCCCGGCTCTTACAATGCCTCAAAGTTCCTCCCTCCCTACGACTACGAATATTTATACTGCGGCTCGTCTTTGTACGGGGAGCTCAGCGCCGCTAGAATCAGGGAGTGGATGGCCTACCACACCTGGTTTTTCGGACCCAAGTCTCATTTCGTGTTTCACGACGCTGGAGGCGTATCACCGGAGGTAAGGGCGGTTCTAGAGCCATGGGTCCGGGCAGGGAGAGTGACGATTCAGGATATCAGAGATCAGGCTGAGTTTGATGGGTATTACTATAATCAGTTTCTTATAGTGAACGACTGTTTGCACCGGTATCGCTACGCTGCGAATTGGACGTTCTACTTCGACGTGGATGAGTATATCTACTTGCCCGACGGGAACAGCTTGGAGTCTGTTCTTCAGGAGTTCTCTGATTATACCCAGTTCACAATTGAACAGAATCCAATGTCTAGTATGCTCTGTTTGAACGATTCCACCCAAAATTATTCAAGGTGATTTCTCCTTCCTTTCTGCTATAATCTAAAATAAGAAAAATAAGTAGATGTAATCTAGAATATGCTAGTTTCGATCTCTGTGGTTGGGTTTGCATTCAGATTGTTCCTTTCGTTGAATCAGGCAGTGGGGTTTTGAGAAATTGTTGTTCAAAGACACTAAAACCGGCATCTGGAGAGACCGGAAGTACGCAATCCAATCGAAGAACGCATATGCCACCGGAGTGCACATGTCGGAAAATGTGATTGGGAAAACCTTGCATCAGACCGAAACCAAAATCAGATACTACCACTACCATAGCTCTATATCTGTCAAAGGCGAATTATGCAGGGAATTCCTCCCCATCTCAGCTAAAACCAACGTCACCATTTTCAACAACCTTCCCTACGTCTACGACGACAAAATGAAGAAGATGGCCGACGCCATCAAGAAATTCGAGATCAGTGCCATAGGAATGCAAAACGCTCTGCTCCACTCGTGACGAAACCTCTGAGAAGCTACTATGACGCCAAAGTATGACAATAACTAATGGTAAACGGTAAATGATAAGGACGAGGCTTGGTGCTTGATGATTCGTGAGTAGGATTTGGCTGTTGATGGGATTAAATGACTGTACTGCGATACTGTATCACAGGCAGAATCGTAAGCAGGAAGCAGTGCGGTTGGAGAAGGAGAGCAGGAGGATCCATTGGACAGTAGTATTGAATTAAGGAGCCGGTTGTAGTGCAGTGCCGGCGTTGTTTATGTTCCTTCCTTTCGCTTTGTTCAACTGTTCCTTGGGAAGATTGTCTTCTCTCGTTCGTCATTAATGGGAATTCCCCTGTTTTTTTTTTTTTATTGAATTCCTCTGTTTTTTTGTGGTCAAAGACACTCGGATGAGAACGCCCAACGAGGCTAGTCTCTATTTTCCACTTAGTTCTAAAAGTTGGCATTGACATCACATCATGGATCTAATGGGCCGAGATGAACCCAAATTAAAGGAGGGTTTAACATCGTAGGGAGGACCACAATCCCGTTGAGGTGTGAACTGGGTAAAGTACACAGTGTGGACTGCTACATGACGGGCCGCCCGATGCAGCAGAGGATACCAAACTCGGGTCTTGGAATTGATTGATGTGATGGAGCAGGGCAGCGGACCACCGTTGCGTGCCCAGCAAGTGAAAACCATCTCCCTATCAAAAGCAATGACGAGTAGACAAACAGCGATGGCCTGCAATCGTCATAGCTTAAGGCATATGACTTGACTTTAAGCGCCGACGTCACTGTTAACACTCACCATGTTCACCCCATCGCCTGTCGTATATAATTGCTTTGCGCGTTAACTCTCCTCACCTTTTCATTTTCGCTTTCTTCTCCACCACCTTCTGGCTTCTCATGGGTTCTTGTCTCTCTTCTTCTCTCCATGATGAGTCCCTCCATCCTCCTCCTCCTTCTGCAAAAGTCATATCTCTCAAGGGCGATCTCCATGAATACCCAGCTTCTCTCCTCGTCTACCACGTTCTTCACTCCGAAACCTCTTTTTCTCCCGGTTTTTTCATCTGCAACTCCGATTCTTTGTATTATGACGACCATATTCCGCCCCTGGATTCCGAAGAAAAGCTTCAGCCTAATCAGATCTACTTTGTTCTTCCCACGTCTGAGCTTCGACGACCCTTGACAACCGCAGACATGGCCTCATTGGCGGTCAAAGCTAGCGTCGCCCTCCAAAATGCCTCTACCAATGAAAAGGAAACTCGCCGGCGAAAGAAAGCCCGTATTTCTCCGTTTACAATCGCGGACCCGGAAGCCAACGACGCCCAACCACAGATGACTACAAAAAAAAGCTTACAGAATTCAGAAATCCGTCCGGCACAGATACCCAGATCTGGCTCCGTAAGAAAGTTGCGGAGATTAGCCTCAAGATCGAATGCTATAAAGGCTGTTCGTTCCTTCAGACTAAGGCTGAGCACCATTTACGAAGGCACCGTCATGTAAATAACCCTGTTTTTTTTTATCTTGCTTTCACCATTTTAATGGCGTTTATTTCTTCGTTCCTTGGCTTGAGATGAATCATAGCAGTTTCTTCAGCGTTTCAATTCCCATCCAAAATTAGCCATTACCTTGTAAAAAGAATCGATCTGTACGTTGTTCTTCATCTGGTCTGCTTATATATGTGATTACGGCTTGTTTATTAAGTTAACGCTCGTTTTGTGTACATTTTAGTAGCCAAATTGTTTGTTTGACTTTGACCAACCATGATGGATAAAAAGTCAAACTCGTAGTTGGACCAAGCCAAGCGTGCAGTTAGGATAAGAATTCGTTAGATTATGCATCACCCGTCAATCACCGGTGCCTCGTCAATTATCTACGTTTGTTGAATCTTAACCCAAAAAAAAACGTGACCACAGTTTAAAATGTCAATGATAATAAATTCATTTGGTTGACTTTTCTGTGGTAGTCATGATAATAATAAAAAATAATTATCAAAATTAACTTTTAAATACAAGACCTAACCCCTTAGATGGTAAGGCCACGCTACTAAGAAATTTGTTAAATGATAAATATTATTTATATAAATTATTTTTTTTGTTGTGAAAAATACATTTTTTTGCAGCAGAAGGGAATTCATTGAGGAAAACAAGTATTTGGAATAGGACTTCCTTTCTATAGTTAAAGATACGTTTCTGTTGTGAAAAATATCATTTTTGCAGCTGATACTTGTCTTCTACTAGCGAAAGCAAGTCTTTGAAATAAGATTTTTTTTCCCCAGCAGAAGACACATTTCCACTGCACAAAAATATCATTACTACAGCGGATACTTGTTTTTTCCCTGCAGAAAGCAAGTCCTTAGAATAAGACTTCATTTCCGCATAAGAAATTAACGTAAAACAGATATTCTTTCATCTTCAATACCTGTAGAGTCTAGGGCACTCTTTCGTCATTAAACTACGGATATTTAATTTCAAAATGAGACGTGGCTGCAAAAACGTTGGTATTCGCAGAAGCGTTGTTATTCATAATTTAACAAATCCACTAATAGTGAGGGTGTTCGTTGCTAACGTCTCAAACTTTGTGTTGTTAGATAACAAAAAATAAAATAAAATTCAAGCGATCTATAAAAAAGATTCTCATAAATAATGATAATTACCCAAATAATAGTAATAATTAAGAGATTGTATTTTTTTTGGAATACATGGATTGAGATTATAATATCTCAGATTTTCATAGTACTAAGTATAGACCTAAGTGATGATTTGGAGGGTATTAGGAATTGACTTGGATGATTAAGGTGTTGGTCAAGGGAAATGTGATTGGATATAGTGAATTATGATACCCCGGATTATGTTCATATTAAACTTAGGAGAAAGATTAAGATTATTGGAGTTACTTGAAAATTTATTTGATGATAATTAGAGTTAAAAAAGAATGATATTAGAAGTAGTTAGTGATGTGTTTGAGTTTAAATTGGGATTTTCTAAGTGTTTATGTTAAGGATATATATATATATATATATAGATTTGGAGAAAAAGAAGTAACAGGGCGGTTGATCGATAGGAAGGGAGGCGATCGATCACTGAAAGAGTGAAATATTCCATAAACAATGGATTTTTGAGGTGGTCGATCATTTAAAAGAGGTTGATCGACCGACGCTAAATGGGATTTATCCCGAGAACGGCGTTTCTTGAAGTTGTCAATTGCCTGAAGGGGGTTGATCGTGTTGGGCCTTTTGTGCTGTTGGCGTATTGACCTTAGGGATTATGGCTCACGGAAATGGAATAAGCATATTTAAGTATTTTAAGAGTTTTCAAACTACTTTCAAGTGTTTATTGACTTTAAATTGTTTTAAGTTAATGTTTTAATTTTATAAGCATGTTGGCAATGATTGTTTTAAATCATTTTAAGTAGTGAATTATATGTGTTATTTTATAAAAGACTCCTGCTTTAGTTTACTCTGATTTTCCCCCGCACGTTTTTATAAGCAAAAATTTATATACGGGTTAAATTACATATAAATGAACACCGGATGTTACTTACACAGATAATTTTGAAAATATTGTTGAGTCATGACTTATTACTATTTTTCAAATTTATGTCACAAAATATTCTACAAATTAAATCTCAAAATATTGAAAATTCATAAAAAAAAAAAAGGAATAAAATAAATTTTCATGAAATAGAAGTAATAATAATAACAATAGTTGGTTACCCTACTCTAATATACTCTAGACAAGTTATTATGAAATCACAACCCGAGATAGAGGCCTACGCACGAAGCATTAACGATCACATACAACTCAACATCGTTGAACAGCAATCATCAAGAACATGGTAAATGTTTTTGTAAATACAAACTATAAAGTAAATAGCGGGATTAATCTCCGACCAAAGACCTAGTTTATAATAAAGATTGGTAGTTGAATTTCTTAAGGCGGCAAAGCTTGTCACTTTGAATATTATATTAGTAGTGCAAGATCAAACTTTGCAACTTCAAACTTATATTAAAAGGAAGATTGCTAACGAATCAATTTACACCAAAGTAAATTGACTCCAATTTTCGAACCAATTGAAATGGCACAACATTTGACGTAACACGTGGATTGGGGTCGGAATTGATATTAGACCATAATTAAAATAATCCTTTGTAGTGTGACATTAAAGTAATAAAGACGATATTATCGACAAAGTAGAAAAACTAGACTAATCTCACCAAAATAACTAGCATATAATTGAAATTATTTTAAAGGTTGAATTTATTCAGCTATAGAGAATGTCTTCATGACGTACATCTTTGAATCATATTCAAAATTGAAAAAGATCAAATTTTTGATTTTGTGGTCAAGGATGACATGGTCGTAATGCATATCTACCTCATCACATGCATAAAGTTGAGATGGGAAACCGACAGGCAAAATAATTAAGGAAAATTAATAAAATAAACACTGAACTATAAAATAAATGATAAAGTAAGCGTTAAAGAATTTTCACTAAAAAATAAAATATTCAATTATGAAAAATACATGACGCAAATATCGCTGTTAACCTGTTGAAAGAAACATTAAATTTTAGAAAAATGATAGTGTTAAACCTGCTCTGCAATTTTAATTCTAATTCATTTTTATGTTAAAATTGTAATAATTGAAACTATCGTACCAAGAAAACAATGCCAGGAGACTCCGACATGGTCTTCTCATTGTCGAAAATAATTCATACATTTTCAATTTTCCGAACATTTTTCAATGGCTAATCTCTTCTTTTGATTTCACCTGTCCAATTCTCATTACTATATTCTCTTTTTTCTTCCTGATCTGTCGTCGTCCTCCAGTTCTCATAACCAATGTCTCATTTTTTGTTGTGGAAAGTAATTTTTTCTTAATGGAAAGTAATCTTTCCTCATTTCTTTGCATAGGCGGAACGTTATCGTTACGCTAAGAAAAAATAATGCTTTTTTAAAGGAAAATATTACAATGATGTTTTGCTTCGTTTATTTTTCGTAGTTCACTGTTTTATTTGTTAGTAAAAATTGTTTAGTAACTGACTTGTCATTAATTCCATAATTTAGTGGTTGTTTTGTTAATTTCCCAATAATTAAGTAGCTCAAATTTCATTAAAAAAAGAAAAATGACAAACTAACCATCATCATTTGTACTTAATGACAAGTCAACCATCATTCTTTTTTTATTAACAAATTAACCACTAAACTATAGAAAAATGACACCGTTAATATCGCTGTCACGTTTGCTGTTGAACGCTATATTGTCGAGCCACGACAGATCGTCTACAAACCGTCTCAACGTCATATTTAAATAGAAAAACACTACAATTTGATGGTCCGCTGATTAAACCGTAGTGGTGTGACGATAAATCGTTACAACTTCATATGAAACCACCGCGGTTTATCGTCACATCGATGCGGTTTAATACGTGTTTCGTTCAACAATTTTAGAAACCTGTGCATAAATAGGTTATACATATTCAAGCAAATTGAAACAAGGTCGATCAAAAGTGAAATGTTGGCTAGGAAAAATGTTGCTAATTTTAAAATTTCATAATAATCATTATTCATTTCATCATCAACAATCAAATTATCAATTTCATTACAAACATATCATGTACATGTGCATTACAACTGCAAACCAATTTACCAATTCTATTATTACCATATAATGTACATGTGCTCTAAGAATCGGTGTGCTGTAACCACATCAAGCATTTGTATTGTTTATTGAGGAACATCCAAATGTCTACCACGAAGAAACTGTTGTAAATGCTTGCATGTTTGCTCACTCAATCCCATTATCTGATATTCCTTATTGGATCGACTTGCTGTGATGCAAAAACGATACTCCGTTTGCTACCAAGCATGTCGACTTTTCATCTTTCTTGAGCAAGTGTGAACGTCATTGTGACGCTTTATTTGAAACGTCATTTCACCTTACATTTCATTTACCAGGCATCCATCAACTAATGCTTCGCCGAGTTGACTGCGAACCACGAATTCCTCGGCGACGCTATAAGTGGAAGCAATGTTGGAGAGAGCTCAGTGGCGATGTTCTGAGGGTTAAGTACTACGGTTTTCGTCTTCAATGAATTGGAAAGCTAGGTTTCGGCCATTGTCGGACAATTATAGGACTACAAGTGCTCTAAGCCAGTTGTATACAATGGAGTGCTTCAAAGCACTCGTAATCCTGTAACTGTCCGACAATGGCCGAAACCTAGCCTCCCAAAATATCAAAGACGAAAATCGTAGTATTTAACCCTCAAAATATTGTCGTTTAGCTTTACTCCAACATTGTTTCCACTTCTAGTGTCGCCAATGATTCCGTGTTTCGCGGTCAACTCACCGGACTTTACATACGATTCTTATATACTAGGGTTCTAGAAACGTAAAACGAGGCACAATAAACCGCTGCGGTGTCATATAAAGCCGCAACTGTGTGACGATAAACCGTTGCGGCTTCATATGACATCGTAGCGGTTTATCATCACATCCGTGCAATTTAGTACATGAACCATGGTGGGTCATCAAAAATGTCGTATTATTTTGTTAAAACTATGGTGCCACAACAGTTTATGGACGAACTGTCGCAGCTCGAGATTATGGCGTTGATCGACAAACATGACAGTAATGTTAGCGACATCATTTTTTTATAATTCAGTGATTAATTTATTAAAAAAATGATAATTAACTTATTATTAATTACAAAGAACGAAGATTTGTTTGTCATTTTTTCTTAAAAAAAAAATTAACCGAAGCAAATTTGAGAAAGAAAAAAGAAACAATTTTAATTAAGCAACTCAATTTAATGATGCTAAACTTTGTAGTATGCATGTGTCAATTATTTCATTGCCTGGCTTTATCCATTGAAAAAACTCAGAAGCAAACAAAATCATACGAGTAAAGAGTCAAACAATTACAGCAAAAGGGTCGGCCTCAAATTCAGAAACTTGTGAGGAAGAGGGTGACACGTCGTCCCTGAAATCAAAGTTTTCTACAAAAGTTAATAAAGGTGGTCTGGTATTAGAGTGCCATGATAGGATGCAAAAGGTGGGCTTTGATTGATAATTAAGCAAAAGAGGAACCATTATGACCAAATTAGGCGTGGCCGTGGAGGAATTTAAGAGGACGTAATTGAATCGTCCCACCCCTGCAACGAATCAACGAGGAAGAAGACGCAGAAAAAGAATGGTCTGTCGGGATCAGACGTCGATGGAATCGGTGAATGGCGACAGACAATGACTGATTGCGTCTAATCATTGTCTCGTGCATGCGGTCGATGATGCTCCCGCCCACGCCCACGCCCACGCCCGCGACCACGCCCTCCCCCACGCCCTCCCAATTTCTTGCTTTTCTTCTTGAATTCTCTTCCCTTCCATTGCAAGTCTGTAGCCCACTTCAGAATTATACCCTGCTTTTCAAAAATGTAAACTTTTTTTCTTTGCTTTACATACATAATTTATAATTCTAATCATTGTAGGCTTTTCTTTTTTTATGAATCTCCGGTGTCTGGTCAGTTTCAAGATAGCCATGCTCGATGCTTTGAAACTTTTCATTGCGCCAGTCAGCGCAGAGTTCTTGAGCACTTAATACCCATTCTGAGTTGTTCAAAAACAGGGGATTAAGCGGAGGAGAGTAGGAAGAAAGGTTGTGGGTGGGTAATTATTGATGCAATCGGTCGTTTATAATTAGAAAGGTCCGCTTGCAATCAGTAGAAGAAAGCTTTTTTGAAAGCAAAAATGCCATCTAACAATGGGCTCCATGAACCCTCGTGGGCGTTACTTTTATTTGCTCGGCCCACCTCCGTCGTATATTCGCCAATTCATCACTGCTTTCTCTGGTTTTCTTTCGATTTCTTTTGCTTATTTATTGGCTTTTCACCCTCCTTCACGCCTCCTCAACACTCCTATATCCTACCCTTCAGCTACGATCTCTGTAATCTTGTAGGGTTTAGCAGCTATTATCCCACCGACCCGGTTAGTTCTACTTCTAGCTCAGATCCGAAAATGAAAATGATAGACTTGGGAAGCGAAAGAGGGCTGCTTGGCATCATGGATACTTCCACTACTGTTGATTGTAGCAGACAAATGAGGTGCCGGAGAAGTTTTCGTTCTCTCGTGGAGTGTATGGTCCCTTGTTGTGGCTTCCCTTCCTCCGACTCGTTTTCCGGTGACGATGAATCCACCCACGGCTCCACCTCAACGGTGACCGGCACCTTCTTCGGGTACAGAAAAGGCCGCGTCAGCTTCTGCCTCCACGAGGACACCCGCGGATGTCCGTTTCTTCTACTGGAGTTCGCCGTCCCCACAGCCTACCTCGCCAGAGAGATGCAGCACGGCCTTCTCCGCGTGGCGCTGGAGTGCGACCGTCAGAAGCAACGCCCGGCGGCGGCTGTGTCGGGCTCTCTCTTCAACGTTCCCGTCTGGTCGCTGTACTGCAACGGTAGGAAGGTGGGGTACGCGATGAGGCGGCAGATGAGGGTGACCGACGCCAGCGTGCTTAAAGTGATGCAGTCAGTGTCTGCAGGCGCGGGCGTGCTTCCATTTGCGCCGAAGTCGGAGGACGGAGACCTCATGTTTCTGAGAGCCACTTTTGAACGAGTCGTCGGTTCCCCTGACTCTGAGTCGTTCCATATGATTAATCCTGTTGGCAGCTCCGGCCAGGAGCTTAGCATCTTTCTATTGAGATCCTGAAACTTGTCTTCCCATCTTCCACTAGTTATGCTATCATCCGTTGATCAAGTACTGCACTTTCTTCTCCTTCTTCTTCTTCTTCGTATATTCGTCCTCTGTTTCGTACATAACTTATGTTTCTGCAACATCAGATCTCTGAAATACTTCCATTTGGCAGTAATATACATCAAACGCCATGCTTGGAACAATTAACGTGAAATGGAAGCACTGCAAGATGTTTTCTCACATAAAAATCAAAGATTTAAGTTCAAATCTAAACGAGATAAACAAGAACAGGTTTGTTGCAAGAACAACAATTTGACAGCTGCCGTTTGAAAAAAATGGCAGAACAACAACCAGTTTGGGCCCAAAATTGACTCAAGAGTAACCAAAGATGGATAAGGCTGATATAATTGTGCGCTGACGGGTGATGGATTGGGAGAAGGGGAAAGCAACAGGCAGGGCGTGGGTGCGACCCACTTGACAATTTGGGTTTTGTTGGAACGTCAATGGACGCTTGCAGACAGGCTTCATTCTCCCCGCAATTGCTGTGTATTCTCACGTCAGGATTTGGATTTTGGAACACCCTTCACGATTTCCGGCCTTGGACTTCTCTGTCTATTCCCCTCCCACCCTCCCAGCCCAAAAAAGTAGTTCTCCGTCGACGGCTGACCGTTGACTCGGCCCCTCCGCTAAATTCTCTGTTTTGTTGCTTCTGCTGCTGTCACTATGAAAAACACACGTACATGGTGACATCCAGCAATTCTTGTTTGTTTTTTTTTTCCTAGGGTTGTCTTATCAGACCCGTGATTGATTGACACGTGTCTCAAATGAATAAATCTGAACTTATTGTTTTTTACTATTTTTAGTATAAAAATCTTACCCTTTGCGGGAAATGGAAAGTAGTAGGGCTTGTCCATTATTTCTCAAGATTAGTCCTGGGCCCCTGATGAGGTCCAGGGCCATTTCTTGGCCGGGGAATGAGGCCTAATACTAGGCCCAATGTGTATAGCCAGATGAAAAATGATATGATGGACGTTGGGCCCGGCCGTAGCAGGATGGGAGCGAGCCGAACCAGGGAACTGGAGTACGGTGTGGATGACCGCCACACATGACACCGCCATCTGCAATGGAACTCCACCGACAATTAGATATTTTTATGAACGCCCATTACGGAGGAGGAGTGGACGACTTAGCGGCGGAGTACCCCCCCCCCCCATATATTTGCCGGCCCCAATAAATTAAGAACCTGGGACCGGAGCGAGGGCCTGCATTTATTTAGGCTCACTGATTTAGAAAAATGGGTCTCCACCTCAATTTTTGCGAATCTGAATTCATTCATGGCTCTCGATTCGTAGTCTTCTCTTGTGTTTGTTTTTTTCTTCCCATTAAATTGGTCCTTGTTTATGACAGCGACGGGGGGCTGAAGCTTCTTAACTACTTGCCGCAGTAACTGTCAATTTCTCCTAATGCCTCGAAATTTCAGTTGGTAGATTCTTTTGGTTTTGAAGGTTTTTTATTCAAATCCTCTCGAACCCACAAAATTCCTGAGCTTGGACGAGTTCAAGAGGTAAGTTTTGCGGAAATAGAGATATCCTTTACTGGGTAATGCATTGATCAGAAGATGGAGCAAGTGCATTAGGCAAAAGCAGAGCACCTGCCTCCTTTAGAGCAGGCCTTCATCGTGGTCGTTTACTTTCTTTCCCACCAAATCTTTCTCTCTCTCTGTTTTTTGGGTGCTTCTCTCTAGACTCTAGCAGCTGATGATTTGGGCAGACAGATACAGCTGCCATGTTCCAGCCTCATTATTGTCGTCTTTAGTGCTCCATTCGTTCCTTCTAGGTGGTTAGTCCCTCAAGTATATTTTGTTTTATAACCTCAGTCCTAATTCCATCATCTTCAACAGTTCTACTTACTTGGCTCTCTCTGTCGTATAATTTTCTTTGTTTCTACCCTCCCCTATTCTCATGATGTAACAGTTTTCATACACTCCACGCCTATATAAGATTTGTGGTTGGAGATTCGACGTTGTTTCTTTCGTTTGGTTTTCCCTGCTCTGCCTCTTCGTTTCTGCTTCCTCTTTTGTTCATGAGTAGATTTAGAATATCTCTCTCTTTTAGAATCCCACTTTCCTGAGTAAATCATCTGGGCGATGTAGTTTCTCCTGCAAATTCATTGTTCCAGCACTGATCTCTCGTTGCATTTTCTTCGCTCTCTCTCTCTCTCTCTCTATCTCTCTCTCTCTCTCTCTCTCTCGATCAGTGATAGAGATGCTGGGAATGAGTTGCCGTACTTCTTCTTCTTCTTCTTCTTGTACCTCTCCTCCGCATCTGAATTCCCTCAGGTAAACTTACTCTGCCATTTCTTCTTGCATTTCTTTTAAATAATTACCTTCGCAGTGGTGAACTTTTGACGCTTTGCAGCTCTCTTCATCGTCCCAAAAACATACTGAATACATCACCGAGATTATCCTCCAATTTTAATAATGTGAGTGTTTCTGCACTTTTTTTAGCTTCATCTTAGATTAATCTTTCATAACTGCACTTCCTCTGAGGATCAAATTCCCCAAATGACTTGACCTTATGAAGCTTTTTTATGGTCTTTTATTCTTTCTTCTTATTCACTGTTCAGGGCCGTGCTCTTGATTGGTAGATTTTGCAAACGATTAAGAAAAAGGATGAGTCAAGATGACTAAAACTCCTTGTTCATCATTGCAAATTACTTCAGTTTACTCTGAACTTATTTAGTTCTAGCCTTCTAGGACACCATGGTTAACTGTATCTGAACTTCTTATTTCTGTCATAAATACAAATCTAAAAAGAATAATTTCCTAGCTTCCACCGTGATACTGATGCATGTTTATTATGCCCTTTTGACAGATTATACCAATTGTAATGCCAGTGCCTAACCGAGCTTCCCTACTACTGCCCTCTGACAAGGATGGAGGCTTTGATTCTGCCAATTCTAAATATTCTAATGCCTCTTCGGCTTCAAAGGTTTCTACTTAATCACCCAGCTTTTAATTTGAAGATTTCAATTATGAAAATAGTATTCGATGCATCGGCCTTAGTTTTTGACATCTTGTTTTCTGATTGTCTGGGAATTTGAACTCTGTGCAGTCATACGCAGAATTGCAGGAGGAGATTCTGACCCTTGAACTGGAAATTATGCATTTGGAACGATATCTTCTTGCTCTCTACCGGACAGCTTTGGACGATTGCATGCCCACTATATCTTCTAAACCCGGAACTGATCTTGTATTCTCGACGTTACCACCTTCAAAAACACTATCAGATCAACACTGTTATAAATTGGAGACACATTTGAAGAGAGCTGATTTAGTTCAACGAGCTCAAGCATACCCTACTCATTATTGGTCAAGTTCAGAAAGTCGGAATCTCTCTCATGGTTGCAAACCAAAATTTACGAGGGTGGGCAAATAAATCATTAACTCGTTATACAATTTGTTTATTTTTACGACTGAGATCAACAGTGATCGTTTGTTTGTTTGATTGGCTATTATGTACGTTTTTTCTTGCCTTGCATTCATTTAGAATTGATCATTGTGAGCATCTGCAGAATCGGAAAAATGGTGATACTGGTCATCGGAGTCTAGCAGATTACTTTGGTCTTTCTTCCATTGATGACACTCATTCTCCTGATAGACTCTCTGAAAATATCTTGAGATGCATCTCTTCTATTTATTGCAACCTTGCACATTCCTCTCCAAACCATGGAGACTTATCGGCTTCTCCTACTTCATCATTATCCTCCTCAAGTATATTTTCTTCCAAGAATCACTTGGACAATTGGAGTCCAAAATGCAAAGATCATCGGCTTCAAGAATCTATTAAAATCACAGAGGAAAGTACTTCGATGGTGGAAATCACAAAGATATCAATAGATGATAAAAATTTCAATTATGCTGCTGTCTTGCTTCAAAATTTCAGGTAGTTCACACGTCATTTCTTGGATGTGGAACAATTGGGTGTTCTATTTTTGCCTCTACATGTATTTGAAATAATTCTTAAGTTTCTAATGATATATCAGGTCCCTGGTCCGAGATCTTGAGAAAGTTGACCTGACGAAGATGAAGCGAGAGCAGAAGCTAGCATTCTGGATAAATGTTCACAATGCTCTTGTGATGCATGTATGTTCCTCAATAGTTGGAATCTTTTAGCATTAAATGTGATTTTTCTGCAATGGAATGTGATATAACCCTTGTGTTTGACTGAAAACAAAGAACACAATGCACTAGTAAACTGAAAACCAAAACTTACAGACTTCCGAGACGTCTGTTCTCTCCCTCCAATTCACTTCTTAATTCTAAAATATCTTTTCTCTTTCCCCTAACGTCTCTCTAAATAACCTATTTTTCTCATGTAAACATTAACTTTCGCCAACCACTAACCAAAACCAACCACAATAACGAAATGGACAGAAAATAAATATTAAATTCTAATTTCTTATTTCCCTTTTCTTGCATATATGAATTTCAATGGAGGAGACATATCAGAATGGTGGGTTAAAAGTTAATTTTGTTTTGAATATGCTTCGTGTAACAACGATTACTATAAAGAAAACTTAATAAAGGTTGATATGGCTTAGCATGTTCAACTCTTGTTGCTTGAGTCTGTTCGAGTTATTCTATCACTAAAATTATCCAGTGAGGCCTACGTTGCTCTCTGCAGGCATATTTGGCTTTCGGAATTTGTAATCGTGCGAGGAATACTTCAATTTTAAAGGTGACATATGTAGGAGATTGTATTACTAGTCTTATAAATAAACATAATCCATGTAGTTTTGTCTCATTCATAGTTCATCTTCAGGCTGCTTATAATGTGGGTGGAGAGTGCATAAACGCCTTGGACATACAAAGCTCTATTCTAGGAATTCGATCTCACCACTCAGCCCCGGTAGGTCTTTCCACTCGTATTTCATGTCGCCCCCTGTCAAAAGGCCAGGGAATTACATCTGATATGATATTAAAAGAACTACATCTCATAATGATGATAAGATAGATACACTGCTGATGGATTAATGCAATGAGATAATTTTGACACTAAGAGCGACTGTATTTTCCTTTATATGCGCGTTAATATGCGAAGCTTGCTGCTTAATAGGGCTAATCTCCTGTGATTGTTTGAATAATGAATTTGGTATCACAACATGTATTTGCAGTGGCTACAAACTCTCTTCTATTCAGGGAGAAAGTTGAAGACAGGGATCGTGGGGCACCCATATGCACTGGAATACCCAGAGCCGCTTGTTCATTTTGCTCTTTGCTCCGGATCTCACTCTGATCCAGCGGTAAGCTGAAATTGTCAAACTTTTATGGATAAACCAATGATGAATCTTTGAAGTTTCAAACATTACTTCTCAATTCAACATATAGGTTCGGGTGTACAGGGCAAAGAGCATATTCGAAGATCTAAAGCTAGCCAAGGAAGAAGTCGTACGAGAGAGGGTATACGTTCACAAGGAGGCAAGGATATCGATGCCCAAAATGCTGTACAACTTTGGGAAGGACATGTCACTGAGCATGGAGGGACTGGTGGAGATGTTGAGCGAATGTAGTCTGTCAGAAGTTCAAAAGAGAGGGATCAGGCGATGGAGGAGGGGAAGGCCCGGAACAAAGATCGAGTGGATACCATATAGTTCGTCGTTTCGATATGTTATTCACGGAGATCGTGCCTGCTTCAAACCAGCATCTCTTCCTAAATGACACCTTATCTGCGTAACTGTCAATTCAAAGCAGTCATATGAATGGTGTGGAAGATGCTTCTTTCTCTTTACCAACAAAATAAAGCATGCCTTATTCTTTTACGTTCTTTCTAATATCAAGAGTTGAGCTACGGGTTTGTTTGTTGATTTTGAAGTTACTGTTATGTATAAAAATTACATTTATGATTTTGTATTTTTTTATGCAACATAAATAGTATGTAGCAACCCGCCCTGTGAAGAACAAGAATGATTCAGATGTGAATTTGATTCATATCAGTATGAGTGCATATTTCAATATCGTTTGTAATAGTAGAAAATACATGGTTTATAAGTAATATTCTTCTCCCTACTTAGTAAAATGCGTTTTGGACTAATTCTAAGAACAATTCAAAGTGAACATTATATACTTGGAGCACTTAGAGACGTTATATGACAAGCGTGTTAATAATGTAAAATAAGAAGCTATCCTAAGATTGTATCTCAGCAAGAGCAATGATTCTTCCAGAGCATGGCTACCTGTGGTGGCAATGATATAAGAGTATCAAACAAGCAAGTTAAATTGATTTATACAGTCAAAAAGTGTGAAAAGGTCTAAATAGAGAGCATCACAAATTAAATGACTCTCTTCTAATCATCAAACTACATCAAAGTACTACTGTTTGAATGCTGCGGCATTGCATATATTAAACAATCTACCACTTTTCTGTGCATATCACCTGGAATTCAGACTGCAATCATCTTCAATCATGCTTGCATTTCTGGCGCCATCTTCTCCATGCTGATGCAGTTGCATAAATGAACCCCACCAAGGAAAGAAGCAACACTGCAATAATTAAAAAACAAACCACAATTAGAAGAATTTTAGGCAGTAGATGTAACTAAACAAGTCCAATGCCCCATTCACTAAAATAGCATACCCGCTATGGCACCAGAGAAAAGAATAGCCAGGCGATATCTTATGATCCAGGGCAGGTCTACTTCGAGAGAGCAATGTCGCCGAACTTCCCCGGCTTTTAAAGTGGGAAAAAGGTCAATGCTTTGCCTGCGCAATTCATTCAAGGATAAATTTACAACCATAGTTGGAATTCCATTCGCATCCCTCACTTCCAGTTTCAATGTCACCGGAGTTGCATTCCAGTCAATTTCGATTGTTCCAAAGTTAGGTTGTCCTGAACAAAACCCACATTGAAAAGATTAAGATCCAGCAAAAGATTCTTAACAGGTAAATAGTGAAAGTAAGAAAGGTTTACCAAAAGTGCAGGAGCTGTATCTGCAATTTCGATTCATTACTCTCATTGTGGTTGGTGTCAGCCATGCCATAAACCTTATAAATAGGTGTAATGGTGGTGGAACTACCTTCTCCACCGCTTGTGTAAGCCCACTTGAGGTTATGTCATATAGTGGATACCCAATTGCACAGTCATATCGTGATACTTCTCCAAAATGAACATCTCCGCTTATAAACAAGACTCCTTCCCTCTTCACAAGAGAGAGATTTTATAATCAGAACATTGGTTGATTGGATTAAGAAATGAAGATTTCAAACGGGAAGCTCCATCTCTAGGTGATGCCACATAAGATCTGGGTTCAAGAGCAGTACTACAAATATAAAGCACAGACATGCATTAAATACGTTTACCTTACTATCGACAATCAATTCCATTAGCCGAGCTCTCTCCTTTGGGAAACGTCCCCATGATTCTAAATAAAATAATGGACCAGTTGTTGCTGAAAGATTTGAGATAACCTGAAAGCATGAGTAAGAATAACAATGTAAAAAAAATCAAGTAGATATGCGAAAATTGAAGTGCATTATTATAACATTCAATTCTGGTACAGGTAGAAGCAGCAAACAGCATAGTATAGACAGGCGGCGCAGCAAACAAATCACAATCTAGTCCAACACAGCATTGCACATGTGAAAATGCTGAAAACTGCTTTGTTTGTTCGGAAAGGATGAGAAAATGATCCTCTGCGTTAGTGCTAAAATGTTGACTCTTACACTGATTTACCTGAATTGAGGAGCCAACTATTGTAAGGGCTGATGCTGGACCTTTAAGCTCTTTCTCTAACCATGTCCATTGAGCACTGCCCAAGATAGTTCCGTCACTGGACAGAGGATCTCGGTGGTATCTAGTATCTAATAGGATAACCTGAAGAAGTTCGGTAAGATAATGTATCTTTATGAGATGATTGAAAAGATTACAAGTAATGTAACTTAAACAATGAAATAGGTATTTAGTGTAATAGAAAGAGTTAACTTTATTACCTTAATTTGTCTATCTTTAGGCCCCAGGGTATATGATGTGTAAACTCCATGCTGCTTGCGCCTAAAATATTGCAGCTATAATGAATAAAATGAGCACCAAAAGCTATAAAAAGCATTTAATATTACAAGGGAATTATTATAACCCGTTTCTCCACATAAAGTTATTAACTTTGACAAATATGCAAAGATTAGGAGAAAGAATTTCTCACCGTGTACTATCATGTGGTTCGTCTAAAAAATCAAGTAGAAGCCTTTGATTAGTGATTTTCCCCTCAAACTCTTTTCCAGCATCATTTAATCCATAATCATGATCATCCCACGTGCCGATTACCTACAGAAGTCCCAAGACTGAAGAAATTAACCATTTATGAATAACAATTGCTTACCTTGACAAGATGGAGGCAATCACAAAATAGTTCTCAATTGTAGAGCTTAATACTAATTGAGAGTAACCTTAGCACCCTCTCGCAGACGAGAATAACCGGGATTACTCTTGGCTTTCTTATATCTGAATACCATCTCCTGCTCTGAGGCAGGAACAAATCTTGGAGTATTTTTCCATGGCCCAAATGTTCTTTCCTTTCCAATCAGTTTGAAAGGACGCCTAACGTCTCCATAAATGTTATCTCCCAACCAAATAAAAACTTGAGGATCAAAGTTGATTATTCCATCCCAAATTGGCTGCATAAGGATAAAATTGTCGTGAGGAGCATTCTTCTTTTACGTTTGCAGAATAGAAATATCCAACATTCAAAAAATAAATAGATTCATGCTAAAGACGATGCCAGAGTAGATACTATCAAAACAACTACAGCCACCAGATTGTAAACACACTATTTTATTTTCTGCCAGAAAAGTTCCTCAGATGCCAAACTGTAGTTGGTGGTTAGAGTGAGCTCCTCACTTATTACCAGTCCAACTGTAAATATTTGCAGTGCTCAAGGTCAAATTCATTCTTCTTTGAACTATTAAGGTCAACTTTGATGACCGCTGATAGACACTGCTTTCTTCCATTGTTGCCTATCTCTCCCCCTAGAGTATACTATTTCTCAACCTCTCAGTCAATCTCCTTAATCTCTATGTCTCTTCCTTAGGCTCAATCTTACTTCTGTCCTGCATTGCACACTCGATAATTTTTACCATTTTAATATCTAAGGTTAAACGAGGATATACTTGGTCTTTTGGATTTTGAATTTGCTAAATTCAGCCATTACAATTGGATGGTTTCCCTTTTGAAGATCACTTAACTTAGCCATGCAAAACTAAGTTATAAATGTAAGAAAATTAGTTGAGTCAACTAATTGGTGGCTTAGAACAAACTGAATGCAAAAGATAGAAACAGAAAATAACATCCTTTTTTGGCTAAGAAGATCCACATATTCGGCATGCCAGCAAAGACAACAAATTTGCATGATTCGTGTCGTGGGGAGTGATTGCTGTAGTGCAAAATCATACAAATGCTTCAGCATTTTAGCTTTAATTCATTAATGTTTAATTTTCAAGGACGTCCATAATTACTCTTATTCAACGTGTTGGGTATCCTAATCCACATACTAAATGCAGTATTTTGTCATACGTACATAAAACCAGAGAGCTGTGGAGTCCCAGTTCTCTTAGTACAATATTTGTCCATTTAGTTCTAGGAAGACTGGGGACTCAACAGATCAATTTCGTAGTCAAAGACTGAATGAGATTACATGTATAAAGCAAAACATGCATATATTGTCTTTTGAAATCAGGAATATGGAAGTGCTGTAACCTGAGGAGCGCTTTGGTTGGCGCATGATCCAAAAGCAATTCTGGTCACCGGAGGCTGAGGCTTTTCTATTTGAGAAGCACTGCTGTGAGCAAGCTCTGAGCCTGCGATCACCGCAACCATTACACACACATCCCACCAACATCTACCGCCGACGAACATGTCGCCAAGATCCGATTCTCTCTCTACTCAAATCCAAAAACAACTGGCTACGCCCAGCTCGATTAACTTGAGAAAAAAAGAAAAAGAAAAAAGGAGGATCTTCGCTCCCTCGCGTCTGAAAATCTCACTTCCAAAAGGAAATCGAATCAACAGCTGAAAAGAAAGGTAAGAATTCCGAAATCGGAAAGAAAGTTAATCGAGAAGTAAACGCGATTCATGCAATAAAAGAAAAAACAAAAAAAGAGAGATTACCCTCAAGAATTGAATCAAACAATAAAGACATCCATCGCAAAACTAGGAATCCAATCCTCGCCCATGCAGCAGCCGAAAGCGGCGAGGATACCCTTCACTCCAAGGAAGAAGCTTCGAGCGTTCGTTCAATCTCCCTCCGCCTAACTTTCAGTCGAACACCGTTAAATGAGTTACAACTGTCAGTTAGTTTGTTGGCAGATTCATTAATTCTCACTAATTACTCCCACTAATCATATTAGACATGCACCAAACCAAGTTCATTGCCCATTCTAATCCATAAACGTTTTCAAACCAACAGTTAATTAGGAGAAGTGACAGACTTCGTTCGTCAGGCTAAGCTGATCATCAAAGGGTCCTCGCACTTTAGTGTTTTGCCTTCAAAAATTACATCTTTCCAAAAACGGGTAATGAAATATGACGCAAATCAATCGTGCAAACACAAAAACACCAAACCCATCAAAGCTCAGAGAAACATACACAAAGGGAGAAATTGCTGCAGTGGCTATGGAATTTCATCATTCACTATAACTTCACTGGTTCTTCCAAATACATTACATCTAACTAAGCAATGTATATGAAAACACAAACACCAACCAATCTGTGGCCTCACACACGCCCTGAGAGGAGCAGAGGGTTAGATCATATGTTAGAACCAGACAGAATCTCTCAGCCACGCCATGAAAAATCTCCCTTGCGTCCTTTGAAGCTCCCCCTACCATAGTCTATTTCTGCATCAGAGCATGACGACCCCATCGGATATTTCCTGCTGATTTTGGACGATCCCAACTTCGAAAATACGTCCTCCTCCTCCTTTGCGTTATAATAGTTGCCGGGACTACTTGATCCCGAGATGTCTTCAAGTTGCCTTTCAAGTTTATGATCTGGGTCAGACAAGAAACAAATATTATTACTGCATCAGGTAAGATTATCCAACAACTCAATCCTCTACTTCAATCAATCATTCAGTACCAGAACATAAACCCCATCTTTTTTTTGGGCTGCCATAAATATAAAATAAAGACAGACTAAGTGAACCAATTGGAGCCTCCTCAAAGTTTAAACTCTCTACTTCTACAAAAATGGCACGCATAGAGACGAATTTAACATTCAGATCCATCATTTTTCAATTTGCAATAGCATGTTGATTGATTAGTTCAAGAAACTATATATTTTTTTTCTCAAGTAACAGCGATTCACCTTTGTATCCATTGCTCGACGATAGCACTGTACATTGTGTCCCCTTTTCAAGAACATCCGAATCTGATTTGATACTTTTCTGACTCTGAAAGGGAGTCTCAGCTCTATTTGCTCGTTGTGCCTCACCCATTGCAACAGATTCTAACCTTCCTTCAGTGGGTAGTTTAGTAGAAGCAAACGGGGTCATAGTGAACGAGTCCTCTGCAACGTCGGTTATCTCCACATATTGTGATGTAGTGATAATTTCATCTGCACTGAATCCAAACGATGCTCTGTAAGCTTCCAATTCCTCCACATCTTGCTTTGGAGTTTTGTTCTGCCTGTTTGGATATCCATTTGTAGTGGTGGAGTAAACATCTGAATCCTTCGAAACACTTAACCTCCCACCAGTATGAGGAAAGGGTGGATTATCCAAATAGAATTGTGCAAATGTGGCGGGGAAGAAGAAATTTGAGTCTCTAGATGCCATGGTTGCGGTTCCATTTTTCTCAAACCCAAATAACCTGCCAGAACCACTCCTCGAATATTTGCTATCCTGTGGAGAAACTGCAGGATCCCATTGCGAAGGCAACT
This sequence comes from Begonia loranthoides, assembly GCA_022433065.1. Taxonomy (NCBI): domain Eukaryota; kingdom Viridiplantae; phylum Streptophyta; class Magnoliopsida; order Cucurbitales; family Begoniaceae; genus Begonia; species Begonia loranthoides. Next base: position 56,380,434 of record CM039468.1, read on the forward strand.
CTCGGTCGAGAAAAGAGGACGATAAGCATTCACCCGAGGCTCGTGAACTTGGTGATATCAGCCTACTGGCAGGACTTCCCGGATAGAGTGAATACGTTGTCTGAAGATCACTAGTCGCAATGTATTTTGTCTTATCGGCACCTTTGAGATCCAAAGATGATGAGAGGAACTGAGCAAAAGGCACATCAGGGGAAGATGGCGTAGTTAGGTGAGCAAGCTCCGGCGGGGGAGTGAGAGGAGCAGTAGATGGCTCAGTGGTGAAGGTTGAGAAAACAGGAGGAGAAACCAGTTGCGGTTCGTGAGCGTATGGTCCGGTTGCAAACATTGTGGATGACGGACCTCCGGGAGAATTTGCTGATAGAGACAAGAAACAAGCCGGTGACTGAGCCGTTGAGGGGAGAGCGGAATTTGTAAAAGATGCTGGCGAGGAAGGAGGAGCTAGAAGAGATGGAGCCAGAGCTGTAGCCTGGTTGGTCAAACCAGAAGCTTGAGGTCCATTTGGTTGGGCAGTTGATGTGTTCCCCTCGAGTATCCGAGATGCAGGTACAATTCGTTTTCCTCCCTTCTGAGAGCCGAAGCAAGAAAATGCACCCCAACATCCCACCCATCTTTTTCGCTGCAATTGTACAAGATCAATCCTAATTTCTCAGTCAAAAGTTTATATCAAACATAAAAAGAAAGAATTAAAAACTATTCTCAACTCTCAAGGATGTTTCAAATGTCAAGATTAATTCTCACTCAAAGCAAGACAATTCTTGAGAATGGCCCGTATCTCAAGGTTCGCAGAGTATTCCCCCAAAGTATTAACTTCGACTTTGATTCCGCAAAGATAGTCTGGGATTGGTATATCAATGCATCCTAAGAAATGAATATGTACCAGCTACTGAATAAAATCTCCAATGATTATTGATGATTGTTTCTAAATACATTTTGAAGTCATTCAGAAGGCTTCCTTCTACCAGGTAACTCAATCCAGACACATTCCTCGTCTCTCATGGATATTCCTCCGAGTGACATATTCAGATTTATATCTTAGTAGGAAACCATTGGAGAGTCAAGAGTAAGAATTAAATGAAATTTTCTGGAATTGAACTACTTCGATTTGCTAGTTAGAAATCAAGAATCGTACTCCGACAAAAGGAAAACAATTATTGCAAGAAAGAATGAGTGTTCAAAAGCTGTTTCCTTGTGAGAGAAGTGTATCTACGGCTAAGTGATTTCATGGTAACAAAAACTCCATAAGACGGAGAAAAGAAGAACTAATTGCGATACTTAAGCAAAGTGCTTTTAACTAGAACCCCGAAAATGAAGGTAAATTGAACTGATAGCACCAATTTGTTGCTGCAAGAGAGAGGATAGTCCAGATCTGATGGAAGACAGGACGATGCAAGAGCATACACAGGAATCGACGAAGTGAAAAAAATAAAAAGAAAGTAAATCTCGAGTCAAAACAGGCAAATTGGTGTATCTAGCATTCTAGATCTGACTTCATAATTTCGAAAAAAAATGAACAAATCATTAAGAATCGACAGAGAAGAAGAGAGATAGCGCATACCCTTTCTTGCTCTGGAAGTCTGTTCTGCTCGGACCCCATTGTCATTCACTAATGCGCTTCCCTATTATACTACCGCTTCTTCTTCTTCTTCCTCTATAGTAATGTTAATGATGCACACAATAACGAAGAGCGAAATGGGCAAAGTTAGAAGTGTTCTTCCACAGCTCGAACTGAGAGAGTAACACGGAAAACAGAGGGAAGAAGCAAGTTGGGAAGATCATTTCAATGGGAAAGAGGTAAAGGTAAGATTTTTGCTCGCTAAAGCAGAGGAGGGCGCGAGAGAAAGAGGAAAGGACTGATCCACTACACTTAATTTTAGTTGTTAATTATTATAGTGTACAGTAGAAAAGAGGTAAAGGACAAATAAAGGCAAAAGGGGGTACCTTACATTATTGTTTTGCTTACAAAATATTATTATATTCTTAAAGCTTCAATCTTTACCCCATTTGCTGTTCTTGAAAATGAGAGTGATTAATGAGTGAAGAGATAGATTTATGGTGAAGTCTATAACGGGTAATGGACAGATTGATTAGAGATAAAAGGATGAACAGTATTCATGAAAACCCACTTAAAAAACAAAAGCTAAGCTGACCCAGAAATAAAAATGGTTTTTTTTTCAGAGTAACTTGGGCTTGTCCCATGATTAGAACTCTTGCAAGATCTCATGATTAATCTAAACCCAGTTTTTTGTCCTTTCTCTGCCGTCTTCCTTCAATTATCTCTACTGTATATAAATATATTTAAGATGTCATCTCCTGCATATGCTTCAGTTTTGCATCAACATAGATATTATGTAGAGATCATCACCAGTAAAAACAATACCCGACATTTTCCAAGTCTATGTTTGTGAATTCCGAGGAACTGGCTTTGACTTTTGTTCGACATTAATATTTATTATTATGTTTTAATATCCTGCTGAATGTTCATAGTTAATAGTACATTTCAACTAGCAGATTATTGCCTTTCTTGACTCTGCAAAATAACTCACTGGATGAAACAAGAGGAAGCGGTTGTTGATACTTCAACGCTCAACTTAGAAATCAAAGATTTATATAATGCGTGTTATTTACCACGGATCGGCCGGCAAACAAACGTATTTAACTTCAGAGAACAATCCAGTTTGCCGTCTAAAGATACCACGTCGGCTTGTCTGGTGTAGTGATTCTCTCGCCACAGGTTTGTTCCTTGCATGATTATTGATTTATACGTGTTTTTTCATCGACCAATCGGATAATTGTTTGCTTACAGTTCTTTAATGGCTGAGTTGGTTGCTGTTCTCAGTTATGTTTCAATTTTTCTATGGAAATAAAGAAGGTTTTGGAGCTTTGAGCGAAGTCATATGTCGATGATTTCAATTATTTCCTTGAGTTCATTGAAGGGTTGGTCAGATAGAAGGCCACAGCACAGAAAAGGAGAAGTGTTTTCTGTTGGTATAATCACCCTCCCATGCAATCTGGTTTTCCAGACTGAGTTCTACCCGGAATGATCGTTAAAGAAAGATTGATAGTGCGTTGAAAATGGAAGTGAGTTCAGGTTTAGTGGCAGGCTCTCACAACAGGAATGAAATTATTATCATTCGCAGCCATGTGGAATCTGGCGTAAGCTCTTGTCTGCATCTATTTTTCGTTTGGAGATTTCATTTGCTGAATCAATATTTCGTTGCAGAAAAAACCATTGGAACAGCCAAGTGGAAAATTATGCCAGATTTGTGGAGATGATGTAGGACTAGGTGCTGAAAGAGAGGTGTTTGTTGCCTGCAACGAGTGCGCCTTTCCGATTTGCAGGACCTGCTACGAGTACGAACGCAGAGAAGGAAATCAAGTCTGCCCTCAGTGCAAGACCAGATTTAAACGTATTAAAGGTATGAATTTCTCAGTTAAGAATCCTTCCTCCATCAAAAAAGCTTCTTGGTTCAAAAATTCAAAAGGGTAGTAATGGAGAGTGATTCTTCTGATCAGGTTTTGCAAGAGTTGAAGGAGATGAAGAAGAAGATGACGTTGATGACTTGGACAATGAATTCGATATCGTCGAACGAAGTAAGCGGGATAAGCATCAATCTCTTGCAGCTGATTCTGATATTTCTCTCCTCGCTAATCGTCGATCGGTATCGTATTCTTTCCATTCATATCCTGCAAATTGTACACTAATTACCTTCTCAATTTCAAAACACCTTCTTCCCTTTTGGACTTTTAACTTAATGATGCTAATGCGTTCAGACTATTGCGCTGTTTATGCAGGCCGATGAAATCCATCGTGAAGAACGTGCTTTGGTCCCTCTATTGGCAGGTGCTACTCCTATCTCAGATCCCACCATTCAATGTCACTACTGATTTCTTTCAAAATTTACCCTTAGACAAAATGCTTCAATTACAGTGAAGCCAAGACCAATGGATCCTTCCAAAGACCTAGCTGTATACGGCTATGGAAGCATTGCCTGGAAGGAGAGGACGGAGAGTTGGAAACGGAGGCAAAATAAACTACAGGTGATGAACAATGAAGGGTGCAAAAACTTGGATGATGATGAAGATGATCCAGATGTGCCTATGTAAGTATTTAGTTTATTCTTCTTGGCTGCTAATGTCTTTCCTTTCATTAACACTAAAATGCAGTGCTGTTTATGAATCAGAATGGACGAGGCTAGACTGCCATTGTCGAGAAAGTTACCAATCCCATCGAGCCAAATCAACCCGTATCGAATGATCATCGTTATTAGGCTGGTTGTAATGGGGTTGTTTTTCCATTATCGAGTTACACATCCCGTGAGAGATGCCTATACTCTGTGGCTCATATCAGTAATATGTGAGATTTTGTTTGCTATTTCATGGATTCTTGATCAATTCCCAAAGTGGCTCCCTACTGACCGAGAAACTTATCCTCGTAAGTTGTCCCTCCGGTGAGACTTCCGACGACAATTTGCTTTTTCGAAAGATGAAAACTTCTTTTGGTATGCAAGTTTAGTTAAACTTTTTATGTCCTCAGGTATGAGAAAGAAGGCCAACCTTCCCAACTGTCAGCAATTGATATATTTGTCAGCACAGTTGATCCATCAAAAGAACCTCCTCTGGTGACTGCAAACACAATTCTTTCCATTCTTGCAGTTGATTATCCTGCTGATAAGGTTTCTTGCTATGTTTCGGATGATGGTGCTGCCATGCTAACTTTCGAGGCACTCTCAGAAACATCTGAATTTGCTAAGAAGTGGGTCCCTTTCTGCAACAAGTTTAAAATCGAACCGAGGGCCCCCGAACGCTATTTTGATCAGAAAGTAGATTATTTCTCAGACAAAGTCCTACCGTCTTTCGTGAAGGAAAGGAGAGCCATGAAGGTAACAATTTAGCTGCACCATATGCTATCATCTTGAACAGTTTAGAGTAAATTCATTATTAAATGTCATAATGCAGAGAGAGTATGAAGAATTTAAAGTTCGAATCAATTCTTTGGTTGCAAAGTCTAAGAAGGTCCCCGATGAAGGGTGGACGATGCAGGACGGGACTTTGTGGCCGGGAAACAACGTTCGAGATCATCCCGGGATGATTCAGGTCATTGCATACTCTCTTTTCTTCTCTCATTGTCCTCTTCTGATGCATCATGGTAAAACTATGCATAACCCTGCATTAAAATTCTAGATTTTTCTCGGACAAAACAATGCCGATGGGAACGAATTACCATGCATGGTTTACATTTCTAGAGAGAAGAGGCCTGGCTTTAATCACAACAAAAAGGCTGGAGCAATGAATTGTCTTGTAAGTAGTTCATGAGTTCAATATTTTCTCATGCTATCAGTAGAAATTTGTTCTTTTTCCTGATTTTCGTTCCTTTATTTTGTCACGGCAACAAGGCTCGAGTGTCGGCTATACTCACAAACGCACCTTATGTGTTGAACTTAGACTGTGATCACTACATCAACAATAGTAAGGCTCTTAAAGAGGCTATGTGTTTTATGATGGACCCTTTGGTTGGAAAGAGAGTGTCCTACATTCAGTTCCCACCGTGCGACAAAAACACTGTTTTTTCCGATGTACGAATGTCGTTTTTTGTACATTTGATATGGCAATCTTTCCCTTTGATTTGTTCTTTTATCTTTACCATAACCTAAGCAGTGTATTAATACATTATGTTAGATCAACATGAAAGGTTTGGACGGCATTCAAGGACCGATATATGTCGGGACTGCATGCGTCTTCAGAAGGCAGGCTCTCTACGGTTATGACGCTCCAAAACCGAAGAAATCGCCAGCAAAAACATGCAACTGCTGGCCGAAGTGGTGCTGTTTTTCTGCAAAGACGCATAAGAGAAAGAATACCAAGCCTAAAGCCGAGGTGACAAAAGACATTGCTCGAAATGAAGACTTGGAAGAGCTACTTGCCTGTTCTTCAGATAGTACACAGGAGAGTATTGATGGTAAGCTGGCAAAGAAGTTTGGGCAGTCTCCTGTGTTTGCTGCATCGACACTCGGAGAGAATGGCAGACAAACTAGCCCCGGATCTTCACTTAGAGAAGCTATTCATGTGATTAGCTGTGGCTACGAGGAAAAAACACAATGGGGAAATGAGGTTAACCAGTTTAGTTTCCATGATGGTAGATAGACTTTATCCTTATATGATGGATTTTTAGCTTAATTACAACTGTTGTGATTCAGGTTGGTTGGATCTATGGTTCAGCCACTGCAGATATACAGACTGGCTTAAAAATGCACTCTCATGGATGGAGATCGATATATTGCGCACCCGAAAGACCTGCATTCAAAGGATCTGCCCCGATTAATCTTTTCGATCGACTCCACCAAGTTCTTCATCGGGCCCTTGGTTCAATTGAAATATTTTTTAGCAAACACTGTCCTGTATGGTATGGATATGGTGGAGGTCTAAAGCCGTTAGAGCGTCTCTCGTATATAAATGCAACGGTTTATCCGTGGACCTCTATTCCGTTGGTGGCTTATTGTACTCTACCTGCCGTGTGCTTGCTGATGGGGAAATTCATCGTTCCGGAGGTACATTTAGTGGAATACAAGCAAGTGATGGTTTATTTTTTCATTGATACTAATCTTTTCTCAAATTGCAGCTCAGCAATGTCGCTGGTTTGTGGTTCATCTCTCTTTTTATATGCATATTTGCAACCAGCCTGCTGGAAATGAAGTGGAGTGGAGTCGGGATAGAAGAGTGGTGGAGAAACGAGCAGTTTTGGGTGATCGAGGGAGTCTCAGCCCATCTTCTGGCTGTCTTCCAGGGGCTGTTAAAGGTCTTAGCTGGTGTTGATGCCAATTTTACGTCAACAACATCAAAAACGCGGGATGGTGAAGAGTTTTCCAAATTTGATGCATTCAAATGGAGAATTTTACTCATTCCACCAACGACTCTGCTCGTGATAAACTTGATTGGGGTTGTGTTTGGAGTGTCGAGTGTAATAAACAATGGGTTCGAATCATGGGGGCCACTGTTTGGGAAGCTATTTTTCGCCTTGTGGGTGATTGCTCACTTGTATCCTCTCTTAAAGGGTCTCCTGGGTGGGCAGAATAGGACTACAACCATAATCATACTCTGGTCAGTCTTGCTTGCCTCTCTCTTCTCCATTCTCTGGGTTCGTATGGGACCACTTTCGCCCAAGTCAGATGGTCCATTCTTGGAGGAATGCGGGGTGGACTGTTAGCCGCTCATTTACAGCTCCATGGCCCTGAAGCTTGTGTCTCTACTTTTAAGCCATAATTGGCAGAGTTGCTGAGCATTCTTAGCTCAGTCGCTGCCTCGCTTAAATGCTAGTTTCACCACTTGTTTGTGCAAGGAAGTTAACATCGGAAGCTGGTGGTGGTGGTGGTGTTTACAGCGAATACGAGTCCAGAAAATACTGAAACCGACCAATGTGAGATAAAACTGCATTTCAACAATAAAAAGGGTTGTTTCTGTAGCAAGGCAGTGTGAGAACATATAATGAAATTTTAATCATAAAATAATATATCCCTGAAAAGCTATACAAACAGAAAGCCTACCAGCGCAATGAGATCCTGGCCAACAATCTAGACTGAATTGACAACTTTCTACAACCATCATACTTCTACCATTAGAGATACATTTCAGGTTTGTTCTCAGCTTAGAGGAAACTCCCACCCTTTCCTTTCAACCCCAAAACAGATTAATACAAAAAATGAAGTGTAGATTTATACATCACCCTAGTCCCTCCAACTAAAAATAAAAAATGAAAGCTTAAATCTTATCTGTATGCCTTTGTGCACCGGGTGGAGGTGTCGGTCTGGGAAAGTAGTCATTTATTTGTGCACCTAGCAAGTTGGGGGTCTCTACATAGGGACTCTGCAGCACATAACAAGATCAATCCAAAAAGGATGTAAACAGATGAGAGACTAAAAGACTGCTGATTTAGTTCAAATGTTAGTACTTTGAAATATTGCATGACAGACTAGAAACTAAAAAGGATGTAAACAGATGCGAAACTAAAAGACTGCTGATTTAGTTCAAATGTTAGTACTTTGAAATATTGCATGACATAGACTAGCACGACACTCTCTCAATCACTACTAAGCCTGGTGAGGAAATACCTGTGATGGATATGAATAGTCAGAAGATTCTTCACAGTCTGAAGATTTACGAGATGAAATTGACGAACAAGTATCATTTCTTGATTCACTTCCGTTCAGCTTCGGCACAGCCTCGTTCTCATTCCCATTGGATTTTACCCTCTGTAAACAAAGCACAAATTCCAAATAAATTGGAGAATTGATCAATAATGTTGACGCGACAACAATAAACTTTGAAAAGAAAAGTTCCCATTTTCTAAATACCACTTAAAATATATGAAAAGAAAAGGTTTGAAAAACTGTACCTGAAAGATTTTACCAAGATTCTTTAACCCTTTTGCTCGTGCACGGAGCTCTTCCTTCTTGACATTATTATCTTGGAGGACCTACATCAATGCCACTATTAAGGATATTGGAGCTGAAGCCCATTTGAAATTCACAATTTTTCAAAAAAACATTGAAGCAACCATTTGACAAACACGGGAAAGCGTAGCCTCAATATCAGCAACATTAAGCTTCCAAAGAGAATCGATCATCAATTTCTTATGAGATTGGACATATGATTCAAGCTCTTCCTCAGTGTAATCTCCTTCTCCGCTAAGTTGCTTTTTCATATCCTCCTGCAGCTGAATCAGAGCAATTGCACCTAGAGAAGGTGAAAAAAATCAGTTCATGAAGACAATATAATGTTAATCTATCAATGGGTAAATTGTGCGAAGAACAGAATATCATTGGTATTCCATGAAAGCGGTCAGATAAATGTAAAAATGCCAAGAACTAAATAATTTGAGTCAAATATTTCCAAGCGTCTACTACAAAACTTTACTTTTATTCACTCAGACAAGTGAAAACGCAATGAAAGATAATAACAAAAACTTTGAACATTAGGATTTGCCCAATCAAAGGAGATCAAGGTAAACATGTAGTGACATAGCATGCATTGAAGTATTTAGATATCAAATCTAAGAGTATTTCAAAAAAAAAAAATTCTCAAAGAAACTAGACATAAATTTGACTCACCTGTTGCAGCTGTGACTTGGGATTTTATAAAGTGACCTTTGTTCCTGAACCACTCAGCAACAAATGGCACACCCAAATATATTGCCTTCTTCCCCAGCTCTTTCGCTGCCTGTCTGGCGTATATGTAGCCAATTGTACTTAACATGTCAACACCGTAGGCTGGCCAAAGAATAGAGTTGATGATATAGTCAATTAAAAAGACCTTCTATAATAGTACATTAAAATGCATAAAATACTAATAAACATAATTGATATCCCAAAAAAATTTCATTTTCGTCAATCTCAAATTAAGATTCAATATCTGTTCCAGATACAAAACTATAAGCTATGTGCCTATCAAAAGGAATAAGGAACAGTGAAACTTCTATCAAACCAGTAATATTTATAACAACCAAACTACGTTGACTATTTGATGCGTGAATTGCATCCTCTGCGATGCTAATGTGTATTAGGAATCCTTAGTGAACTTTGTTCTTCTGCAAATATAATGTGGATATATACTGCATTTTGCAGAACTTTCAAGTATTATTCACTTAGTGCCAATATCCATTTACTATTCATGAAGGTGCGTTGGACACCTATGTTATCAAAAGCTTATTCATTAAATAGTTTCTCCTTCACCATGATCAAAATACCTGTCACAAGAAGACATATATTACCTGCATTGGAGAGTCTTGCCACTTCAGCTTCGGCATGATTGATGAATTCTTCTTTACCACCTTGCACATATTGGTTTAGTCGATCTTTAAGTATCTGACAAAGCTTTTCCTCTCTTTCTTTTTGAACAATCTATGAAGGAAGAAAATAAACAACACACCTAAAAACATTGTTCGCAATGATTAAACTTTGCTTAACAATCAACTATGATACAAGCCTAAAATGCTATATGATTCTCACACTGCTACAAGTTGCCTAACCCCAATTAACGTCAACTTTGTGAAAACCATCATACCATGCATGACATATTAATAATTTGCAATTGTTGCTAGAACAATGTCTAAAGCTACATAGCATGCAACCAAGGACACAAAAGAAAATCATTCGTCTATAATTGTTTTTCCATGTTCACTAAACAATGCATTCAAATATTCTAAGATTCGGTATCCTAGCTATATGTTGGACAATTTGAATTCATTGCAAAGTAGTTCTATTTGAAGACAAATCTCTAGGATCAATTTATGGGATAAGGCCAATTTTCTTATTGCCAAATTGGTTTATAGCTCTAAATATTTTAAGAATTATTATTTTAATGTAATTCTCTTCAATTAGAAGAAAATTATTTTTTACTAAGTTTGCTAGTGCTTTGTAAAGGATAATTCCTTTCCCTCCAAACACTTTTTATGTCCTTCTCTTAATGAATTTCATTTCTTATAAAAAAAACAATGCATTCAAATATTCACTGTTCATATTTTTCCCTTTTAGATCACTGTGGCCAATCACAAAATCATGGTAAAATGCCTACCCTCATTTCCTCCTGCAACTTTTTGGCATCAAACTGTTCCCCTTCCGTAAAAATGTCTAGTGAAGCCATTGATGCCATTGCAAGTTGCCCAATATATTCTTCAAAAAGCTCACTACCAAAAAGCATGGCAAAGATTGCTGCTGGATCAATAATTGCATCCCTGCAATGAAAAGAAAGTTGCATTAGCACTCATAAAAGGGATAAAATTGTCCTGTGAGAAAAATGTAAGACTAATGAATTAAAATTAGAGGAAAAGAAACTAACGTTGAGACTCCAGCTTTTCCATAAGCATCATATGATTGTCGTTGTCCTGCATCACTTAATACCTGGTAAGCCTCTCCCAACACCTGTATTAAAATGGATAACTAAGAATCTTAAGCTGAAAAATACCAAATGTCATCTAGAAAATAAAAGTAATTTGAGACCCTAGTTCTGCTTGACATTTTCAAGGAAGCCTTGATCTATAAATTGACAAAAGCTTAAAATACGCATACCTAACCTGTATCATGGAAAGTTGAAACTCTTAAAAGAAAGAAAGTGAACTAATATAATTTTGCTTCTTGTCAAAAAGAGAAAGAAAGAAAGGGGTAGTCTAATTTACCTTTCTTCCTTTGGCTCCTTTCATAAGGACCAATCTAGCTCATAATTGTTCCATCTAAATTTGTGTTGATTCGCCACTTATCTTGAAAGTACAAGAGGTTGGTTTGAGATCCATTAATCATTTAATTCATTTCTTAACATGAAATATACCACCAACTCAAAATTGGTACCTTCTACATATACTAACATAATTTAACTGTCTGCAAGCAAGGATACAAGTTCTATTAACAGGTTGATTTAGTTGATTCTACAGAAAAAAGCTTCCCAAAATGAGACCACAAACCAAGACTGAAAAATCTTAAATCACATTTTCATTGAAATGGTGAATGTTTTTATACTTTAAACTTCATTACAATACTTTGCTTTTAGAGGTAGTTAATACGACATTGAAGTATCTTGAGTTTCAATGTTTTTTCTCCGCATGATTCCTATCCATCCAAATGTAAATCTTTGACACAGGCATGTCTAATAATATGCCGCACCATAACTATAAATTTAAATAAATAAAAGAAAAAAACTGCCAAAAAAATTTCTGCCTTATTTATAAACATTGCTTCTAAAAATCCGGCCATTAAATTTTATCCTTTCCTGGCCCCTTTTACCTCTTAAAAGATTAAGCACGCTAAATTTTCATCGTGAGCGGGTGAAAATAACCAGAATTCTTGAAAATAGAGTCAAAAAAATTTTCCTTTTATCATAGAACAAAAAATCTTAGTCCTATATATTTCCAACAACAAGTCTTGAATTACAGCCTACCCTGCCTAGTCTGTGGAACAATTGAATAGCAGAAAGGCTCAACAAATTCGAGTATTAAATTTCATTAATTTATCATCGCCTTGACCTTCAAGCCTTTTACATTTTCATGGAACGAACTCGTAGACAGTACAGGGATACATAAATTTCTATGATAATGACACAGTTTGCAGCATATAATATACTCTAAATGCCTCATGCTATAACTGCAATGGCACAGATATCATAAAGAGTGGATTTCAAACATTATATCCTAACCAGTAATGGAAGACATTAATCAATAGCAGGAGGCTTTAAGTAACTAATATGCCAAAAATACATGCTTCTTTGTTTGCATTAAGACATTAAAGACGTATAGATGAGAAACCCCATTGATTCTACATGAATAACACCAGTCAGACTGATTGCTTAACCGAAATCTGGATTTAGCTTCATGACAAGAATTAAGTAATTTGCAGAACAGGGCTCAGCTTTCTGGATAGAACGCAAGGTGTACTTGGGAAAAAAAGAATTAAACTCACCTGAAAATTCTGTGCTGCTAGAGGGTCGTTTGGATTTTTATCTGGATGGACTTGTCTTGCCTGAGAAGAAATCAAATAAAACTTATAATTGACACCAAGCTAACCTACCTACAAGCGTCACAATCATCGGGTCAAACACGCTATACTACAGACAGATCGACGAAAGATTCCAGGATTTTTGATAAATACTATAGATTTAATATTTTTTCATCGTTGATGCAGTATTGAAATTCGATCATAGTATCAATCTAGCGGCACAAAAAGCCACCTTCAAATAATATGCTTTCTTGATCTCGGCCTCGGAGGCGGTGGGGCTGACTCCAAGAACGTCGTAGTATTCGGTGGCCTTCACCATCTGAATCGCACAACCCACCAATTTTTAGGAGATTCAGGGAATCGCTGCACTTCGGCTTGGGTAATAAGGTCGTGGAAGTTGACCCCGGCTTTCTGCTTCGGCTTGGGAACAAGGATTTGAAAAGACAAGCAAATTTACTGGTTCAAATGTACTTAAACAAGGAGGAGAGAGAAGGGAGGAAAACTACAAAGGAGAAAAGGACAAAAAAAAGAGAGAGAATAAGGAAGAAGATTGGGGTTCGCCATTCTCAGACCCCACTCCCCAGCCGCGTAGAACCATGAAGAAACAAGAATGACGGGCGTTGCCTTTCTCTCCTCGCTCCTCCATCACCCAAACTTTAGCGCTTTCATTTTCCTCTTTTTTCACTCCCGATTAAAAAAACCAGACACCAAAAACGAATCATTTACTACTTTCCAGCGTACAACGTTATCTCACCAAAAATCAAAACATCTTACGACGAATATTTGTTACGGTGTAGCCACGCGTAAGGGCGGGCAGAACCGGATTGCAATTGTGGTTCGAACCGAAAATCGCATGTGGGGTCTCTTATTTGTCTGGTTCTCAACTTTATAAGACCATAACTCGTCCTTTGTATAGAAAAATTGTGAACCACGTTTCGGTTCATGGGTTCTAATGCAAAAAAAAAAAAAAACATTCAGAAACAAACCGAACAATATCTCACTGATCGGTCATGTTATCCACTCAAATTCTGGTTCTGATTCCAAACCATAGGAACCATCAATTCATGGTTGAATTCGGTTCGGCCCCAAAATAGGACCAAACGAGAACCGAGCCCTCGGCCACACAACCAGTCAATGCAATCGCAAGTAAACCTTCGACATCTTCATAATACAAAATATTAATGGCATGACACAACCGTTGCACAGCCAATTACAAGTCCTGCCTAAAGACTACAATCAAGTTGTTCCATTTTCGACCTCTCAAGAATGTTCTCATATTTAGCTAGAGGTGGCTAACGAGCCGAGTCGAGTCTGGCTCGTCGAGCCTGCCGAACTTAATGAGCCGAACCTAACAAGCCTGCCGAGCCTAACAAGCTATAAGTGTGGGACCGCTGGGCAACAGACCATTGCCCAGCATAGTCTGAGGCTCAGACTGAGCCTCAGACAAGAAGGAGTCTCGGTCTTGGAGACCGAGACTCGAGTGGAAAGTTTCCATTGGAAACTGGAGACTAGAGTCTCGAAGGTACTCCAGTCTCCAGTCTAAACTCTGAAGTTTAGAGTGTCGAAAGTCGAAACTAGAGTCTAGACTGCAACGGGACGCAACGCGAGACCGAGACGACGACCCTCCTCCTTCGACGCTGGACTACCTTCGATGCCCAGACTGCAACGCGAGCCGATGACCCTCCTTCAGCCTTCGACGCCCCGACGACAAGCTTCGGCCTTCGACGACGAGACTTCGGTCTTCGATGCCCTGACGATGAGCTTCGGCCTTCGACGAGTTGAGCTCCACCTCCACTCCTGACGCCTCCAAGTCCACGCCCTCCACGCGAGTCGAGCTGGAGGCTGAGCAGTTCACGGCCTCCGCATCTGGGCTCGCACGAGCTCGGCCATTCATCTGCCGGGCGGGCTTGGGCGGGCTCGGCCAAGCAACTGTCGGGCGGGCTCACCGGGCTAGCCCGCCCGGGCTCAGTGGGCTGGCGAGCCCACAATTTTGGGCTCAGCTCGGCCCGAGCCAAGCCCACTCGGTTACTGTAGTGGGCAGTAACAGGCTAAGCGTCAGCCCGCCCGTTAGCCATCCCTATATTTAGCAGACAATAAACTCAGACATACCATTCAACTGTCTCAATTCCCAAAAGAATGATTTCCTAATCAACCCGGATCCGTAAACATCTCGAAGTTTCACGGTATTAACTGCCCAGACCGTCCCTAAGAGTCGGTAGCAGCCGATAACAATGATATACATGATTAGGATATCAAAATAATCACTAATTTATTTTCCCAATGTAGGAAAGTTATCAATAAACACTATCTAGTGTTGAGCTCACCGAAATATTATTCACATTATTCATACAGTTGATCCTGGTGGACGAAGCACTTGTTGTAACATCCGCGCCGCAAGACGTTGAGTGATCCCACCAAGCACACGACCGCCTAGACTGCGAGCCTCTGGCTGTTGAAGAACCTGTTCATGCAAACTTCATTAGTTAACCATCAAAATAGAGATGATGACGATGTAGGCATTAAAAATTAGACCTGTAAAATTGGCTGGAAAAGAGCAGGATCAAAATTATCAGAGGATCGAAGAAGATTCCATATCCTGAGAACCTGATCTCGAAGCTCTAGCAGGCTTTCCCGCTCTGAACTATTTAGGACGAGAGGTTCAGGAAAATTGAATCTAAAGGCAAGCGTCCTGATAAAATCTGGTACAAAATTGTATGAATCCAATACAGCACCTAGAACAAAAGCTTCTGTCACTCGAACAGCTTCTTTAATCACTAATGTTTGAAGTGCTTCACCATCTGGACCCAATAATAACTTCAGTACAGGCTGCAGAGCATCCTTTGCAGTAAAATCTCTATCTTTTTTTCCTTGAATCAATAGATTTTCAAGTCTATTCCATCTAAAATGAGGAGAAAAAAAGGGTATAAGATCAAATCAATTTCAGAGGCTCTCCTCCAGAAAGGGGCATCCTAACTATATTCAGGCAAAAGAACAAAAAAGCTTAAGACTTATGATAGCAGTAGAGTACATGCCTAAACTTTCCATCTTTGAAAAGTAAGTCGACGAGAGCATCTCTCAGATACGGACTTGGATCTGTTAGCAGCCTTTTCGCAAAATAAGGATATGATGCCGCAAGTACCTTGAAATTAGGATCCGCATAAAGTGCTAAACCTTCAAGCACGGTAAGCGACCTCAATATCAGAGCATAATATGGTGGGACTGCAAAGTAAGAAATAAATCAATTACGAGATTTCAGAAAAATATATAATGTTGTGCAGACAATAGGCTTTGAAGTACAACATAGATTATTCTTCACTCTCTCAGACCATAGTAAGCAAGAAAAGAAATCAGTGAAAAATCTTACTTTCCACAAACTTTGATACAATATCAAAACTTAAAATGGAATCAATCAACTCACCATGAAATGGATATTGATAAAATACAGCTCCAAGACCATCAACAACTGTTCTGAAATTCAGTTCACTCACAGTTGAATTAAGTGTATCGTCAAAGAAGTTTTTAAGAGCTGGCACAATTGGAGTAACATCGACGTCTGATGATAAAAAATCTAGGGTGTAGTAGTCACGGGCCATAGCTACATAATCCCGATTAACCATGTGAACAACATGACCAATGATTGCAAACCTTGCTTCTTCTGGAGTTTCACTCATCATTCCAAAATCAAGAAATGCAAGCTTTCCTTCTGGTGTTGCCAAGAGATTGCCGGGATGAGGATCTGCATGAAAATATCCATACTCAAGAAGCTGCCTGAGGCTACACTGTATACCTGTGTTCACCAGATCTAAAACCTTTAAGCCTTGTCTCTCAATAGCATCTTGCTGATTTAATTTGACTCCATCAACCCACTCCATCGTCAGCACTTTGCCACTTGTATAATCCCAAAATATATCTGGTACAACAACATCCTCTTTGTCAGCATACAATTTTTTGAACTTTCGTGCATTCTGCCCCTCCTGCAGGGACCACTGAATATTAACATTGAGACCTGAAAAAATATACTATGAGTTATGATAGCTTCCACAACAAGGTAGAAGCAACAACAATGAAACCAACCTGTACATAGTTGAGCTCTTGATAAACTCTACGGGCAAATTCATCAATAAGGGCAACAACATCACTAGTGATGAAGTCAACATACTTGTTAATGAGAAAACCTAAACCACGTATCAGGTAAAAGTCCAGTCCTATAGCTTCTTCAATACCAGGGCGCTGCACCTTAACAGCAACAATCTGACCGGAAGACTTTAGTTGAGCTTTGTAAACTTGACCCAAACTAGCCGCTGCAACAGGACATGAAGATATAGATGAGAAAATTGACTCAAGCGATACACCCAGTTCCCTCTCTATGCACAAGAATGCATCCACGTCAGGAAAGGTAGGCAAAGCATCCTGTTCAAACAAAATCAGGGAAGATAGTTTCAAAATTTAAGCTCCACTTGCAAACAAGTACAATCCCGTATCTCCATAAATATATTGAAATAAGATAAATTTGTTAAATTACCACTAATCCAAAGATATTAACCTATTGAGTTTAAGTTCATTTAATAATTTATATCATATATTATCATTATCCCTCGCGCATAGCCATCGTGTTTAAGGGTCATTATAGACCGATTTTTTGAAATGGGGTCAAATGGACGAGACATGGATTTGAACACACGGTCTTGAGCTCATACCATGATAAATGACTTCCATTTGTAACTTGGCACTTATAGCATGTTGAAGGACCATCAATTTCAAAAGCTTAAATTGTTGTGTTGAATTTAGTTTAATTTTACTTTATGAAGTGGCTACCAATACCTGGTCTTAGTTCAAAAATCTATTTTTGAGGAAACCAATTAGGATAGGACATTAAAAACTAGGATCATACTTTCACATACCCTGAACATCTAAATTTATAACAAGGCTTGGAGTCACCAGCTCAGAGCAGCCAAAATTAGTGCAAAATTATGATAGTTTGGGAACAATTGGATTAAGAAGAAGAATTGGGAATGTGTTTTGTTGGTTAGAATCATCGTCGAGAATGACATATTGTTTAAAATTCTACAGAAATCAATAATAGACAAAGAAATTAGGGTCGTACTTGAAGTTCAGAGAGCTCCTCAAGGTACTCTGGAGGGCAAATGTCTGGCCTAGTCGATAAGGACTGACCTAGTTTGACAAATGTAGGACCCAATTGAGTTAAAATTCCTCTCAGCTCGACAGCTCGCCGCCTTTTATTTCGATCAAGAACGCCGTTTCGTTGGTCCAACCAAAGTTTAAGGCCAAATGAAATCAGTGCAATGAAAACTTGAAAAGTCCTCCGCAACGCCTGTGTATCCCCGGAAAGATGTCACTCAGAATAAACGAATAAATCAATGAACGAGACTAGCGAGAGAGAGAGAGATACTAGAGAGAGGGGGAGACCTTGACGGGGTTGGAACCGTACTTGGCGGCAAGAATTTCTGGACTGAAGACGGGGGCGCCGGCAGCACGAGACATGGCCCTAGCCTCGGCCTGCAAATCGTCGGTTCGGTCAACTCCCAAGACCAGTTGGGTGGGGAGGGATCCATTACCACCATCTCTCAGCACAGGCAAGGCGCTTGGTCTCGCACCCACAAGAGCCGCGCGAGGCGAGGGTAGCAGCGGTCTTCGCAGCCGTCTACCTCCCGCGCTCGCAATAGTACTATAAGAACGGTCATTCAACCTGAGAATCGAAGCGTAGGGCTGCCCTGAAGAAAGAGCAGGACCAGCAACGAGACTCATCCCGTCGGGCAAGAGGGATTGGGCGAATGGGGTAGTCCAGAGAGTCGTCCGTATTTGTCGGCAATGGCTACCAATAGCATCCCTGAAGCAGCTCGTTGGAATGCATCACATGGCAGCCAGAGGCTCTCGCGTGGCCCGTCATGCCAATAAAAGGAAGTATCAAAGTGCAAGGACATCTTCCTCTGTTTAGGGAGGTAATGGCCGGTGGATGTACTCCCTATCCATGACCCACCTATGTTGTATGTTTCTCCAAAATCACTTCTTACATTTTAATTAACCAACCTTTACAACGTTACAATAATTTTAGTTAGTTCTCAATCGCCATCCAATCACGATATCCTTTAAGGGTATGGGCCCCAATTCCTTGCAGGGTCAGGGTCAGGGTCACCACTAACGCAACAAGCCAAAGATGGGAGGTGTGCAAACCGAACTGAAATCAAATAACTGAACTAGAATAGGTAGATTCGGTTCAATTTGATGTAGTTTTATCCTCAAAACCAAAGTTTGATTCCTTCTAGTAAGAACCAAGTTGTTTCAGTTCGATTTTCGGTTTTGGTTTCTCAAAATCCCAAAGACCAAACAGTGTAGCCGATAGGGTTGTTTTATTTGCGATGATTCATTCTGCTCTTCCAGACTTCCAATTCTCGTGTCCCACCCGTCATCGTTGTGAGTGTTCGATCTTCTTCATCTTCGTCTTCGAGTCTTCATCATTTGTTCGCTTCGTCTTCGGTTGCCCGACCACTCCACTCTCCAGTCTCTAGCGCATGTCGCTTAAATATACAAGTGCAGATTGCATAAGACATAGACGAAGCTCGAGCTCTAGATCGCTAGACTAGTTGCTGCTCTGCTTCGAAAACTCACATCTCCACTCACCACTCGCCACTAGCCAGGTTGCCATCTCGGTCATTCTCGAATAGTTGCCTCTGCCCTCTTAGCCGGCACTCGCCCATTGCCTCTCGCCCAGTTGCCCTCATGCCTCGGACTTCGCTTGGTAAATCTGATTATTTCTAATTGCAGTAATTGCTTGATTCTAAATCTGATTTTGGTTTTACTGTGATTTTGTCGATTCTGATTTTGCATCCAGGGCATGTATCTGATTGTAATTGTTGTGATTGTGATTGTTCTTCATTCCATGACCGTGATTGTTGTGATATGTTATTCAAATTTTGTCTGTGATTGTTGTGATTTGTGAAAATATTGGAAATATCCCAGTTTTGTGTGTGATTACTTTGATTTTGGAAATAGTTGAGTAACTTTGTTTTCCTTAGTGATTACTGTGAGTCGTTTTAATTTAGCATGTCTTAATTGTAAGTCGTTTTAGTTTAGCATATTTCTGGTTGATGGATGTTTTCTGTTTATGTCTAAATAGATGATTTTAGCATGTATGAATGTTTATGTCTGTTTGATGGATGCTAACATGTCTTTTAGCATGTCTCAATTGTGAGTCGTTTTAGTTTAGCATGTTTCTGTTAGATGAATGTTTCTATTTATGTTTATTTTTAATGCAGTTTATAATCTAAAATTTGAAGACATTGGATAATGGACATTACGAAATGCGAGGACAATTTTATTTTTTGGTTATAATTGTGAACTGTGAAGTATGTTCTTAATTTTTTTTTTTTCAGAATTTTTTGTGGGTTTTATAACTTTGTTTTGTGGTTTTTATACATTTTTTTTTTCATTTTATAGGTTTGTTAGTATAATGTTGATTATTTTATAGGGTTTCATCTTATTTTATGTCATATTTTTATAGTTTTTTTTTCATATGACGAAGAATTTTATTATTTTTATATTTAAAAAAAAAAAAAGAGGGCATACAAAATGGAATCGGAACCAAAATTTTGGTTCAGTTCCAAATAACCGAAAAATTAGTTTCGATTTTTGCATATCAAAATCGAACCAAACCGAACCGGTTAATGAACCCCCCTGCCAAAGATAATTAAAAGATAAAACAAATTGAAATGTTAAATTATTGACGTGCCAAACTTAGTTTATTATTTTCTTTTCCTATATTTAAATTACAAATTATATTTTTAAATTAATAAAACAAATCCTTACTATCAGCAAAAAGTTAAATTTTAAAATAATTTCATAAACAATAAAAACTTCAAACTTTAAAAAATGAATGACGTAAATCTCACAGTCTTGTTTTTTATTAAAAATTTAAAAATTTAAAAATAATGTATCAATTTTCTGCTTGGAAAATGATATTTTCTGCAGTGAAAATGTACATTTCAATGTGGAATACTAGTTTCCGCATGGAGAGGTTATTTTTAGGAGCGTATACTTGTCATTCGCTATGAAAAGGGTAATTTCCTCAGCACGACCCCAATTTGAAGCACAACATCAACCTTAACCTCAAACACGACCAATATCTCAATTAGTTTGTTTCTAACTTATATTAGATTGTGTCTATTCACCGGTTTTTAGGATTGAGTTGGTGAACGATAGGTACAAACTAATATTAAAATTATTTGATTATTGCATCTAGAATAATATATTTCGATACATTGACTGATATGAGATTGTACTTTAAGTTGTGGTTGTGCTCAATATTATTTGTTCATTAGTTGTTTAGGAAATGTATGAATTTAATATATTTATCATTATAATTATATATGATCTTTATTGGAAATACCTTCTAACAATGGTATTCATATTTGTTAACATGTTTATTTAAGTCCATGTAATTAAATAATTGATCAATTGGACTTAGAAGCTTGACAATGTGCAAAATGCGGAGTAAGGGTCGACCTGTGTAAAAAGGAGGTCGGCTAGTTTCCATCAGAGGTAGAACAGCAGAAGAGTGGTCAAACAGAGAAGAAGAGAGGTTGATTGGAAAAATGACAGATTGCTCGACATATGATGAAGTGTAGAAGAGCAATCAAGCTGGATGAATGGCGGTCGACATGAAATTGGATAGAGTCGATATGGATCTCTTGAGTTGCATTGGAGCGGTCGACCAGATGCATAATGGTAACATGCAATGGTCAGGAAGTGGTTAACCGAAATGTTGCAGTGGTCGACTACTAGATAGTTTTCTATAAAAGAAACACTTTGAATTGAAAACAAAAATAAAAGAGAATCATACCGAAACACTGTCGATTTTATTACTCAATTTCTCTCAATAATTAAGTGTTTAATCTATTTTTTTCATTCCCAAACTTGAGAGTTTATATTTGAAAGCTTAGGCTTTAGAATTTGTATTCATTATTTCCATTTCATTGTACTTAACCGACAATCAAGGGTGACGTCCCGTAGTAGTCAAAGAGAAAAGGGTGACGCCCTAGAATAGTCTGTAAATGTTTGATTGACGTCCGTGAAATTTAATCAACAATAATCGAAGAGGTATTGGGTTAAGGAATCTTCAAGGGGGGACCTTAAAAGACGAACATAGGCGAATTTGTTGAACTGCATTAACAAACGTGTTTGCATCTTCTTATCTTTAACTCTTTATTTACGTTTATGTTTGCATGCATGTTTAATGTTATCTCACTTAGTAATTAAAATTAATATTTCATATCAAAGTAATAGAATATGGTAGAAATATGAGTGTTTACTTGAAATAAAATATGAATATGTGAAAGGAGGTGTTTTTGTAAAACTGGAAACTATATATAACGTAAGTGTTTTATGTATCGGTTTTTATTAAAAGCTTCCGCTATAAATAAAGCCTGCCAAAGAGGGGGATTAAATGCAAAGTAGCCTTTATGATGTGGATTATACCCAAGAAATATGCACTCGGTAGAACGGTGTCGGAGTTTATGAGAATTATGAGGTCAAATATTTGGAAAACATGAGCAGCCAAACCTTACAAGCATGTTCTTGGTTTGTTTTTGAAAATGAAAATTACAGGAAGAAAAAACAGAAGACACAGTGGATTGAGCAGGATGGCCTAGTCGACGGTGGCAAAGGAAAGGATCTTGAGTTAGAGAGGTAGTAAGAGCTGATGATGGAGAGGCAGCTGTGACTAGAAGAGGAACACGATCACAGAGGGGGCTTTGAGCAGTGTGGTCTGGGATGTTAGATCCTTGATGACAAAAGAAAACGGAAAGAATGTGAGAGAATGTTCCGGCGAACACGGTGGATAGTTTGATAAAAGAGAAGAGAATAAGGAAGAACCCTACGTGGGTTAATGACTTTACTGAATAAAAGAATTGTATAGCCAGCAAAGAGATAGTTGTCAAGTGGGTAACTGATACGAGTCTGTATAAATAGACAATTGTAACAGAGAAGATTCAAGAAATGTAAAAAGAAACTTCTTCTTCTTCTTCTTCTTCTTCTTCAGTTTTCTTCTTTTTCTCTTGATTGCAACTTTGTACTGCCAACTGTCAGTATCAGAGATGCGTCTCGACAAATACGATAAACACTCAGCAGATTATAAAAGAGATGGGGAGTAGTGTTAGGCAACAGTAAGGGTCTACCATAGTCGAGTGACCAACAGAAACAATCAAAATTTGCTTACCATTTGCAATTGTGATATGATTCGATCCTGCAGAGGAAAATGCATAGTGTAGTAGAGAAGGAACATTGGTAAAGTGGTTAGACGCACCAAAATCCAGACACTGAGATGGAGAAGTCAAGTTCGCTGGAGCTGCTTGAGGAGGAGAAGAAGTGGGAGAACAAATGTGTTTAGCGATTTTGGAGCAGGCTTGAAGGTTAAGTTAGAGCGATGATAGCAACCCAGCAGTTGTATGGCCAACCTTGAAACAAATTTGGCATTTGGGCTCGAAGGAGTTGGACCGAGGAGGACAGCATTGAGCTGGAGGACCAGTCGGCTTGCCCAAAACACTGGTAGAAAAAGTATGCCGATTGCCGAGGAATCGAGGGAGCAGAGGGGCCATGGAATGTAGACATTGGCGATTTTGGAAGAAAAGCCGCATTGGCCTGAGGGTTAAGAGAGATGACAGAGTTCTATTTCTCCAAACGGAACTCATAGCTTAGTAGCAAGCTATGAATCTCTTCGATCGTTGATTCAACAGGGCGATTGGAGACCGCGGTGACAAAGGAGTTACAATCACTTCCCAGACCATCAAACAGGTGAATGAGCTGATCTCGTACAGGGACTGGTTCGCCGATGGAAGCAAGCTCCTTGCAAATTGTTGTCAGTTTATTAAGGTATTCATTGATCGTCGACCCATCTTTAGAGAGATGAAGCAACTGGCTGCGAAGTTCCGGGATGCCAGCCAGAGAGTTGGACGAGTATAAACGGGCAAGAGCCTGCCAAATTTCAGTTGCTATGGGATAGGCAACAATTTGGGGAAGAAGAGATTCAGAGAAAGAGAGGTACAAACATCTCATAAGAAGCCGATTGTAACGCTGCCAAAGGGAGAACTCAAGATTAGGTTGAAAACTCCATAAATTTTTGGGGAGACGTATAGTTAGGATCGAGAAACCCTTCAAGACCATTGGCGATGACAACATTCAACATTTGCTCGGAAAGGGTGGTAAGGTAGAGGAAGAAAATTGGGTGAGAATCTCACGGGGACGCCATGTTTGACTCTGATGCCAAGTTAGGTTTGTTAGGTTAGAGAAAAGACAAGGAAGAATTTGCAAAGAAAAACATATATTCTATGAAAATTAACAAAATAACCATTGAACTATGTGATTAAATGATAAATTAACCACTAAACAGTTTTTTCTAATACATAAAACACTCGATTATAGAAAATAGACGGAACAAACATCGCTGTTATATGATGAATTTTTTGGTAATATACCAAGATCCTTTTATTAATCCTTCCAAAAATGAAAAATTAATTTCATTTTCATCCAAAGTACTACCAAAATCAGCAGGAAAGGGCCTATATAAATGTACCCAGTTTTCCACCATAACTGATCTCCATCTTCATCGGCCATGGAAAAGATCATCAAAAGCTTTCCGGTGTTCTTGCTTGCCCTGCTCTGCCTAACCAGTCTCTGCCACTCTCAAGGTGATTACCATTAAGCTCCTCAGTTTTACTGTCATTTTTGTTGCCCAAGCTTACTGTTTTTTAAGAAAAAAGGCAATATTCCCATAAAAAATGATGCTGAAAAACATGAACTTGCAGGAGCGGAGAAGACGAGTGAAGTTGAGTTCCCCTCAGCAGGAACTTGTTACGGGACATTTGGAGTGATGTCATGTTATAACGAAGCAATGGCGAGGTATGGGCCAAGACCTCCCACCAAATGCCAATGCATTCCCAGTGGCTCTGAAAACAGAACTTGCAAATGTACTATTTACGGCACCGCCCCAAACTAAGCCCGCCGCCGCTGCTCTTCACTCGTTCGCCTCATTTACTCCTATTTTCGCTTACTTGAAACAATGGGTGACATTCTCTACAAATAATGACAGTCACACTGTTTTCCAATTTGATCCTGATATGAAATTTAGTGGAATTATTGATTTCTTTTTTCATTATTCTCGATTTTACTTTCGACGAGCACGTTAAAAACCTGTAAAGAACATTCAGCGAAAGCAAGACAATAATTATTATCAAGCCATTACCACCATTTCTGAAGAGAGAGCACGACCGGCAACGAGACCCGTCCCGTCGGGGAGGAGGGATTGGGCGTATGGGTAGCCCAGGGAGTCGCCTGTATTAGTCGGCAATGCACGTTGGAATGCATCACGTGGCAGGCGGAGAGTCTTGGGTGGCCTGTGATGCCAATCAGACCGAACTGCGAGGACGGCTTCCTCAGTTTAGGGAGTAAATGGCGGTGGATGCACGTGGCTCCACATGACCCACCTATGTTTAATATTTTTGGTCTGTTCAAATGTTTGACCGTCACATCATTGAAGTGCTTAACCACTTTTATTGGTGTATCAATCTCAATGAATGTATAGAAACCATAATCTAAACTCGAATAACTTAGTGTGACATTTTTAGAATTATACAGTAACTTGAAAAATGGGAATATAGCAGCCTCTACTTAGTACAAAATTGTATTATTATAAAAAAAAAAAAAAAAAGACGTTAACCCAACATGGGTTATAATTTAATATTATTTTTGTCACATAACTGTACAGCGTTATATAGTTTTAGGTCATCCAATCAACTGACACTTAATTTTTTATTTTCTCTTTTAAAAAAACAGAATGAATGTTTCTTTAATTTGTCAGAAAAAAAGAAATAAAAATTTTATTCTTTTCTCCAAAAAAAAAAAAAAAAGAGTAATGAAATTTTCCTTTCTCCCATGAAAAAACAAAGAAAGAATCCAAAAAATAACTAAAATCTATAGGAAAGAAGAATTTTTCTTATTATTTCCCAGAAAATAAAAACAGAAAAAAGTTTTTCTATAAGAAAATAAATAAATTTTCCGATTATTTATGGTGTTTCACAGTGGAAAGATATCGAAGCGTGTAACGTTCCGTTACAAAACAAAATTTAATTTCTTAACAACAAACATGATAGTTATGTTTGTGGTGATTTTTTTTTTCCATAATTCAATGATTATTTTGTTAAAGAAAATAGTTTCTTTATTGACTTGTCATTAATCGCAAAGAAAAAAGCCACAGTCAAGAAGGAAAATACGTCTTTTACTTTGTCATATTTTTTCCATTCTTCAACATTTTAGTTATAGTGAATTTTATTCTTGTTTTGGTATGTTATCCACCCAAAGTCTCAAATTTATTTTGTTAGTTTCCATTTTTTTTCTATAATTTGAATTACAAATTATATTTTCAAATTATGTGAGGGAGACATCAATAAATGTTGTGCAATAAATAGAATATAAAAAGGGTAAATGACCAATTAAACATCGTGGTCTCTGGTCAAAGACAAGTCAATCACTAACATTTATTTTCTAACAAGTTAACCACTTACGTATGAGAAAATGACAAATTCAACATCGTTGTTATGTTCGTTGTAAAGGTGAGAGACAGCGAGAACCTCAGCCTCACCCAAAAACCGCAAGAAATTGCGGTCTCTGGGCTCATAGAGATCGTGAGATTGCAGTCTCTATCTTTGATCGCGGTCTCTGTGAGACCAGAGACCGCGATCCCTCGCTAAAACTCTTTCCCTTCTAATTCAACGATTTTGGTCGACTCAAAACTAAGATGGAGTGTATCAAGAGAAATTCCAAGGTGATCTAGACATACCTATGGGTTTAGAAAGATTTTGGGTTTCTTTAAATCTTCAATGGAAGTTTAGGTAATTTAAAGAGTGAAAAGATAACAATTTCTAATCATCTCACCGAAAGCCATGGAGGGAAGCCACGTGATTCTGATGCTTCTAGTCAACGTTATGGGTGCGTCGATGCATCAAACCCAACTCCATTCCCTTCCTCGTCATCTTCCATACTCCTCTCTCTCTCTCTCTCTCTCTCTCTCTCTCTCTCTCTCTCTCTCTCTTGTGGGAAGTTGACTAAAAGAGAAACAATGAATGGCGAGAGAGATGGTACTGCCTTCTCTCTAGAATCGTTTTCTTCGAGTTATTGCAGACAAAGATGAGGGAAAATGTTGATTCGACCGAAATCGTTGAATTAGGGAAGGAGTTTTAGCGAGAGAAATGATACTGATTAGCTCAGCTCAAGCTTTGAAGTTCAAGGAAAGAAGAAATCTGACGAAGAAAACTGAAGAAGAAGAAGGAGAATTTTTCATTGCTTGATTCTTCTCTGTTACAATTCTCTATTTGTACAAGTATTGTATCAGTTATTTGACAACCGTTATTTACAACTAAACTATTGCTTAGCTGTACAATTTTCCTACTGCGTAAAATCATTCAACCATACAGACTTCTTTCTCAATCTCTTTGCTTTTCTTTGATCATCTGCACCAATCACCGTAACATTGCTCTCCTCTTGTACAACAACCTTGTCCTTAAGGTTGAAAGCTGGGTACAAAGTACGTAATTCATGAAGAGACTCCCATGACGTATCTTCCTACGGTAAACCAGACCACTGCACTAACACTTGTGGCTAGAAAATATTATTAACTTGAACAACACGTG
This sequence comes from Begonia loranthoides, assembly GCA_022433065.1. NCBI lineage: Eukaryota > Viridiplantae > Streptophyta > Magnoliopsida > Cucurbitales > Begoniaceae > Begonia > Begonia loranthoides. The sequence continues at coordinate 56,407,603 of CM039468.1, forward strand.
AGTCTAAAATCGCTAAAGGCTCAATCACAGGATGGTTATCAACAACCACAGCAGGTAATGGAGAAAAATGAAGAGCAACATCTTCTTTAAAAATCTTCAAAAGCGAAACATGAAACACAGAATGAATCTTGAATTCAGGAGGCAGCAATAAACGATAAGCAACTTCACCAATGCGTTCGACCACTTGAAAAGGCCCATAAATCTTTTGCTTAGCTTCGAAAACGACTTATCTTTAGCTGAACTCCGCTTATAAGATGCAGCTTCACCAAAACCAAATCACCTGGTTGAAAACATCTATCACTTCTATGTTGATCAACAAATTGCTTCATACGATTTTTAGCTTGTAACAAATTATCCTTGAGTTGAGCCAAAATAATTTGGCGTTGCTGCAAACAAAAATCTACAGCCTCAATGGGAGATGAACCAGCTGCATAAGACAAAAAATTCGGAGGAACCCGACCATACACAACCTCAAACGGAGACATTCCAATAGCAGAATGGAAAGCCGTATTATAAGAGTACTCAGCCCAATGCAAAATCTTTGCCCACAAGGAAGGATAATTCATTGAAAAACAGCTCAAATATTGTTCCAATGTATGGTTTGTGACTTCAGTCTGCCCATCAGTTTGTGGGTGATAAGAACTACTAAACTGCAGCTTAGTACCACTTAATTGAAGCAGATCCTTCCAGAATTTACTCATAAAAACAGGATCGCGATCACTGACTATGGACTTAGGAATGCCATGTAGTATGCAAATATTTTGAGCAAACAGGTCTTCCACTTTGGTTGCTGTAAAACCAGAAGACAGCCACAAAATGCACCATTTTGGACAACCTGTCAACAACAACTAAGATGACATAAAATCCTTTAGAAATCAGAAGACCAGTAATAAAGTCCATTGATAAATCTTCACAAATATTAATAGGAGTCGGAAGAGGCTGCAGAAGGCCAGCAGCTTTAGTGGTTTTATATTTGGTCTGTTGACATATTGGGCATGTTCGCACGAAGTGTTGAACGTCCTTTCTCAAGGCCGGCCACTCAAACTGAGAATTCACCCTTTTAATAGTCCGTAAAATACCTGAATGGCCGCCAATCAGGGAAGAATGACATTCACGAATGAGATCAAACTTGCAAGCTGAGGCATCACTAAGAACAATTCGGTTGTTATGAAAAATAAGATTTCCCTTTAACTTGTAATTGGGATAAAGCTGAGGTGACTGACGAATAAGAGAACTCAACTCAATTAAGTCTGGAAAAGTAATAGTTTCAAGCACCAACTTATCCAACAACTGGGAATGAATACCAATCAATGGAAAAAAAGATACATCAACATCAGCAGGTTCAAAAGTTCTTGAAAGAGAATCAACAACAACATTATTCTTTCCAGGGTTATAAACTATATCAAATTCATAACCAAGTAACTTTAGCACAAAACGTTGTTGTTCAGGAGTTTGTATCACCTGAGTCAACAATTCCCTTATGCTTTTATGATCAATTTTTATGACAAACTTATTGCCCAGCAAGTACTGTCTCCATTTTTTTACTGCTTCAGTGATTGCAAACAATTCCCTGATGTAAGTGCTACTGTTTTGCAATTTCAAACACATCTTCTTGCTGAAAAACGCAACTGGATGATTGTCCTGAAGTAGTACGACACCAACTCCTACTCCACTAGCATCGGTTTCCACTACAAAGTGCTTAGAAAAATTGGGTAGAGCCAAAATAGGTGTTGATACCAAAGCGTCCTTTAATTTACCAAAGGCCAACTCCGCATCACTTGACCATTTGAAGGCATCTTTCTGCAGTAATGAAATTAAACGACTAGCAATGGATGCATAATTGCGTATAAACTTGCAATAATAACTCGAAAGACCCAAAAAGCCACGCAACTGTTTAAGGGTTGTTGGAATGGGCCAATTTACAATAGCAGAAATCTTCCCCTGCTCAGGTGAAACACCTTCAATAGAGACGACATGTCCCAAATACTCAATTGAACTTTGAGCAAAACTGCACTTACTAAGTTTGGCCACCAAATGATGTTGTTGCAAGCATGATAACACCTCTTCCAAATGGATCATATGATCAGAACGAGAAACACTATATATTAAGATGTCATCAAAGAACACAATGACAAATTTAAGCAAAAACAATTTCAAAATATCATTCATCATAGCTTGGAAGGTGGCTAGCGCATTTGAAAGCCCGAACGACATTACCAAAAACTCATAATGTCCTTCATGAGTTCTAAAGGCAGTCTTTGGAATATCATTTGCATCCATTTGGATTTGATGGTACCCCGCACGCAGATCAAGCTTGCTAAAAGCAGTGGCACCACACAATTCATCAACCGTAGGTATTGGGAACTTATCCAGAATAGTAAGACTATTGAGCACTCTATAATCAACACAAAAACGCTAAGTGCCATCTTTCTTTTTTACCAATAAAACTGGAGAAGAAAAAGGGCTTCTATTAGGCCGAATAATGCCCGACTGTAACATTTCGTTGCCTAACTTTTCAATTTCCGATTTCTGAAAATGTGGATAACGATACGGCTTAACATTAACCGGAGGAGCATTGGTTTGTAAATGAATTTGATGATAATATGTCTATTCGGAGGCAACCCATCAGGAACAAGAAAAACAGTTTGATATTTGGTAAGCAAAAATTGAATATCTTCAGGAATATCATGCACTGATGTATTCATTGTCAAAAAGTTAGATTGAAAACAGAAGAATTGAAAAACAGCACTTGATTTATGCATCTTCCTCATTTGATGAAGCTGTATAGAACTCGGAACATGTTGGTTCAACCCTTGCAAGGAGACTAAATGACCATTCCAAGAAAATTGCATCGTCAAAAGTCTATAATCGGTTAATACAGGTCCAAGAAGTTCTAGCCACTAAACCCCCAAAACCATCTCAGCACCTTGAATTGGTAAAACGTAGAAGTCAATAAAGAAAACCTGATCTTGAATTTTGACCTCCAAATTTAAACAAGATCCAGTGCAAGCCAACTCATCACCATTGCCAACCAATACCTTAAAATGCTTTGAAGGAATAATTGGCAAATTCAAATGTCAAATCAATCTATCTTGGATAAAATTATGGGTCGAACCACCATCAACAAGAATCTGAACAGGATGTTGAGCAATATAACCAACAAATCGAATTGTTCGAGGTGATTGTTGTCCAGCCAAAGCATGCAAACTAATAGTTGGAAGATCAAGTTGCTCTTCACCAGAAAGAGAAGCAGTAATCTCAACAGTAACATTTAACAAATTTGAAGCAGTACCTTCATCATCTTCAAGCATCAACACAAACAGTTTTGACTTGCATTTGTGGTTTCGATTAAATTTCTCATCACAATTGTAGCATAAACCTTTCTCTCTTCTTTCCATCATCTCAGTTGCTGTTAAGCGTTTAACTGGAAGGAAGAAGATTTGACGGTCAAAAGTTGTTGTGACTGTTGTAATTTTGGAGTGGGTAACAATGGAGGTAAAGGATCAGGTATCTTAACAGGTTGGTAAAATTGGGTTTTAGAAAAAGATTGTCTATTACCCATATCGTTCAATTTATCCTCCATCAACTTAGCTAAACTTATAGTCTGTTCAAGGGATTGAGGTCATAATGCACGGACCTCTCTTCGAATATCATTTCGAAGACCCGATTCAAAGCAACTCTGCAAAAAAGAAGAAGAAAGACCCACTGTATGGTTCATCAAAGCTTCAAACTTGGTTTGAAAATCAGAAACAGTGGAAGTTTGGGTAAGCTTGGACAATTCACCCTGTACATCCCTATACTCTGATGGTCCAAAACGGACAAGCAATGCTTGCCAAAAAGCACGACAAGTTGTTAACATATTATTACGAAAAATCCATTGAAACCATAGCAAAGCAGTGCCATCCAAATGAAACGAAGCTATCTTTAATCTCTGTGTATCATCTAATTCATGGTAATCAAAAAATCGTTCAACCTTAAAAATCCAACCATTCGGATCCTCACCATTAAATCTTGGAACGTCTAATTTGATTGAACAAAAAGGTTTAAATCCACTGTCAATAACATTTTCAGCTTGATTACCTTTGCTACTGAAGGTTTCTTGCGGAAGATTGACAGGATTTCGAATGTGTTACTCGATTCTACCTTCCATAGATGTTAATTTGATGCTAATTTCTTTCAAAAGCGTATTGAGATCGGACATTTGTTGATCGTGAATTGAGAGACGATTACAGCATTCTTCCAGCAGTTGATTCTAGATAGAATGCGAGCGAGTGCCATCTGCCATGGTGACAGGACTCAATGGAAGCACCAATGATACTGATTAGCTCAGCTCAAGCTTTCAAGTTTAAGGAAAGAAGAAATCTGACGAAGAAAACTGAAGAAGAAGAAGGAGAATTTTTCATTGCTTGATTCTTCTCTGTTACAATTCTCTATTTATACAAGTATTGTATCTGTAACACCCCGACTTTTTATGAGAATTTAATAAATATATAATTACAACGTAAATTAGGAATAGT
>CM039468.1:56422051-56434116 GCA_022433065.1 Begonia loranthoides
AGCGATCCGGTTAAACGCACTCTGATTTACTTTCAAAAAGAAAATTCAAATTTTCACGCATTTTAAAGAATTATGAAAATCCGGGTCGTTACAGTATCAGTTATTTGACAACCGGTATTTACAACTAAACTATTGCTTAGCTGTACAATTTTCCTACTGCGTAAAATCATTCAACCATACAGACTTCTTTCTCAATCTCTTTGCTTTTATTTGATCATCTGCACCAATCACTATAACAGATCGCGACCTTTGTGAGACTAGAGACCACGATCTCTCGCGGTCTCTGATCGCAGTCTCTGTGAGACCAGAGATCACGGTCTCTGTCTCCGTCTTTCTAATAGTGGTAAGTGGTGGCCCACTATGTCTCTCTCTCTCTAATGGCGAGCTTCCTCCTTTGTTGGAATTGCCGTCTATGGAGAGAAAGATTCATATTTTGTTGCTTTTTATGGGCACTGTTCGAAGATCTTTGGGCCATGCATTGGCGATTCAATTTATTCCACAGCATGTGATTAAAAATTGTTACCTTTTCGCTCTTCAAATTACTAGAACTTCCATTGAAGACTCCCAAGAAACCAAGATTCTTTCTTAAGCAAACTCCAATAGCTTGGAATAGTTTAATTGACAAGTATTTCCTTAAAAATAAATGTACAAAATGTCCATACGAGCACTCTCTCTATGCTAAGGTACCTGAAAATGAAGATGCCTTATTTGTTTGCATATATGTTGATGATTTGAATTTTACTAGAAGAATTTAAGCAAGTAATGACCAAAGAGTTTGAGATGGCAGATATTAGTTTAATGTCGTATTATCTTGGCATGGAGATTAATTGAAGAGATGATGACATTTTCATATCTCAAGAAAGATTTGCTAAAGAGATTATAGAAAAGTTCAAGATGGAGCATTATCAGATCGTGAATACTCTTGTGGCATGTGGAGTGAAATTATCAAAGAACAGAGAAGGAGAGAAAGTTGATTTTACAACTTTCAAAAGCCTTGTTGGAAGTTTGAAGTATTTAACTTACACAAGACCAGATATTTTGTTTGCAATTGGATTGGTCAATCGTTTCATGGAATCACCAACCATGACTCATTACCAAGTAGCAAAATGGACTCTTTGATATATCAAAGATGCAATTAATTTTGGTTTGCTTTATTCATTTTTTAATGAATTTAAGATTGTTGGATATAATGATAGTGATTGGGGTGGAGATATGGATGACCGAAATAACACAACATGTTTTGTTTTTTGCATGGGTAATATAACTTTTATATAAAGTTCGAAGAAACAACAAATTGTGACACGATCCACTTGTCAAGTTGAGTATGTTGCTGCTACATTTTGTGCATGTCATGCAATATTGGTTAAGAAGACTACTAAAGAAACTGCAAATGCCACAAGAGAAAGCTACAAAAATTCTTGTTGGTAATAAATTTGTTATTGCATTGGCAAAGAATCTTGTTTTTCATGATCGAAGCAAACATATAAATACAAGATATCATTTTTTTTCACAATTGTATCACAAAAAATGAAGTGCAAGTAAAGTATGTAAAAACTGATGATCAAGTTGCTAATATTTTTACAAAGTCTCTCAAATATGACACTTTCAGTAAATTAAGAATCATGCTCAGAGTTACATAGAATTGAGTTTAAGGAAGGATGTTGAAATTATTAACTTAATTTCATTAACCTTTTTTATTTATGTATCTTTTAGTTAATGCACTTTTTGAATGTGTCTTTGTTAATGTATGTCTTTAATATATTTTTAATTAAAATCTATGTATTTGTGAATAGTCATATGGAGGGTTCTCAATTCATGTATGCAAAGACATATTAGTTCATATACTTATATGATTTATTAATAAGTAGTTTATATAATTAGGTAATTCATTATACAATCATTCATATATTATATTTAATGGGTAATTTATGAATTGTATTATACATATCCTAAATAATCCTATAAAGACATTTTGTTTCAAGCAATTAACCAAAATAATTTCAAGAAAAAATTTATTTAGATGTCTCCCTCTCTATTTTTTTCATTCTCCAAAATTTCTTTTTCTCGTCCCAACTAATTTTTCAATAAATTTATTGAGTTTTAATAAATATCTTCAATCCTCCGACATGTTTGAGACGCGTGGCGGATTGACTTTGACTCGTCTTCTTCGCCTTTACTCCCGTCTTCTTCCCCTTCCCTCGTCATTTGCACTATAAAACTAGAGGCTTCAGATTCCGCCAAGAATGGTGGATAAACTAGAACGAACTACAGGGATAGTCAAACAAAGCCATGGCTGCTTCAGAGTCGTTGCTCAACTCAAATTTCAACGAAAAAGAGTGGACCGTTCAAGTAGAAGGTATGTTGGGAAGGGATCTGGAGGAGGCCATGAGCATTCGACCTACCATATTTCTACTGCCTGATTCCATTACCAGAGGAAAGCCAGAAGATTACGTCCCTACTAGAGTAGCCATAGGCCCTTATCACCATTTTCGTCCAGATCTTTACCACATGGAAATCTACAAGCTCGACAAAGCCAAAACCGCTCGAATCACGTTCCAACTTCCCGATGACTACTCTCTGCTCGTAAATGAACTGAAGCGACGTGAGCTGAAAATCAGGGCCAGCTTCAACAGATACATCGCTGTAGAAGGCCAGACATTGGCGCTGATGATGGCCATCGATGGTCTATATTTGCTTTGGTTGCTTGAGAAAGCCACAGTCATGAAGGAAAATACGCGTTCTTCTCTGAAAAAAAAAAAAGGGATGGCGGGGCTGTTGAAGACGGATTACGCAACGGAAAGAGATGCCCTTCTTCTCGAGAATCAGATTCCGGTGGAAGTTCTGAAGGGAATCTTGGCCGGAAAAGAGTCCAACGAAGGAAAGATTTTCTCTTTATTCTTGAATTACTGTTCATTGATTTCTCCCTTCGATATACCCCTCATCACCTATGCATCCTCCAGTGACTCTTCGCCTTCTCCGCCGGTCACCGATTCACCCTCCATTGACTTGGAACTCTCCCATGTCCTCGATTCACCCTCCAATGACTTGGAAAGGAGAAAGGAGTTTGCTTTGGAAAGGAGAAAGGAGTTTCGTTTACGCTCTCATCATCTGCTGCATTTTCTCTACAACTTGGTCATTTCTCGGGAATTTGGTTTTTACAGTAAGATTGCATTCACAAATTAACAACCATCTCAAAAAGTTTAAAGTTGTGGGAGGAGTGGGTCGAGTCATAATTTAATTATTACATATTTATAATATTTTTTTTCATATATAGGTTAATTTTTCTTTTATTGGCCGTGGGTATGGTTTTTTTTAATGGAATTAATTTTTGACTAGATTCAAATTTGAGATCTTTAATTTTAACACCACCATAAATTAGCATACCCTTTCTGCAACAGCTAAGCGATTTGGTAAGCCTTCTCGATTTGCTTGAAAGTGGAAGAAAACTGTTCGCTTCTGAGGAAAAACCAGACCCTTTAGTTCCCTCTGCTTCAAAGCTAGCCAAAGCTGGAGTTAGTTTCGAACTCTACCACGGAGGTGTGCAAAGAATAAACTTTTCTCAAGAAAAAGAGGGACGGCCCTCCCTTCTAGAACTGCCATTAATCACTGTAAATTCTTTCTCAGAGGTGATACTGAGAAATCTTGTGGCTTTTGAACTGACTTCTAAAGTTGGTCCTCCGTTTCTGACTCGTTACATTGGTTTGATGAGTGGGCTGGTTGAAACTGGAGCAGACGTTCAGCTTCTTGTAACAAAAAAGATCATCCGCAACGATCTTGGAGGTGACGATGAAGTAGTGAAGCTTTTTAGTGGGATATGGAGCTCCACCGTTGGCCATCTAGACTCTTCCACGGACGAGCTTGGTGAAAAAGATGATGAATATGCAAACTCACGGCCATCGGAGATAGAACTGATGGTGGTGCCACGTAAAAAGATCGAAAATCAATCAAAGCCGTTGATTTCTAAATCAATTGGGGGGAAGAGGATCAGAGTGATTGAAGATATCAACCAGTTTTACGAGGGTTTATGGATAATCAAGATAAAGAAGTTCTTACAAAAATATATTTTTTCTGGTTTGAAGATTCTCCTACTTTTCGTCCTCATCGCCATTGTAGCTCTGGGAATTCTTCGCACGATCTGCGCTTTCTTCAGCTGTCCTAAAATACTCAAAAGTAGCTAAGATTCTTCAACTGGGTCTGTATCTGATTCTTCAATGATAGTTTCTTTGATTTTCATATTTTTGTTATTTTTCCAAAATCAATTAACGTTATGGAACCATCAAGATCTATACGGGAGCCTCAACTCCCAACCCTTTCTTTCGATCCCCAAATCAAAGAAACTAGGAATACAACTTTCCACTCGGATCACCACAACTCGCTCAAGGATAGCTAAACCCCAATTTAGCTCTCTTCAACGCCGCAAAATCGTTCTGAATTCTTCAGAAATTCAGAACGCCCCGCATTGGGTGTTCTGAATTCTTCAAAACGCCGGAGCGGGTCGTTTCGACGTTCGGACATTGGCATTTTAACGTTAAAATGTTGAATTTGTTATTTTAACACACGTGAAGGGTTAACTTATTAAAAAAAATAACCTAGTGGTTAACTTGTCATTGACATCAAAGTTGATTTATCTTTTACCCGATATTCTAATAATTGACTCACAGTTATAACAGGAGTTAGTATCGAACCCACTACCTTCGAAGGCCTAAAAGGAACAAGCTTTTCTCAACAAGAAAAGGGAGAGCCCTTCATTCTAAAACTGCCATTAATCACTGTAAATTATTTCTCAGAGGTTATACTGAGAAATCTAGTGGCTTTTGAACTGACTTCCATGGTTGGTCCTCTGTTTCTGACTCGTTACATTGGTTTGATGAGTGGGCTCATTGAAACTGGAGAAGACGTTCAGCTTCTTGTAACAAAAAGGATCATCCGCAACGATCTTGGCGGGGACGATGAAGTAGTGAAGCTTTTCAGTGGGATATGGAGCTCCACCGTCAGCCATCTAGACTCTTCCACAGACGAGTTTGGTGAAGAAGATGATGTAATAGCAAACGCAGAGCTATGGGAGAGAGGACTGCTAGAGGTGCCACGTAAAGAGATCGAGGGTCAATCAGAACCGTTAATTTCTAAATCAATTTGGGGGAAGAGGATCAGAGTGATTGAAGATATCAACCAGTTTTACGAGGGTTTATGGAGAGTCAAGCTGAAGAAGTTCTTAAAAAAATATATTTTTTCTGGTTTGAAAATTGTCCTACTTATCGTCCTCATCGCCATTGTAGCTCTGGTAATTCTTCGCACGATCTGCTCTTTCTTCAGCTGTCCCAAAATTCTCAAAAGTAGCTAGATTCTTCAACTGGGTCTGTATCTGATTATTCAAAACTTCAATTTTCTCCAAGGAGTTGATGAAAATCCAACTCTACAAATAATGATCCTGATATGACAATGGGGATCATTCTCCTCAAATAATGACAGTCACTGTTTTCCAATTTGATCCTGATATGAAATTTAGTGGAATTATTGATTTCTTTTTTCATTATTCTCGATTTTCCCTTCAACGAGCACGTTCAAAACAAGAAACAAAAGCAAGATCATAACGATGATCAAGCTCTCTGACGATAAAGTTCAAAACCTGAACAGTTCGAATTTCAAAACGGAGAAACTTGCAGATAGGATAAGGTCATAGGAGATAGAGAGAAATTAATGGGCTGAGAGTAAATTCAAGAGTAGACGAAGAGGACGAGTAATTCCAGCAGTTCCCAATGTTTTGGTGAAGAAAAAGAAAGATTATTCTTAATTTGGGAATTTTCGGGATTGAATTTCTAATTAGGGTTTGATTAGATTAATGAAATCTCTTGACAAATCCTTACCATCCACTGTTCTGATTCGCCGATTTGAAATGGAAAACTCTATTTTTCTTGTCGTTTTTTACCAAGAACAGAAGAATCCTTTTCTTAATCCTTCCAAAAAAAAAACATTAATTTCATTTCTACCAAAAAGAGACCAGCAGAAAAAGGCTATATAAATGTACCCATTTGTCCGCTCTGTTTCATCGTCATCAACCATGGCAAAGATCACCAAAACCATTCCTGCGTTGTTGCTTGCCCTGTTCTGCCTCATCACTCTCTGCCACTCACAAGGTGATTACCAGTAACTTCATTCATCAATTCGATTCTTATTTTTCTTAACCCAGATTTACTTTTCTAAGAAAAAGGCAATATTTTTACTAAAAATAGCGTAAAAATGATAAATTTGCAGCATCTAAGAAGGCCTGCGAAGTTGAGTTCCCCTCGTCGTCAACTTGTTACGAACAGTACGAAGATATATCATGTTTTAAGGAAGCGACGGCGAAGTATGGGCAACAACCTCTCTCCAAATGCCAATGCCTTCCCAATGGCTCTGAAAATAGTACTTGCAAATGTACTATCTACTGCACCGCCCCAAACTAAGCCCTACGCCGCCGCCGCCGCCTCCGCCGCCTTCTTCTTCACTCCCCACGTTTACTTTTCCTTCACTATTTTTCGCTTTCTTCAAGGAATGGGTTTCATTCTCTACGAATAATGACAATCGCTGTCTTCTACTTTGATCCTGATATGAAATTTATTTGGATTATTGATTTCTTTCTTCATTATTGTCGATTTTCCTGGAAAAGAAGGCGTAAAAACCAGATAAAACATTGAACAAAAACAATACCACAAGGATGATCAAGCTCTCTGAACGTCAAAACCTTAACAACTCCAAAGTCTAAACGAAACAACTAGCAGATAAGATCATCTCAAATTGAACATGGGTTTTTGGTTTTCAATTCTAGATTCAAAGATTGGAAAGCTGCTCTATGTTGATAGGATATATAACGCTGGTGTCTCCATTGAAAGCCTTCCTCCCCATGATAATGTTGACAGCTTCAGTCGGATGAAACGCATCCCAAAAAACATACTGATCTCTGTTTGGACAGGGCGTTTGAAATGGAAGACAAGTTATTTGCCCTCTGTTCCTTCCTATTCCACAGCATCCTCTGTTTATCACGCTGAACCCTGCACGTGTACATTCATTATTCCGGCTTTTGAGTACTCCAACGTAGCAGAAGAGAGCTAAAAAATTGCTTTCGATATAATCCTATCGTACCGTAAGATCGGGAGTTGCCGAGGATGTTTTGGAACATCCGAGAGATGTCGAGGTAAGTAAATCGAGAGCCGGGTAGATTGGCGTTGAGATTGGTGGTCAGTGCCTTGACATTGGAATTGAAAGGCAGAATGAGCTGGTTTACTTCTTCTGAGCAGCTTCCAACTGGGCTCTGAGCTAATATGCTTGGAATGCAACCCATTTGACCCACCCCAGCTACTACAAATTTCCTTGCTCCAAGATTATAAAGTCTCTATATAACATAAACCCAGATGGGTTTGTTCTATTTATTGCTAGAAATGAAGATTATTGGCAAAAAAGCAGTGAGAAAACTCTTACACTTAGCTGCTGGGAGAGCTGCTGGACCAAAAGATTGGCGAACTGGGGACCATTATACTGGTTTTTAGTGTTGTAATTAGGCATGAGGTAGTTATTTAAGTAGTCATTACTGCCCATTCCAACGAAGAATATGCATCGTCCGATCGCTCTTGCCACATTATCTGCCCCCCCAAGGCTGTTGGTAATCTGGTCGAGGGTGTTCTGAAAGTTGCGGATTTGCTGATTGAACGGAATCCGACTTACCTGCGTGCAATCCTCTGCAATATTATGAAACAAAATCGTCCTATATGACCCAAGGTTTTTGCCTTGAGATGTGTTATGGGCTTACAAAGTTTCTGCCGGTCTCGTCGAGAATTCCAGCTGCAGCAGAAGCGTAGTTGACACCGTGAAGAACTTGGTTCCCAGAAGCTTCAGAATATGGAGGAATTAATGGCAGTCCCAACAGCTCAGCTGCAGTCTCATGCAAAAACGGCACATTTTATGAAATTATCTTCAAAGTAACATCGAGGGGAGGGAATATTGATATATGGAGCTAGAATTATCCAAGCATGCTTGGTCGTAGATCTACAAAACAGGAGAGAGAGAGAGAGAGAGACCTATTTCATCAACAATGGTGTAGCCGTTGGAAAAACGACCAGTAGGTCCGCCATTGAAGTCGATGCCATAAGGAAAGTAGTTAGCTTTTGCCAAGGAAGGAAGGTTATTGTTGTTTCCACTGTCAATGAGTGAATCTCCGAATATAAACATAGCGGGAACCATCTCCCTCCTCCCTCCAACTTGCGGAAACGGGTCTCCATCTTGCCCAGAAACTGCACCCAAAAACACCATCAACAGAACAGACAACGAAACCATCCTCAGCTCCGCCATGGCCGAACCTCTACCAGTTTCCTCTATGAGTGTATCTGAGTGAGTGTTTGAGAGAGAGTGACAAAGAAAGAAAAGAGGGTGCTTGATGGGTTAAATGAGATAACGCGAAGCGGAAGTTTAATAGGGAAGGGAAAGCGGTGGTTGCAGAAGTAATAAATGAATTCATCTGTTCTCTGTTCGTCGCAGTAAATACTGCACTTAGGTGGCCAACATCCCTAGTTGCCAGTTGCCACCATTTTCCTCCAACATTTTACTCATTTCCAATCTGTTTCGTCAACTCTTGTTGTTTTCATGTCATTCAATCTCTACCACACCAAAAACTAGGGCCAACTAATGAAGATCTCACCAATGGTAATGGCCACATATACTCTATATATATGAACAGTTAGAAGTGAATGGCAACTTAAAAAACAGAAATAATGTTTAAAATTGGAATAAAATAATTATAAAGTTAGATTAAAGAAATCCCAGAAGAAAACAATGCATCTGTGCCTGGAGTTTCAAATGAAAATAGAAAGAATTGCTCTTCCCCAAGAAAATTTAGGGTTTTTCGCTGAATGATAGACAAGTTTCTGAGTGATAATAAATGAGACAGTTTGTGGAGTGGAAGACGATGAACAGAACATGGCACTCACATGGTCGTTAAAAAGATGGTTTTTACTGCAACATTCTCCATGCATCCCTATAAGTAGAAATATTTTTTAATGGTTATTTAAAAATATTGTCAGCATTTTCTCTCTCTCCATCATTCCCTCTCTCCTCTCGTATGGTAAAATGAAAAATTCATCATCGCTGTCCGCTAAACAACTAACAGCCCCAGCATTTTATGCCTAGACGTCGGCGTCCAAGCCACCCCACCCAATCATTTTCCCTTTAAAAAAAAAGGAAAAAGAAAATTAGGGCTCTCAGTCTCGACTCTCCCTTTCCGAATCTGAAACATACCCTAAACCTAGCGATTTGTGAGAACTGAAGCGAGAAGAGAAAGATATTTTGGCAAAGTTGAAGCATTTGTTGTCAAGAAAATGGCGCCGGCGTCCAAGCATAAAATGGCCTGGACGCTGCGGCGTCCAGGCAAGGCGTCCAGACATAAAATGGCGGGGCCCGTTAACTGTTTAGCGGACAGCGATGGTGGATTTGTCATTTTACCATACGTGGGTGGTTAACTTGTTAGAAAATAAACTACAGTGGTTAACTTGTCATTTACCTCAAACTGATTTGTCATTTTCCCTATAAATAAATTAAGATATATTTTCCAGTAGGATTCCAACCAAGCGACGCCTTGACTTCAATTCAATCTGCACCAGTCACCCACCATTGGAAAGCTATCGCCATCATCATCAGACTTATAAAAAGTGTTTCTTTTGTAAGTTCAGTCATCTTCCTTCCAAAAAAAAAAAACTTGTTTTTTCATCCATGCATGGTCAATGGTGTTAGAAAGCGTAAAATTTCATCAACGAAAATGAAAGATATTTATAAATTATTCAAAGGAAGCAAAACACAGATTCTAATCACCATTCAACGATGGTAAAGACAAGAACCCTAATCAACACCATTATTGTCTTGGATCAGGAGCATAGAAGCTTGAAGGGTGGCAAAATTCAGTGCGAGGATGGAGGAGGGCGGGGGCCACTGCAGGCATACTCGCACTGGCAAGTGTGAGAGGAGGAATCGTCGTTTGCTAAACACTGGCATGTAATCGGCGCCTTGGCTCCATATTTATCTCCGTATCTTGACCACGAGTCGTTGAAGCATTGTTGCTGCGATACGAGACCCCGACATGGCCCCCCTCCCTGCGAAAACTTCTCTGTGCATGTTGGATGGACCTCCTCTGCAAATACCCACATATTAAAAACAGCCCAAAGTTTATATTGTACTAAAAGATTATACTTTTCCATCATATTTCTAATATACCAGAACAACAAATGTTGATGAGAGAAGCCAGAAGCAATGAGAAGAGAACAAGCTTGACGACAATCGTTTTATCCATGGCGTTGGAGTTTCAGAGAATTCTAATCCCTATTGTTCTTCCTTAACGGTGGAATTAGGCGAGATTTAGATGGCAGAAGCCATTCTGCATTTATAGGGTTTGAGGGGGATGATCAAATCTACATCATTTGACACAGAAAAGGTATCTAATTTAATGAAATGAACATTGATAACTGATGCATGGACTAATATCAGTGAAATGGATCCAATTTGTCAATCTTAAATGTGGATTAATTGTAATTGGACGTTACAAATATGTTGGATTTAGATTAATCACTTCATGTCTAATATATCCTCTGAATCCATTGATTTCTTCTTTCATTGACATGAACACAACAATAGATGAATGTATTTCAGATTAGGATTCAAACACAGGAAGAAAATAAGTTGAGAATATCCAAATGAAGATTGTGCGAGATTCACATACAACAGGATGTCCCATGCCGCCTTGTTTTTTTTCCGTTTTTAAGTGTTTTGCTGTTTCTTCTTTAGCGCACATGACAAACTTTTCTTCCTGTCCAAGCCGTCAGTATTTCTAGTTTAATATTGTTCGCTTTTGGCTGAATTCTGCATGATTTTTGTTCTAGAAATCTATTCTTGTATACTTTGAAATTATTTAGACAATTAAAGTAAAATTTTGTAAGAATGAATTTATTAGAGTAAAATAAATTTTTGAAAAAAAATACTTACTTGCTAATTGATAATGTTATTATGGTAGTTCGTGAAGGAAATAATGACCCAAGTGAGAGTCTGACACATAACAGTGGAAGTGCATAATTTCATATCGTTTTGAAGAGTGACAAATACATAGTTTATACGTAGAGTTCTCCTTCATATTTAGTGCAATGTATTTTAAGCTAACCTCAATAATAAAAACATACTAACTTTAACGAAAAATGAACAATATTATATTATGAGAACCGAATACATTACAATACCTTCAAGATCTTCTAGTATAAGTCAAAATTGCAGTGTGAAGCTGGCATATAAGAGTAAATGTTAAACTATTACTATTTTCCGGACCAACTTTAAAGGTTCTGGCTCGTAAATATTTTAATTCTAAAAGTAGTAATGCGAATGAGACAAATTCAAACTCAAGATCTTTTGATTTATCCTAAAAGCTTCAATTTTTAACTAGAACCAGTGTTAATTTTGGCATGGTCTCATGGTAATTGATCTTCGTCAATCTCAGTTCACTTAAAGAAACACTTACCAAAGAACGGTGCGAACATTCTTGCGAAGAAGTTCAAGCTGAGGGGAACATTGTAAGCCACGGCCGGTGGAAGACGCTTGACATTAAAATATTTACGTAACGTATTACTACTTTTAAGGAATCGTCGGTTGTAGCGGAGCTCGGGGTCGGTCAATCTCGGTTAAGGAATCGTCGTCTTCATCGTTAGAACGCTTCGATTTGACGCTCTTCTTGCGAGGAACGTGCATGGTAGTAGTGCTGCCTGGATTAGTGGTGTCTAATGGGCGGGCTGGCTCGCCAGCCCGCCCACTCGGCTCGGTACTGTAGCGATCCGAGCTCGGCTCGGATAGCTACAGGATCGAGCGGGCTCAGCTCGGGCCCGGTAGACGAGCCGAGCCGAGCCCGAGCACCCGGGCTCGCGAGCTCGGCGAGCCTGGCTCGCGAGCCTGCCTGGCGGGCTGGCTCGCGAGCCTGGCGGGCTGGCCCGGCTAGCCAGCAGGCGAGCCAGCCCGCCAGATCTTCACTGTGAGCCCGAGCTCACGAGTCACCACGACGACGGGGAGAC
>CM039468.1:56434148-56737067 GCA_022433065.1 Begonia loranthoides
CTCGGGGAGACGGGATCCCACGACGACGGGGAGACGGGATCCCTCTGGCCTGAGCTGACGAGTCGCGACGATGGGGACGGAGCTCGCGACGACGGGGACGGAGCTCGCGACGACGGGGACAGAGCTCGCGTGAAGGACTGGGCTCGCGACGACGAGGACAGAGTCGGGACGACGAGGACGACGAGGACTGCGTCAATGGCGATCGCCGGCAAGACAGAGCTCGCCGACTCTGTCCCGACGTCGCGAACTCCCGACGCAGAGAAGCCTACGCGAACTCCCGACGCAGAGAAGCCTTCGCGAACTCGCGACGTCGCGAACTCCTGACGTCGCGAACTCCCGACGTCGCGACTCGCGACTCTGTCCTTCGCCGCTTCTCTGTCCCGACGTCGCGACAGAGCCTTCGCCGCTTCTCTGTGAGATTTCTCACAGAGAAGCAACGGTCTTCAGACCGTTTCTTGCAACGGTCTGAAGACCGTTGGCGAGCAGGCGAGGGGCGATGGCATTGGCAACGGTCTCTAGACCGTTGCCTGGAGCGCATGGCGAGCCCCCTCACTGGCAGTGAGTCACTGCCAAATGCCAACAGACCGTTGGCAACGGTTGAAAAAAAATTTTCTATATATACTCCTCATTATCTCTCAAATTTTTCATCCCAACTTTCTCACATTCTCTCAATCTTTTCACAAATTCTTCTCATTTTCTCTCAATATCTCCTTCTCAATTGCTTAATCTCTCCATCATTCTCCCAATTTCAAAGGTATATTTTATTTTTATAATTTTAATTTTTTTAATTTAATGTGTATTACAAAACAACTAATTTTTTTTTTTGCAATTTTTGTAGGACTCGTATTCGGGGAGGAGGTGATCACAATTCACAACAATTGCATACTATTGTTGCGTAATTGGTGTGCGGTATCATTTTATTTATTAATTGTTTCGTAGTAGTCAATTTTTTTAATTATGGATCCTCGTGATTTTTTGATTGACACTTTTAATGACACTAACGATGATATTGAAGAAATTAGGGAAGATAATCTCACAATTGCAATTGATCAATCATCGGCACATGCATCCACATCGTCACCTAGAAAAAAAAGAAGTAAAACATCGGAGGTATGGAATAATTTTGAAATAAAAGATATTAAAATTGGTGGAAAAATAGAAAGTAGAGCACAATGTAAATATTGTATTAAACATTATGCATACGTATCCGGTAGTTCTACTAGCACACTTGGTAGGCATTATGAAAAATGTCACGCTAACAAGCAAGTGAAAGACCCTACACAAACACTCATAAATGCTAGTGGCAGTGGCAATTTTATGTATTCACATAATAAAATGAGAGAAGGAGTAGCAAAATATATATCACAATCTGAAGCACCTTTATCTATGTTTGATAGCGAGTTATTTGAAAATTTTATGAAAGAGTATATTAATCCTAGTTTTAGACGAGTCCCTAGAAGTACGACGCGAAGTGATATTATTAAAATGTATAATCATATGAAAAATGAATTAATTGAGTTTTTTTCAAATGCTCCTTCTATGTCTATTTGTATTACTTCTGATTTATGGAGTGCACCTAATGCTTTAGGATATATTGTCGTAACTTCTCATTTTATTGATGACTCTTGGCAATTAAATAAAAGAATATTAGGATTTCGTAGTTGTGAATATCCACATAGTGGCGTTACCATTTATAGATATATTGTTGGAATTTTGCAAGAATATGCTATTAGAGATAGAATTTTTAGTATTACGCTAGATAATGCTGCTGCTAACGATGTTGCAATTTTTGAATTTAAAAGGTTATTTCAATTAGATACGGCTCATAATACTCTTTTTCATATGAGATGTGTTTGTCATATTTTAAACTTAGTTGTTCGAGATGGCATGTCACATATTTCGCTACATATTGAATCTATTCGATCTGCAATTTCTTTTATTACTTCATCTAATACGCGACAACAAGAATATAAAGAATATTGTAAAATTGCTCAACTTAAACCAAGAAAATTAAAAACCGATGTAGATACAAGGTGGAATTCGACTTATTTAATGTTAGAAAATGCTAAGCCATATTGGTTAGTTATTTGTGCTTATATTAGTGAAAAAACAAAATGTATTACTCTTGATCATAATAGTTGCGATATTGCTAATTTATTTCTTGATTTTTTAAAACCATTTTATGAAGCTACAAATAAATGTTCGGGAATTTATTATCCCACTACTCATCTTGTTCTCCCAATTTTTATAAAATTAACGGGTACTTTTCAAATATTTAAACAAAGAAACGAATTTTGTGCATTAATTGAAAAAATGGAAAAAAAATTTAAAAAATATTGGCTTAACATACCTCATATTTTTTGTTTTGCATGCATAATGCATCCTAGATTTAAATTAGATGGAGTGCGTATAATGCTTGATAGAATTTCTTCTAATTTAGGTATTTCTTCTTCAATTAATGGTGCTCAATTAAGAAATGAAATTGATAATTTATTTTCTTCTTATGAAATTAAATATTCTAATAATCGTTCAATTCCGTCATATGATATGCATGCTAGTTCTAGTAGTGGTGCTTGTGGTGGAGATCCACAAGATTTTATGTATGATATATTTAAGCAAATAGATAGCAATGTTCATTCTTATAATTCACAAAGAAATGAACTCGATATTTATCTTAACACCTACCATAACATTTCTTGCCCCGAGGATTTTGATATTTTGGCTTGGTGGAAAGTCAACTCTATTTCATTTCCTATTCTTTCTAGAATGGCACGTGATCTACTAACACCTCCGGTCTCTACAGTAGCATCGGAGTCTGCTTTTAGTGCAGGTGGACGTGTGTACGATGATAAACGAGGAAGACTTGCACCAGAAATCGTTGAGGCACTCATTTGCATGAAGGATTGGAACGACGCTGTGACGAGAGATCAACAACGAGAAGATGACATAGTTGAAGAATTCAAAAATTTGGATGTCGAAGACTAAATTTTTATTTAAATTTGAAATTGTAATTTTCATTTCCATATATTTTCTTTATCTTGTAAGTTGTGATTTGAAATTGTAATTTATATTTGAAATTGTAATTTTCATTTTCATTTTGAAATTGTAATAAAAATATTTATTCAATTCAATTAAATTATTAATTATAATATTTTTACATTATAATAAATTATTATAATAATAAATGATACCGCATACCAATTACGAAACAATAGTATGCAACAATAGTATGCAATAGTATGCAACAATAGTATTTATCAATTACGAAACATTATATAAGATATTATTATTTATGTATATTTGGCTCGTTAGGCTCGGCTCGTTAAGGCTCGTTAGGCTCGCTCGGCTCGTTAAGGCTCAGCTCGTTAGGCTCGGCAGGCTCGTTAGGCTCGGCTCGTTAAGCTCGGCTCGTTAGGCTCGGCAGGCTCGTTAGGCTCGGCTCGTTAAGCTCGGCAGGCTCGACGAGCCAGACTTTTTCAGGCTCGGCCGGCTCGGCTCGGCTCGTTAGCCACCTCTAGCCTGGATGCTTCATAACCTTGAGCTTTGCGTCGGGACAATCCTCCTCCTGCTGTTCCTCGCCGCCCCGCCATGGCGCCGAATATATGAACTACTGCTTCTTCGTCATTCTTCAAACAGCGGCCCACGAATATCAAGTCTCGCCGATTCTGTACCAAAACGCAGGTTGTTTCACATTTTGCAGTGGCGATAGGTGGAAGACGGGTATTTGCCCTCCTCGCTTAGGGGTCCATTTGGTTAACATAAACCCACTCTGAACAACGAACCAATTTTCTTAACGTCGAAGGGTTGACAAAGTCAACTCCACAGTTTCCAACACACAAATCGTTAATGCAAGCATATTCTCCCCTTTTTCCACGTCAATTTCACACTCTCTCTCTATCTGGGTTGTAGTCGCTGATTCAGATATTCTTTACCCTTCTCTTCTAGTCTAATCGCTTCGAGCTTTTCCTTAAAAATTGAACTCTTTTTCCTGGATAGCTGTTTTGGAGAGGCGTAAAGGGTATGGATTTCCTGGCTGTGAGTGTCAAGAACACGACCAATCAGAGCCCTCTTCTGCTTAAGAAATCGTTTCCCAATAACCCCATTGCATGGAATTTCATCAAGGCAACTGTCTGTTCATCGTCTTCTTCCTCCTTTGGACTGGAATGTAGGCGTGCACTTGAGATCAAGCTGTTGAAGGGAAAGCTTTCCACTTCCTCTTCTGGGTACACCTCTTCTGTTGTCAGAGCGATATCGAAGAAGAATCACGGCAATTCCTCATCTTCTGGTATGCCTTTCTTCCCCCTACTTTCTTTTTCTTTGATTCAGAATTCGATTCTGTTTGCGAGTGTTTTTTTTTCAGCTTGAGCTCATATTTCCCCGGTGCGTCTTCTGAATATCATTTGCGATTTACGCAGAAACAATTATGCGAAACACTTTTCTCTCTGGCGGCTGAAAAAAATTAAGAGATTTACAGTGTAGAATTAAAGAACCCCAAAAGTGAGAAGTTAGTGTCATCAGTATTTTGGAAATTATCATTTTAAATTAATTTGACTCGTTGCTTCCATGAAGAATCGTGCTATCTCAGTTGCAGAAAAGGTGTTGAGTAATTTTCAATTGGTTTACTTTCGTTTGTTCTATCAAAACCATGGTTGTTTCAGGAGATAGATGCTGTGATTTACAATGGTTTAAATCCTAGTTTGTTCATACTTTAAGATTGATTTCAAATACTGTAATTGTTATTATACACATTAGATTAGAAATTGAAGTGTAACGTACTCAGTCCTCCTAGTACAATTTTGTCTACATTGGGCTCAATCCCGCACGGTTTTGTCTTTGGGGATAGCACAAAACGCGTTGTACTAGATAGGGAGAAGAACCATACTTATAAATCATGCATATTCTACGCTCTCAAGCGATTTGAGATTGTGCATCTCCATTGGTATGGGTTGGACCCACATCTGTGCTAGCTTTTCCTTCACAGGGCGGACTGTCACACAAAGACACACAAACTCATCATTATTCAGGATTAGGAGTAGCAAGATTAATTTCATGTGCAGGTGGTGAATCAAATTCATATTTGTTTTTAGTTGTGTATTTGATCTAATTGTAATGTAGCTCCTTCCTGACTATGTTACTTTAATCTATTGAGTAATATTACTTACGTAGTTATGATGGAGAATTAGGAAATGGTGATCGCCTGAACCCGGACGAAGATGGTGTGAAAAGAAACTTTTCTGCCGATGGGAATCATGCAAACGACGCGACGTTTCATCAATCCCATCATGTAAACTTGGACTGGCGAGAGTTCAGAGCCAGCTTATTTAGACGAGAACAGGTCATGTTTATCTTGTATGTGTTATATAGTGCTGTAAAGATGAGAATGTGCTGTAAATTCACTCTTGCTTTTAACAGGCTGAGAAAGTAGAGTCTAAAGGTATAAACGACGGGACGAAATCTCATGAGCCTAAACCCCTTGGTGCTAAATGGGCTCATCCAATTCGAATTCCAGAGACGGGTTGTGTCCTTGTCGCCACGGAAAAATTGGATGGCGTACGAGCATTTGAAAGAACAGTGGTTCTCCTCCTCCGATCCGGGACCCAAAACCCACAAGAGGGGCCGTTTGGAATCATCATCAACCGCCCTCTTCTAAAACAGATCAAACACATGAAACCCACAAATCTTGATTTGGCAACAACTTTTGCTGATTCAACTTTGCATTTTGGGGGCCCCCTTGAAGCCAGCATGTTTCTGTTAAAAACAGGGGATAGTTCAAACATTCACGGCTTCGAGGAAGTCATCCCGGGGCTGTTTTTTGGCACTAGAAACTGTTTGGAGGAAGCTGCAGGGCTTGTGAAGAAGGGTACTCTCAAATCTCAAGATTTCAGATTCTTTGTTGGCTATGCTGGGTGGCAGCTTGATCAATTGAGGGAGGAGATTGAATCAGACTACTGGCATATTGCCGCCTGTAGTTCGAGTGTTATTTGCAATATTACATCGGAGTCTTCGTCGGAAGGTTTGTGGCAAGAGATTTTGCAGCTAATGGGTGGTCAGTATTCAGATTTGAGCAGGAAGCCTAAGCAAGATATGTAGCCATGGATATAAACAAGATCTTTACTCTTATCTGCCCTTTTGTGAAGCCTTAATGTACAGAAAGAGTTCCTTTAATTTTCTATGGTAATAGACTCTCTCTCTCTCTCTAGAAATCAGAAACATTCATATTTACAAGTGTGACATGGGATTCTGAACTATAAAGTGACATTTCATATAACATCTTTGGAAGCTATACAATCAAATCATGCAACCAAATTTTTCAGTATTTGTCCTCTCTCTCATCTATTTTTGAAACTGTTCTGCAAAAATCAAATCTCAGCCTCCTTTTTTTCATTTTTTTGGGGTACCTTGTTATTTACACTGGAGCCAGCTTGTTGAGTTCTCAATGTCATAACTATTAACTAAGCATCTCTTGAGACTTTCTCTGGCCGACCCGAAACGACTTCCTCCATGAAATCGCAAAGTTGTTCTGATCGGAGAGTATAATTGCAGACGTTTCGATGAGATTTAAACCTTCAAAATTCAGGAGACACTTCTTTAAATGTACGTGCTGTGGCTTTTATTAGTCCTTGATTTGTCGAGACGTGCGTTGCGAACAGCCTCTTGGATCTGTCTTTCGTGCTCTTTCAGCATGTCGTCCGTGTTTCGTCCTGGAGCCAGCAATGGCCCGGAGCAATGTATTCTATTTCTCTTTGGCACATAACCCTGTCATTATATATGAGAGAAATTTTGTTATTGGAACAAGATGAAGCACAAAATATTACAGTACTAAAGGAGGAGATTGAGAATTTTCATGAATGGAGTTGATATAAAACTGTTTTTCAATAAAAGTAAAGTACAAATAGTTTGACAAAATGAGTATAAAACCAGTAGGACTTTGTCCAATAAAAGTTCTAGAAGATCAAACAACTGACCAGGAAAGCCAATTTTCTGTTAAGACACGGGAGAGATGCATGTTGATTGCAAAATAAAAGGAAATTTTACCGCAAAAGATATCATAACACAAGAAGACCTTGAAAATTTGATTCCTTACCAAATCTGAGTCTTTTCCAGGCAAACTAATCCCTTTATTAAGAGAAGCATTTGACAAATCTTCAACCTCTCGAGGCTTTTGTAGTCTCTGTAACCATAACTCTTCGTCACTTGTCATAGGTTTGCCTGGCTTATTCCAGGACGATCCTAATACATTGGGGTGAATCATAGAACTAGAATGAGAGAATCCATTTCGCAAAGTTCCTCTAGTCGGCTCCATAGGAATTCCAGTCCCACCATCATCTCTGGAATTGAATTTATGACTGGATGTTTTTGGGATTGACTGACCCTGCATTTTAAGCCATGTGAGAGGAGGAAAATTCCAGGACGGAGGATAGAATATCCTCGCATTAAAAGAATACCAGCAATTTGACGTCTCCTTCTGCATTCAATTCCGGGGTTGGTACTAGTGTGGTTTCTCTTGAGCCTCTTCTAACTGATTCAGGACCACGCCCCTTCACAGCCTCTACTTTTTGCCTGGATGTGAATAAAAAATTGCACAAATGATGATCTCCTCATGCTATAATTCTGTGGCAATTCAAAGTTCACAGATTTTTCCTAACAAACTTTATAACCACGTCAAGTAATTATAGACCACATCAACAACTGCGTGAAATTTTATAGCATAAACCAGAGTATTTAGGCCATTGTAGAGTTTAAGACAAGTCTTCACATAGCTTTATTTTTCTATCAAGTACTAAAAGAATTTGGCGTGCACATTTTTGTGTGTTGGCAGATGTAAATGAATTTTACCAGCTAAACTAAAGTTGGTTTTCTCAACACATCATACTGAGTTAATCAGTCTCATTACTTCATATATGGGATCAAAGATATATAAGGCTCTAAAGAGAGAATACCTTCTTGCTTCTTCATTTCGTCTCTTGGCATCAAACTCCTTACTTGGAGGATATTTTGGTAAACTCGAAGGGTCACAAGGAGGGGGATCAGTTCGGAAAAACTGGAACAAAATATTTGGAAAATGGTTCAAAAAATTCAGCAACATTTAAAAGGAAAATAAACATGGAAATGTAGATGTAATACCTCACTTCTAAGTGCAGAATTAGCAGATCCTCGTTCCTCTGGCTTAATTGCTAGAAGTTTATCAACAAGAGCCAAAGCTGAAGGAGGGAAATTTCTGAATGTCTCAACAATACAACGCTTATAAGGGCGGTGAGGCTTGAAACTAGTTGCATGCGGAAATTTAGTTCTTTGCCAATAGTCCTCACATGGCGAACCGCAGAGCTTAAAAATCTTATGCATTTGTTCAACCTGGAAATTAAGAACATGAATGATTAACAAATTATATCTTTTGTTTCCTACAAAATTACATTCTCTTCAAAGCTGTTGTTGGATGAGATATAAGAGAAGGAAGTCATGACTCTGCAGTCTGCAGCAAGTATCCAGACAGAATAAGGTAAACATTCTAAGTATTCTACATGTATGCAAATGCTATCATTCTCTTGTCAAAGAAAAAAAGAAAAGAAAAAGGATGCCATCATGCAGTAGAGGAAGTCACTAATTTGCGTAGTTATACCTCTGTTCTCCCAGGCATTATAGGTTTTCCCGCAAACAATTCCGCAAGTATGCAACCTGTGCTCCAAAGATCTATGGCGGCTCCATACTTAGTCGAACCAAGCAAAAGCTCGGGTGCCCTATACCACAGCGTCACCACATGACTAGTTAATGGCTGCTTTTGATCAGGCTTAAAAAAAGTTGCCAAACCAAAGTCTGCAATCTTGAGAACTCCATTGCTATCAATGAGAAGATTTGAGCCCTTGATGTCTCGGTGCAGAACACCTCGACTGTGGCAGTGTTCAAGCCCATGTAATAGTTGTTGCATAAAGCATTTAATCTACAAATATATCAATAAACTTCCACATCACCAGTTTTTTCATAGCCAAACCTCATTTGCCAATAATAATAAGATCATGTCAATAGAGAAGAAAAGGGAAAGAGCCATTTAACTTCTTATTTCCGATAACAGCAGCCCAGAAAAATAACCAGCATCATTTTACCATTCAAGATTGATATGATCATGTCAATACTGAAGAAAAGGCATACAGCACATTTAACTTCTTATTTCAAACTTTCCCATTTAAGATTGATGTCTACCGTTATAACTGTTGTTACATCATTTGTAAGAAACTAAATTTATCACATTACTTTTTAATAGTAGAGGACAAAAACAAATTCTTTGATCCTGATCAAATCAAATGGTTAACTCAACTCACACGGCTTGCATGGTTACATGTTTTTAAGAGTTTAATGTAAAAAGAAAGCTACCTGAGGCTCTGTAAACTTGATACCAGGAGTTGCTATGAGCCCAGCTAGGTCGTGCTCCATGTACTCAAACACAAGGTACAAGCTGCATGACATTCTCGAGGTGACTAAACTCTCAAGCTTCATAACATTTGGATGATCAAGTTCACGCAAAACACATATTTCTCTAGCCATAAAACGTACACTTTCTGGATCCATATTTACAAATCTTACTTTCTTCAATGCAACAATTTTACCAGTTTCCAGGTCGCGGGCCTTATATACACTGCTATAAGTTCCCTGACCAATCTGAAAATATATAGAAGGCAGTTTAGTAATCATCATTTAGCTTGGATGTTAACCAAACCACAAAAACT
Source organism: Begonia loranthoides (assembly GCA_022433065.1). Lineage (NCBI taxonomy): Eukaryota > Viridiplantae > Streptophyta > Magnoliopsida > Cucurbitales > Begoniaceae > Begonia > Begonia loranthoides. Next base: position 56,443,868 of record CM039468.1, read on the forward strand.
GGACATCAAATCAATTCAAACTGAGGTCCTTCCTCAAACCACAAATTTCATAGAACTCAACTTTTCTCATGTCAGCCATTAGTGAACATATTTCAGCACATATTATTGTAAAACAATTGACTTGGAAGCATAAAACGACAAAGAAAAAACAAAGAGAAATTAAAGAAACGATCATTAGAACTAACTTTGTCTAGCTTCTCAAATGAGTCTGCTCGACGAGGGACCCACCCTTTAATGGCATCTCCCGCTACTGAAGCTAACCAAGATGGCCATCCAGCAAGAACTTGTCCACCTTCAGCACCATTCTGAAAGCTGATTAATCTTGACATCTGCGGTAATTTTCCATTCACTCTCACATCCTTTTTTGCCAATTTCAGATTATGATCCTTTCTTCTTCTTTCACTATTTCTTACTTTATTTTCTTCATCAATAGAACTTCTATTTTTCTCTTTGGGTACTTGAACCGACCCCCCATTTCTTTGTGAGGCCTGCCTTGACAAAAAGCTAACTGAACCAACATTGTGACCACCACCTCTTATCTCTACTACAAAATCTTCTGTATTTGGAGGTATAGGAGCAATCAATTGAACTGAAGACTTGCCAAGCTCATTCGCTTTCTCGCTGTCATTGACTTTCTCCGGTTCAGGGGATTCTTTTGAGCAAATACAGCCCATACTCTCACCTCCTAATCCCTTCTGATTCAGGCTGCCACCAAAATATGCACACTCACCCCTTCGCAAATAAATTACCACCAAACAAATTGGAAGAATTGCATTTTCTTGGGAAATCCATATTTCCCTTACCCACCAAAAAAAAATTTCACCACCAAAAAACTCTGAAAATGACAATCATTTATCAAGATACTTAACTCCTTTAATTATTAAAATTGCCCTTAAATCCCAACTGCCAAGCGGGTATTAGAAACAGCTTCCTCAGATTATAGGCTCCAGAGGTCTAGGCTTGAAAACTTATGCGACAAAGAAAATGTAGGAAGAAAGCCCAAGAATGAAGAATTTGATAGGCGATGGAAGTAGGCAATGATATAAGAATGAGATAAAATGATGCGTTCAGGATAAAAACGTGAGAATTCTAAGCAAATCCTTGAAAAAAAAATATATAGGAAAAAGAGAAGAGATTATGGGTTGAAGAAGATTTACTGTCTTTTTATGAGCAGAAATCAAAATAAAAGGGAAAAAAGAGAAAAATGAAACAAATTGAACAAAAGTACAATTTGTTTGTCGTTGTAAGTAAAAGGCCAGAGGGATTAACAGAAAGAATGAAGATGGAGCGGAGGAGATTACCCAAGGAAAAAAAGAAAGAAATTAGAATGGGGTTTAGGAACTGAATTCTGCTTCACATTACCAAACGAGATAAAACCGGGAGTGGATGAAACCTACAAATGCGACTGGCCCTTCGTTTTTGGGAGTTGACAGAGAGGCTGAACAGCGCTCTCTCTCTCTCTCTCTCTCTCTCTCTCTCTCATGCTCTAGAAACTATTATACTATATAACAATTGGATAGAGGGAGGGAGAGAGAGAAAGAGAGAGTGGGTGAGGCCGTGAGGGAGACTCCCCAACCTCTCTGATTTCGCCTCCGCCAGGACATTGCAGAGCCAGAGGCAGAGAGAGACGTGCAGTGCAGTTTGTTTTTGCAGGAGAGAAAATGTTGTGGGTCCCAATCAATCAAAGTGCCACGTGGCAGAAGGTTAAAAAGGATATGCAAGGCGCTAGAAGGAGGGCTTGCAGTTTGTTTTTGCAGGAGAGAAAATGTTGTGGGTCCCAATCAATCAAAGTGCCACGTGGCAGAAGGTTAAAAAGGATATGCAAGGCGCTAGAAGGAGGGCTTGAACCTCCGACCTTGTGGTTAACAGCCACACGCTCTAACCAACTGAGCTATTCCAGCTATTCAACTCTCACGAGATATTTAACATATAAATATACACATGACGTTGTTTGGAGTTCCTGCTCCGGCTCCGGCGCCGGCGGAACGCCTCCCGCCACTAGGAGTTAGTTTTCGTTTTGATGGGAAGAATTGAATTGACGAGAAAACTAAAAATTGGAGTTCATGAAGCATGGCAGATGGCAGCATAAAAGTTTCGAGTTTGATTGTCGCATACCTCTTCTTCATCAAATCTAAAAACTTTGGTATTACAGAGACTCGTAGAACTACTCTGTCGCCGACAGGCAACAGTATATACATACAACTACAAGAACGACGAAAATTGTATATCAATAATCAACCATCCCCGCCGTTTCAGAGATAGTCGGAAATGCTGAGAACATCTCCATCTGCCCACATCCCAGAATTCTCTCCAATACCTTCCATAAACTCAGCTTCAAGTCCATACCCCTCCTCCGTCTTCATAAAACTCTCCCTCGTCGTCCTTCCGCTTATGAACTGAGCGTCTGCCGCCATTCCGGCGTCAGAAGCTGCCTTTTGAATCGACCTCGGCGACATGTCGGGGTTGACTCCGGATGGTAAGGTGAGAGGGAAGTTCAGGCTCTGCAACGTAATGGGTCGGCGTAGGCAGTAGTAAGCAACATCGTGAGCCACCGCCGCTGCCTCGGGCGTCGAGTAGGATCCCAACCAGAGACGTTCTTGAGTTCCGGGAACTCGAATCTCGGACACCCACTTCCCCCATTTCCGGCGACGAACTCCTTTAAACTTCTTCTCAGCTGAGCTTTCCTCGAATCCAGAATTCATATCCCAACAAAAACTCTCGTTTTTTTTTTTAGCAGTTTTTCTTCTTCTTTTATTTTTTTGCTGAAAACGGACAGACAGACTGAGATATTATATAGGTTGAAGAAAAGCAAAGTCAAACTAATCTTTCGAAACCAGAACAAAGTCGGTCCAAATTTTCAATAATGAAAGAGAGAGAGAGAGAGAGGAACTAAATCACTTTCAAAAAGCCGTGAGTAAATTGAGATAAAGATTGTAAGCGCGTTGAACGGAAAATGGAGAAGACACTGATTGCAGAGACGCAAGCGTCCCCACAACAGACAGTGAGGTCGTTTCTCTATCAATTATCGCCGACGATCTTTTGAAATTAAATTTTGTGGATGACACCCAGAAATAAATGGTTTTCCCATCATTAAATTAGAGTGGTTATTCTTATGTTGGACAAGGTTGAAGCGTTCAAAAGGACAGGGAATTTGGAAGATTGAGGTGTATCAGGAGAGGGTTGTTCAATCATTTACGTAATAAATGATCACTGCCTATCCATCATCTTTGCCACTACTTTATTTGATATTTTAAATGGTGGAAATGGTCAAATTCTAACTTTGATACGAAGACCAACAGACAAGTTGACTTCCGACATCAACCGACTTCAAACTCAACTGCCTTATCACCAGACTCTCGACTCCAATCACGTGCTTTAATTACAATTGTAATAATTTACTCAGAGAAAAAAGTGTGTTCAAAGCAACTGAGAGATAATCTGAGTCAAAATCCGTGTACATAACACTCAGCAAACTGTGAGGTTAGGAGACAAAATGCCAAGAACAGGTGCAGACAAGAATCTACAGTATAAAAACAATGAGATTCAATCATTCTGAGGTGAGAATGATGAGCTATTTGAAAGCATTCGAAGCAGAGTAGAGGAAGTCCAAGAAGGCTGTACCCTTGAGAAGACCTTTACCAGTCAAGAGCTCAAAATCTAGCGCAAGTAGGAATCCAATCGCAGCCGTTTATTACTTCATTCTTCACCGTGAATCCAAACCCTTCCAGATCTTCGACAACCACCATTTCGATAGGAACTCAAATATTTATTCTTGAATATCAATCTACAGATAGAATGTAGGATACTTCCTTACAATCTAGGCATTCGAGTCCCTAGCAACTCCCCACAACACTCCTCTCCTTATCCAATATCAATTCCCACTATCCCAAGTCTTTATATAGACTTGACTAATTAGTAAATTTTCTATTATACCCTCCTAACCTATCATTACTCACGCCCTAAAAATACATCTTGTCCTCAAGGTGGAAAAAAATGAAAAATATATTTTATAATTACATCTTCAATATTCTTAAGAGAAAATAAACTAGAATTAAGCCTAAAAATTTCCTATTCCTTCTCCTTCTTTGTAGAATCCATCAAATTTCTTAACCAAATAACCTTGATTAAAAGGTTGTATTTTGTTAAACCCAAATTCTCATCTAGATGGGCTAAATTTGGAGTTGGCCCAACAATTACCCACTTCCACCACGTTGTTAGGGCTCCTGGAAATGGAAAGATTGGCCCATTAACTCCAGCACAAAAGATCTGGGCTTCTAGAAAGAAAGAGGGGTTTTTTGGTCCTTTCTTCTGTGCAGTTACCACTGCCAGCTCTTCATCGACGTTTCCTCCAGTTTCCATCCCGTAGTTTTCGCCGTAACTTCCGACGTCGGTTACTCCATCTTCATCGTCGACAGTTACTCCCTCTCTAGCGTCGCCGGTTCCGCCATTCTCATCATCGCTTGTCCGTTCTTCTTCATCGTCGCTGTTCATTCCTAGCGCGACTGTTAGCTCGCAAGTCAACTCTTCTGCCTCTGATTCGTCTTCTCCTTCAGTTGATTCTACTTCCGTTGCCTTCTGCACTTGGTCGGAAAACGTTTCCGATTCTTCGAGTTGCGTCGCCAAGGTTTGGGGACCATTTTTCTTCAAGTACCGGCCGAGGTTTGGTTTTTGAAAAACTACAGATTCTTCTATAATCCAGTTTTTGCAACTTACCACAATCTCTGTTTCTTGCTTGCCCAGGTCAGAATTTAGTTTTCTTTCCCTGTTCAGTCTTTCCTCCACCATATTCCTTTCCTGTCCTCCAGTTTGCAACAACTCATTCCGGTCTTCAACAACCTGCGATGATTGCATCAGATCATACAAACCCATCGGTCTGATTAACCGCACTTCCCTTTTGATTTCATTTTTTAAGCCATTGTAGAAAGCATCGAACAAATCTTTATCTGAAACACCAAATAATTCTGAAGCAACTGACTCAAATTCTCTTCGATATTTTTCTACTGAGCCTTCTTGTCTTAGGGATAGTAATCTTTCCCAGCCAAAACCCATTTTTGAAAAGGCAAATTTTTCCAAAATACCTTGCTTTAAAACCTTCCAATTTAGAAACGGATGCCTTTTGTGTTCCCACTGAAACCATGCAAGAGCCGATCCCTCGAAACAGACCAATGCCGATTCTATTTTTTCCTCATCGGTCAGTCGATTGAGGCTGAAATATCGTTCTACTCTAGATAGCCAGCCTTCTGGATCCTTTCCGCCAAAAATCGGCAATTCCCATCTTCGCGAAAGACGTTCTTGATTCTGTAACTGATTAGGATCACCCTCGCGATTGTTGCATTCTGCTGTCGTTCGCTCCGGAGCTTCTACAGATTCTGCCGATATCTGTTGTTCTTCCAACCGAGCAAGAACCCATGTGATCTGTTCCCGTAATTGCAGAATATCCCGACCCATCGCCTCTTGATTTCCAGCGACTTCCTTCTGCCACTCGGCCATACCTTCCTTCTGAGCCTCCGATCGTGCCATACTTTCTTTCAGAGCCTCCGATCGCGTCAACATTTTTTTCGCCAGACCGAAACCGCTCTCAGGAAAGTAACTGCTCTGATACCAAATTGATACGAACTCAAATCTTTATTCTTGAATATCAATCTACACATAGAACGTAGGACACTTCCTTACAATCTATGCATTCGAGTCCCTAGCAACTCCCCATAATACTCCTCTCCTTATCCAATATCAATTCCCACTACCCCAAGTCTTTATATAGACTTAAACCTATCCCATTTTCACCTGCAACAACATGTCCACAATTCAAATCTTCAAAGCAATTATCTTTGCTTTTGCAGGATCAATCAATCAACTGAAAGTACAGTTCTATGAAGACAACGCAGGTAAAAAGTTCCCACTACTTAAGCTATGCTATAATCTATTCAGGTTCATCAATAGCTAATCGTCTTGCTTTCCAGGCAACATAAGTTGGGTCCTTTGACCCCCAACCTGCTGCAGATCCTGGGCCAATTGTTTTCCTTTGGAACTGGTCCAACGGCAGACCATGCCAATACTCTAAAGTATCATTGTCGTGGCTTTAAAAGAAAAATAGTTGGTCAGCAGGCCAGACCCACGGTCTAAGGTCGGTGGACCATACCATAGAGTTGGACCAAAAAATTTGAAAGATGGGTCAGGCCTTGAAATATGAGTGTCTTGGCGCTAAAAGATAAATACTTACTTTGAAGGTTAAGCATATATCAGCCAACATGATTCAATTTGCGGATATTCTCACAGATTATCCTTTATTGGAGTTAATTCATTTGACGCGCGCACGTGATTCCTTCTATCTACGGACTCGCTCCTTTTCACTGCAGATTTCCGTTTAACTGTTTACGAATATCTACTTCCTCCTTAATTAACGTGAGTCATCCATGTGTATATCCTCCTATCCATGGACACGTTCCTTGCTGTTACGGATATTTGCTTCCTTGTTTAAGGATATCCACTTCCTCATTAAGTCGTGTGTGTCGTGCACGTGATTCCTCTTATCCGCAGACATTCCCTTTCTATTTTTTTCAGCTGCGGCTATCGGCTTCTTTCCGAATATCCTCTTCCAAACTTAAATAGTGTGTGCCTTGTATGTGATTCACTTAATTATATTTGATTCCTTCATCAAACCATTCGCTAGTACGCAAGGACATCCTTCCGTTTGCACAACACAAACCTTGGAGTTGGACCTCAAACTTTGGTCTAGGCGAGACCGCACTTGTACAAAAATTTTGTCTAATACTCGTCGGATCAAGCCTAGGCCGCAATGACCTTGACTAGTGTAATGTAATATGGGTCATCGATTGACCTATACCATTTGACGAAGTTACAATCCACCTACCTCGTCCACAGCCACATTCGCGGACTCGCGGTTACACCAGGTTGAGCCTTCCCACTAAACACGATCTCTGCAGATGCATCAGACTTCATGCTTATGTAAATGTTTTCTTCTTCAGTTTTAACAGGGTATACAAACAGTTTCCTCAAGGCTGGTGTAAGGAGCCTAAGCACTGGGTTCTTGGGATACCATTCTTTAATATCTCCGGTACGAAGGTCGAATGTGCTGTCTGTTGTTAGGTAAACAATGCAGCCATCCTGCAGGGGAAAATGGATAAAACAATGATCATCTTAAACTCAAAGCAATGGAGCAAAACTTCTTCTGAAAATGATCTTATATGAAGAGACAAAGAAAGAATCTAAAATACTCTGTGTCTCAATCATTGTTGCGATTGGTACAAGTTTGAAAGATTTCTAACAAATGCAAGCATGAATTCATGGCTTATGGCTAATTTTTGCTATACTCCAACACCCAGAAGTAGAAAATGGAAAGGAAAGGAGAAAAGAAACAAAGAAAACCTGAGTGAGCTTGACATTGAGCAAACCTTCGGTATAAGCACCTTCAGCAGGGGACCTGTTTTCAAAAGCGAAGACCTCATTCTTGCACCAAAGTAAAAGTATCGTTTCGCCGTCCTGGATTATCACGTGGCGCTCTCCCCTCCGCAGAGCACCAAGCGGAACCACCGGAACCCAGTTCTCGCCGGAAGCAGAAATCTCTTCCGCCACCGAAATCTCAGTCGCCTTGCATGCGATTCTCCGCCAACTGAGAGCTTTAGTGTGGGTTTTCCGAGCGAGAGAGGGGAAGTGGGAGTGGCGGATCTGAGGTTTAAGGAAGGAAACAGAAGTAGTAATAGGGTAATTGGGGGGAAATTGCGAGGTAAATTGATAAGTGAGATTTGGTGGGTGTGGTAGCCATTACCATTAGAGCATGAAGAAGAAAGTACAAATGGTGGGACGTGGGAGTAAATTGAGAGAGAGCGGAGGAAGGGAGAGAGTAACCCTTCCATTCGCCACAGGAAGAAGATAATGGGGATCATTAAAAAAACCATATTTTAAGGAGTTTGTTCTAATTTAAACTTCTGCAAACTAGAATAGAAGTTTCCAACTAGAAAAAAGGTATGTTTTTTTTCTTATTTTCCCAGAAAAAGTCGTCATTTTTATCCAATTGGTCACCACATGAGCTTTTATAACAGCCTGGTGCAGTCGACTGACCCCAAATATCAAAACTTTTCCAGTTCCAATTGCCATTAGAGCAGCTGTGGAGTGTTCATCGTCATTAACTCTATCCACCGTCTCTACTAACAGAACCTCCTTCAAACCCGACAATGGCAATGCACTTTTCAAATTCGAAGCCTCAGCTCCACCTCAACAATTCTTTGCCCAAACACCACAGTTTGACATCTCCAGAATTTACTCCAAAAACCCTCCTTTCCACGAAAAATACGCCTTTCCTTTCTCCTTGTCTTTCCCCATTTTGGACTACGTGGATCGCCAAGGTATTCCACAAGACCCTGCTGCATTTCTCCTTCATTACTGTTTGTGTTAGAACCAAAGGAAGACAGATTCATACACATCGGATTAATGGATTGGAGAAGAATGAGTTTTTGAGGGCTAAATATGTATACGTCTTGTCAGTGTTTAGATGGTGCACAAAAGCTGTTCAATGAAAGTTCTAGCAGGAGCGCTTGTCCATGGAATGCTTTGATCAAGGATGGATTAATCAATGGTGGACTAGTTTGATTGACATGTGCTTTAAACGTGGAAAGATTAAGCTTGCCCATCTCATATTTCAAGAAATTACTGAAAAAGATGTCGTGGTGTGGGAGACGACTATTGCTGGTTTTTCTCTCGACAGACTGCAAAGGGAAGGCTTAGTGCAAGGATGATGATACAGGAGGGAATAGGGCTGTTATACTGAGTATAATCCTTCCTGTTAGTGGAGAGGTTCGGGCTCGGAGACTAGGCCAGGAATGTGCAACTGATCTATTCGACCAAATGAGCTCCGGCTCGAGTACTCCAAATCCTTTTACTTCCGCAGCAGTCGTAACTATTTGTCACGATGCCGGATTTGTTGATGACGCTCGACGACTCTTCATTTGATGTCTCGGAAATATAAAATCGGACCGTCTCAGATCACCGGAGAAATTTGCATCTCTGTTTTCTGAATGTAAAGACCACACCCTCTTTTCTCTTCCTCCCAAGACTCCAGCCGTTATCAATCAAACAACCAGAAGAAGATACTGCAAAACTATGTTGGAGGCCATTGGAGTTGCTGTCAAGCTCATTTCTCTCCACCGCCCCATTTCTCTCTCATCTACAGTGCTTCTCATCAGTAATTTGTTGAGCTTTTTTGAAAAAAAAAGACCATGATTTTTATTCCAACCCTTCACGTACCCATGGCTGCAATTGAAACAACAACAAAGAAAAACGTACAAGAAATTGAGCACAGGAGATAATCCATTGAATCGACAAAAAAAAAGTCTCATTTCCCAAGGCGATCATCCAGTCTCTATCTAAAACATAATATTCAGATTTCTTTTAGAATCCTCATAGTCTCGTATGAGCCATAGGTTGTGACGTGGAAGAGAAAGAGCAACGCACGTGCAGCACACAAAGTACAGAAGGGTGTCCGGGAAAGTTCAGCCGGGTTCTGTTCTGCCGGTGGACGCGCAAACCGTACATGATGTTTTATTATTATTTTCATTTACTTTATTCACAATTTACTATAAAAAAATGCATGGTTTTTGGCCAAGAAACTAGAAAGTACTGGTTTGATCAGCCCGCTCGTCAAAATCTTAGCTTGATCCAGCTGTTTCTTCTTTTTCTATCATCACCCTGACAGGGAAGTTCGCCGTCAAAGACTTGACATTTGATACATGTTGAATCCTCCTTTAATGCATTTCAATTATTTGGATAATAATATTATTCTATCATCGTCAATATTATGACAGAAACCATAAATTAAAATGGTGAAGTCCATAGCCAAAAACTTGTGAGTTTAGAAACTAGACAGACAAAGTCCCTTAAACAGTAAACGCATATTCATGGTGGTTTATCGTGAGTTTAGAGAATTCCTAGGAAGAGAAGGAAGGGACGACAGGGGAGAAAATAATAATAAGTGATCGAAGAACAGTGAAAATCTGGGAAGAATTATTGAAAAATTCAAAAGCAAACGTGGTTATTAACGAAGTTCATGTTACAGCGGCTCCCCACTTACTCACGTAATTACTCAGAAGCTCACCTGGCTAGCTTTCATGTCCTTTAATTTCATCATTCATCGCTTCATGTCCTATATAAATATATAATCTGTCTTCTTTACCCATAAATAGAAAAGCATTAGTCAGTCTATCTCTCTCTCTCTCTAAAGATTATCTATGGAGGAATATGGTGGTAATGGCGGTGGGCGTTCTCCTCCCACTTACAAAGGAGTCAGGAAGAGAAAATGGGGCAAATGGGTATCCGAAATTCGAGAGCCTGGAAAGAAGACCCGAATATGGCTAGGGAGTTATGAGGCGCCGGAAATGGCCGCCGCCGCCTACGACGTGGCGGCTTTACACCTAAAAGGATCAGGGACCCACCTCAATTTCCCTGAGTTGGCGGAGAGCCTACCTCGCCCGGCGAGCTCCAGGCCTGAAGATATTCAACTAGCGGCTCAAGAAGCAGCATTGCGGTTCAGAAAACCGGGGAGCTTTGCCACGTCGTCGTTAATGGATGAGTCGGGCGGAGAGAGAAGCATTCCGGCGGTGAGAGTGGGTCTGTCGGCAAGCCAAATTCAGGCGATCAACGACTGGCCGTTGGATTCCCCGACGATGTGGATGCAAATGTGTGAAAACGAGGACTGTAGTAATAGCAAACAGTGGAATACGGAGTGGGAAGAAGAGACGAGGCAGTATCAAAATGATCAGTCCCAGTCAATATGGGATTATTAAGTATTAATTAAACTCATATTATTTTTAATTACACACTAATTACACTTGTTTACAATTAAACTTGTATTTATTGGATTTCCTGCCTACTTGCGTTGATCAGTCAACTTGATTAGCTTAATTAAGTACTAATTTCACCTGCTTAACACAAAACAATCTCAAGAGTCAAAAGGTAGACAAATGCCTACGGTTGGCGACCAAAACGTTATTGACATACTGCTATAACACTAGATAACAATAGACTGAATCGAATATCGTAAAATATAATAAATGTTGTTTTTTTAAAAAATTAGATAATTAATAAAACAACAGCTGAAAAGTAATTATTAAATAATTTTCATTAAAAAAATAAAATACTCAACTATAAATAATAAAATATATAAATATTGTTATTTATTTTTCGTTATTCTATCAAAAGAAACATTTTAAAATAAGAAGAATTTTCAATTTTTCTAGTTTTAGGTTTCAGCCAATTTTGTTGAACTTTAATTTCAGTATATTCAATTTGTTAAGTTTCGAAATTTATTTTGGTATCATACTAATAAAATTATTGTGCGTATATAGAAATATTGATGTTTACAATAAGTAGAATGAAAAACAGTTTTGAATCCTATTAAATTTGATTATTGATATTTTTATACAGTTCATCAGCGACGACGCTATAATAAATTTGGACAATTTGTTACTCGATAAATTCAAATAGTTCAATTAATATGAGATTACCTAATGAAAATATAAGATTTTCAGTTAAACTGTTTGTCAAAAAATCAATGTACTCCAAAATCGATATGTTACTAATCCACTAAGGAAACTCTCTATAAAATTTATTATTTATTACGCTAAATAACGACAAAAAATTCATCTGAAAATATTTTTTCTGCAGCGCAAATGATCATTTCTTTGCTGAAAGTGAGTCATTGACCTATCACTTGCAAAAAAAAATTAAAATTAAAAAAAAATATAACATCGATGTTTGCTCTGTGTATTTTTCATAGTAAAAATATCTTATTTTTTTCTTTGGGAGACCATTTTTTTCCAAATGGACGGTGGTGTCGTCCCCACGTGGACAAAAGAAGTTAGGGCCTAGCTTTATGGAAGGGGACGTATGGGCCTGTGGCCCTGTGCCGACCACGTTCCATTCCCACCTTAGTTGCATTGCTGTGTTTCTCTTTTGCTATTTTGTTTGTGGAATATTCCGCGCTGCCTCTTCTTCCCCTAAATCTCTCTCTCTTTCTCTCTCTAACTGCCCCTTCCCTCCTTGAGAGACAGAAATTTGCTGTAATGGCGTCGTTTAGTGAAGCTCCGCCTGGCGATTCCAAGGTTGGAGAGAAAATCTTCAAGACTAAGTGCGCCCAGTGCCACACCGTCGAGAAAGGAGCTGGTCACAAGCAAGGTAACCTGTTCCTTTTTTTTTTCTTTTCCTATCTTTCTTCATTCCTTAGAAGCTTGTGTTTCTTCCTTTATTTTTGTAGCTAATTATTTAACTGTGCCTCGTTTTAGATATGGATCAGTTTGAATGTGGGTGATTTGTGGTGTGGGGAGCTACTTTTTTGAGTTTGTTTTAGTAGTATAGATATTGTGTTAAATTTTTGCGTAAGGAACCTAGATCTGATCAGATTCTGGGAATTATGATTTTTTTTATGCTTTTCTGAATAAATAATGGTTTCTGAGAAGTAGAATAAGCGTATGATTTTCTTTTACATGTTTGATGCTCCATGATTTACATTAAGCTGATCAATTTTTTCCTGGTTACTTCAATTTGAAATTCATTAATTGGATTATAATGTCGATCATGATTTGGATTTTTACGAAGAGTCGTAGTTTTTGCCAAATTAATTGGTGGGAAATTTCGGTTTTGAGATTTTCAATATTTTTTAGCTCTCTTACCATTGTTTTCTGCACAATGGCAATTTTCAGGGCCTAATTTGAACGGACTCTTTGGAAGGCAGTCAGGCACAACGTCAGGTTATTCCTATTCTGCAGCCAATAAAAACATGGCTGTGATTTGGGAGGAGAAGACACTCTATGATTACTTGCTCAATCCCAAAAAGGTATGAAGATTCAGTTTATTACACGCTCTAAATTTTTTTAGTACTTTGTTGAAATCGAATAGCCAGAAATTGTCTGAGTTTCTTTTTCAAGCTTTCTTCTTTTCATTTTGATTTTTTATGATGTCTGATAGCCAAAGTTTTCTGAGTTTCGTTTTGTAGCTTTCATGTTTTCATTTAGATATTTTAAGATACCTGAAGACATACATGCCCAAAAGATTATTCCTGGGACTATTTTTGTTACATAACTATTAAGACACTGGTACTTATTGTTAATACGTTGAACACCTCCCCACACTAGCCGTAAAAGAAACAGAAAATATAAAGGTATTGTTGCTGTTAAAGTCCTGTGTTCTACAGTTGTGGTGGATGAAAATGTCTGAGTGGATAATTTATCATTGTAGTTCACGAATACACTCAATTGGACCTAATTTCCTCCTTATTTTTGATAGCATGAAGGGGATTTATTTGTTGTATTAGGTATAAAGCTCGAATAGATGGGGATATAAAATTGACTGTTTGATATGGTGAAATTAGAAGAAATGGTAATGTTAGATTGACTGGAATATGATTCACTTGTTCCGATAGATTGGATTAATATTTGGTTGGAAACTTAAATTAATGTGTTTGGTTGACGTAATTAGAGTATGACTGGCTCCTGTTCAATAAGAAATAATGGTGAAATAATTTTTGATTATGAATGCTAAATTATTGACTGCAGATGGTTAATTGTTGAACTTAATGAAGTGGCTTCCTCGGTAGTTAACTTTAAGAGTCATATGGAACTTCTTACTATGAAGACACTTGCATTTTTTGTAAATTCAGTGTTACATTATGAATGGCTTATTGATCATATATATTTTTAGTCCAGCTCAGAATCTGGTTATGATATATCAATATGCATACATGGGAAAAAAATTGATGAAATCTGGATTACTGAGAGGAGAAACCATATTTTTTTTTACATTTGACAGTAATATTATGTGCGAAGGATTTCTATTAGTATATCTATGTGATAGACGGTGAAGTAAGATTATAATTCTTGAATAATTTATATGTTCCGTGCATTCCTGTATCTTTTGTTCTTGATTTGTATTAATCGAAATATATGCAAGAGGGAGAGCTTAGAAATTCCTCCAACCTTACCTTTTGTTTACAAGGACTCCAGAGTTGTATATGGCTTTTACCTCTCCAAAAACAGTCAAATATTTCTACTGTTCCAGATAGAATGAAATAGATAACGAAGCTCCATTTTCTGCAAACAATGCTTTCTCGGACTTCCACAATCTCTCCTTCAAACATCAAACACTTCACCAACCTCGGCGCAGTTCATCTAGTCCCTAGCATTCCCAACCCACATCCACATAGCATGTGTAAAGAGACAAAATCAACAAAAAATCTTTGAAGTTCATTCCTCCTCCAAAGTATACGACACAATAGTAGGAAAAGCAAAAGCTTCTTCTCTTCATATTATCTTTTGACAATAATCACACCTTTATACGCTTGCATCTTCCCTTCAGAACTCCTTTCTGTTAGAGTATTGATCTAATGAATTAGAGTTTATTCCAATTGTTACGAAGAGTTGATACGATTGAATTGCATATATTTCTTAATAGTATTGGAGATGCTTATAGGAATCTGGTTGTAGTTAAAACAGAAATACTTGAAATACATAATTGCTATGGTGCCCAAACAGCTTAATAGTCTTTTATTGGTGTGAATAGAAGGTTTTTGTCGTGTAAACCTAATTTCTTCTAATAATTGTGTTTTCCTCTTCTTCTTCTTCTGTTTTTTTTTTACAGTACATTCCTGGAACGAAGATGGTGTTTCCTGGATTGAAGAAGCCACAGGAACGTGCAGACCTCATTGCATATTTGAAGCAATCCACCGCTTCTTAATCTTAAAAGCCACCATTTTTGAAACTCCAGAAATTTCCCAGTTTTCTATTTTACTACCAATAAATAGACCAACGATTGAGGGTCAATACACGTGATGTATCTTCTTCCATTAGTAAGCTTTCATGGTTTTGATGGACATTAGCGTATCTTGGAAGCTAGTCTTCTCATTGTTTCATAAATGCAACAACAGAAAGGTCAGAGTCTTTTGGCTTCTACTCTTTTAAGTCGCTCCTTCTATTTATCCTTTGCAATTTCCTACATGTATTGAGTGAATTGTAGTTGAATTCATGATAAAATAGAATTTTGAGTCTGGGTTTTTGGTCAAGAAAGAGAATTTCTTGTTTGGTTTTCTACTTGAACAAATGAAGGAATATGACCCATCAAAGTCTTTTGACAGGTTATATCAAATGATTGAATTATCATTATACAAATAGACAAAATGTATACACTCATGTAAAGTAACAGGGCACATGTAGTAGCATCATCCAGATGTGTATGCAAAAACATCGAACATCTAGACAAAACGCACGTGTTTGTGAAATGATTATGCGTATGGTCATCATTTGCAGAGAGGAAAGGTAAAATTATGGTGTAAGAAAAGCTAAAATGTTCTTCAAGAGCGAGAAAATCATTTGCAGAGAGGAAGCTTCGGATTTTAAAAGACATTTTCTCACTGTGATGAAAAATTTAGAGACTCTTCACGGTGATTGAATATTGGGAAATTCAATACTACCACCGAACTATGAAGTTAAACGAAAGTAAGTTATTGATCTTTCTGCAGCAGAATATTACTTTTCGGCAAGTTTACTCAGTGGATCGAAAATATGTTTAGATTTAAGTACACTGGTTTTTTAATAAATAGTTAATTAAAAATCTTATGTTTTGATAACAAAATTGATTTCGAATAGCTCAATATTACTAAAATTTGTTTATCAGCGAGTTTTTTTTGTAAATTAGAATTATGTTTAACTCTGAGTACGTTGATTTTTCAAAAAATATTTAATTGAAAATTTTTAATTTTGATACTAAATTTGATTTTAAACACGTTAATTAGAAGTTTTTTTATTTTGGAATGTCTTCTTGTTTTTAATATTTATTTTAATAGATCAACAACGATATTTGTGTCGTTTATTTTTTATAATTGAATGTTTTATTTGTTAATCTCAATACTATAACATTTTAAAAGATTCTGATTGCATTAATCTCAAGATTGCATTAATCTCAAGCTTGTTAAAGTGAATTAACAAGCACATTTTAATCAATTAGACGGGGGATGAATGATGACCATATCATATTTATAGTCATTACGATATTAAGATCACTTTTTTTTATTGCATTAATTAACTGATTTGATTAAAATTTTAATGAAGATTACAGGGTAATTCAGCTTTTTAAATATGGTTATTCAATAGATTTATAGTTTTAAGAACATCAAAAATGGAATTGCACAGTCGGCATTCGGCAACTGCCATTTCAATGTGGTATGGTTGTTATTTTACCAGGCGTTCAACACCAACCCGTCGTCGTTCTCTGTTTCTTTCCTCCATATTCGCCTTTTGGGTCTCTGGGTTTTGCTCAATTACTGATATTCTGCTTCTCATGCCTTCAAATTTGCTTCTTTTGTTGCCTACTGACTTACCCACTATTCCGTCCAGGTTGCTCGTCCGTCCTTGTTGTTTAGCTTCGGTTTTTTCCTTTTCCAGCACGGTTCGATCAGTTGTTTGCCATTTGTTTCCTCTACTTGCTGCTCTCAAACTCTTTTCTTTTGGTTCGTCTGTGGTCAGTGCTCAAGCCTTGGTTTTTTTATTCAATGTTGTTTAGTGATCAATTCGTGTGACATGTCCTGTGGTGGCATCCTCGTTTCTTCATTTTTGAAGATTACTTAATCACGGGTTTCGAGTATTTCTTGCCAATATCAACTTCGAATCCTACTTTGACCACTTAAAAGGAAATTAGCGGTGGTTTTAGAGAAAGAACCTTCTTGTCTCTTCATCTCAAATGGTCGGGTAGCTTCAGCTGAGGACCAATTTAGTGGTTTATATGTCAAAAAAATCTGTCTAATTTCACTCTCAATTTCTCTATGAGATTGCCATTAATTTTTTAGAAGAAAATTATTTGGTTGTTTTCCATATAATTTTTTGTAACTGCTGTGGAACCTATTTTATGGCCGGTTCAGCAGCAAACAGTGCTCATTCGGGGCTTGAAAAAAATGAAAATGGCTCAAGAGGTGGAGGAAAGGGTCGTGTCCTTGGTTCTAGTGATATTCAGGAAACTTCTCCTGATTTACTGAAAAATACACCCTCTAACATTGCAAAATTGGAGGATGTAATTGAGCATTGTAAAGGGAGACAGAAGTATCTTGCGCAGACAGGGAGTCCCTCTGATGGAGGTGATGTGAGGTGGTACTTCCGTAATGTACCTTTGGCTGTGAAAGGTATATTTCCTTTCTTCTACTTTTCTGTTTCTGTTAAATTCAACAGCACATGACTTGGCTCTTGATTTTGTATTTGTAAACAAAAATTTGATTGATTTGTATGCTTTTGGTTCTGGCTAATTTTTTTATTTGTTATATTTAATTTCAGGTAGTTTATGCAAACTGGTAGTTAGAAAATTATTGTTTTTTCTAGGTTCTTTCCTGATTGCTTTACTAGCAACTAACTAGCAGATTAGGCTCACAGAAGAGAATGAATGTAAAACAAGAAGACCTTAGCAATAGTGTTTGCATTTCACTAGTTGTCTTCTACCAAAGAAGGTAATGGTAATTTCATTAAAAATATAAAAAAACAACTGGATTCTGTACAAATGGACTAGAGGTCAAACCTCAGGATTAGTTTTCGCTTTATAGACTTTTATTTCCTCCTAAAAACATCGGTAAGGAAGCTTTGAATGTCAAAATTCATTCCCACAATCTGATTGAAAAAAGATAAAAAGTACATCCAAATGCCGTTAATAAGCTCACATTACTGTAAAGAAACGGGGAATACTGCTAGGTATCTTTTTCATATATTCTAAAAATAAAGATAGAGACTTAACTTCCTACACAAAACGGAAAAAATTACAAACAAGCAAAAGGATAACAAATTTCATTTTTTGGTTGATGAAGTAGATTTTAAACTCTTGGTCTTAGTTAGTAATCTCTAACTGATATTAATAAGATTCCTCTCTGGTATTTAATATGGATGTCTATCAAGACCTCTAACAATTGATTGAGAAGGATGTCTAACTTCATTGCCACAGAAAATGGATTCGTTGTTGGCATGTTGGTTGTGAGTGAGATGTAAAAATTATGCACTAATGATCTCTACAATTTTAGATCAACATGTAAGCTTTATACGAGTAAGTCTCATTGTGTAGGATGAGATAAGCTACACTATATAGTATGTTAGTGCTACAATTTAAATGACTAGTTTATCACACGTTGAAAAGGCCAGGAGAATAAAAATTAAAATTTCATTTTTTTGCGCATACAACATTGAGTTCCTCCGGAAGTCATTTACGATTTTTTGCAGACTAGTTTATGCTTGCATATAGTTTCTTGTGCAAATTATTTTTTTTCTACGCACTCCTTTATTTATTCAGTTAAAGAAAAGGCTTTGAATTAGTTTTTGTTTACAATTGGTTTCTTGTTCAAATGATTTTTTTATCGTGAGTTGCATTTGGTTGGAATACTCTAGTTTACGTTTGCAGTTGTTTTCTTGTTCTAATGATTTTTTCTATGAACTCCTCTTGTTATTTGGTTTAAGAATGGACTTTATACTAATTTGTTTTCCTTATTTTTTGAAAAGTATATAGAAAAATGTTCATTGGCTGTTTTTTTTCTTTTCCTTCTAGTGTTTTCCTAGAAGTTGGAAATCCGTTGTTCACTTAAATGACTTGTGTAAAAGCTTTTAATCATTGTCTTCTGGTCTTATCACTACAGAGTTAGCTGCTTCAATTCCTCAAACAGAGATAGTTGATAAGGGTGACTATTTTCGGTTTGGTATGAGAGATTCTCTTGCAATTGAAGCATCCTTTTTGCAGGTAAATCAACATTTTTATGCAAACTAAACTACCCATATTTAACTTGCGTTTCTTCAATTAGTGGATATATATGAGAGGTTATGACTTCATCAACTGAAAATGCTAAGAGAAGTTAGTGTGTTTTGCGTATGTTGAATCTGCCTAGTTTTTGATTATGTTGAATTTGTATGGTTTTTGCTTATGTTGAATTTGCATAGTTTTTTGTTTGTTCCTGGAAAATAATCTTTTATTTTCTTCTTCGTGATCTCTTCTGATGGGTTGTTGCTCTAATTTCTCTAGAATTTGGGTTCCACATATACCTGTCATTAAGTGGCAGGTGATTGGGGAGTGCCCAGCACACTCACAGGGTTTATCATTAAAAACAAAAAAAACCTATTTACACTCAGCCTTATCAACCAAAAAGTTACAATAATTGTATTCTTGCAAGAAATCCTCAGCAAGACTTGGGCCAAAAAAAGCAGAAGTTTGATAATAAATTGGCCAAGTTATGTCAAACCTCTCAAATATATGGCCAGATGTCTCTACTGAAATCTCTCGGTAGAAATGTATGATTAGAAGTTTTAGCATTTTTCTTATAAAATAAGCATCAATAAGAGGACGCGTTTGAACATGATCCCCATGATACTTACCCTATATTTAAATCCAAGTAACATGGAGAGATCAAATTTTATGCTGCCATACATATGATAATTTTAAGATCCTTTTGTGTAGAGGGAAGAAGAGTTGCTGTCTAGCTGGTGGAAAGAGTATGCAGAATGTAGCGAAGGTCCCAAGGATCCGTCTAGTTCCAGTAAAACATCAAATAAACAATTGAAAGAATCTTCGGAGGTTTCTAAGTTAGAAACTCTATATGAAATTGAAGAAGAAAGAGTGGGTGTTCCTGTAAAGGGAGGACTCTATGAGGTAATTATTGTTTTCCTCTTGTTGCAGTAAATGTACATGGCAATATGGAATATTACGAGGTCTTAATAATTTTTCATCTGTTTTTTTTTTTGCTTACTGTTTATACTATTTAATCTTTTCATGATGCGCTTTTTTGGTAATTAATTACCATAAATGGAAGGTTGAAAAGTTGAAAACTAAAAAAGAGTGATCATTTCATATGGTCACTCATTTATTTTAGAATATGTTGCGGCTGAAGATATTGAGGGAAGAATGTCTGGAAAGACATAGGGCATGAGGAGGAATATGGCCTATGGACTGTGGGGGCAGCTTGAGAATTTCAGGGTGCTGAGGTGGCAGAGCTTGTTACTGATAGTGTGTGTGTGTGTGTGTGTGTGTGTGTGTGTGGCGGTAGGGCGGTGTTCCATCAGGTAAGACGAAGCCAAGGGGGAGTGGGAAAAGTAATATACGGGGGAAAAAGAGAGAGATGCTGGAGCTACGCTTCCATACTGTTTCCTTACATGTAGAATGGAGATAAAATCCATCTTAGAAAATCATAGCTATCCTTCATCTGTATCTTTTTGCTGCTCTTCTAGATTTGGTATGCATTTTAATGGCTAGTATTAGATTTTTTTTTTTTTTGGGTTTTGAACATATTTAGGACTTAGTGCTTGTTTGTGATGTTGTTTTCCTAATGTTTCTTGGTAAATCATATTTTCACTTCACCAAAACTTTTTCTCAGGGGTTCTTTATTTCATAGTAGTCGTGCTATGCGCTCAATAAATTTGAAACTTAGAATTTCCTAAGAAATATATAGAAATGGATGTCTTTGAATAAGGATATTATGTAACTTAAATTCTTCATGCAGGTTGATTTAGTTAAGAGACACTGTTTTCCTGTTTATTGGAATGGAGAAAATAGAAGGGTTTTAAGAGGTCATTGGTTTGCTCTTAAAGGAGGCCTTGATTGGCGTCCACTCCGTGAAGATGTTGCTGAACAATTAGAGATTGTATACCGTAACCAGGTTCACTCTACCATTACTTACTGTCTTTTGGAGTCATATTTGTCAATCAGTGGCTTAAGTTTGCAATCATACTAAAAAGTGTTTTCTTGTCTGAGTTTTAAATTTTCAAAAATGTTTTTAACTGTTTGAGAATTTACTTTCTTGTTCAGTATTTAATTTTTTTGTGATCAAATTCAGCTCTTAGTGTATGGACAATACAATTCTTCCCTTTTGAGAAATTTATGTTGAAACTCATTAAGTTGGATCTTTTATAACCAGATTTGGCACCGAAGAACGTTTCAGCCTTCGGGACTTTTTGCGGCTCGAGTTGATCTGCAAAGCTCGACCTTGGTACACAAATATTTAAGGGACTTCATTCTTGGTAATTTATTACTTGAAATCAAATTGTTATGTATTTGCACATGCAGGGATTGCATGCACTTTTTACGGGAGAAGATAATACTTGGGAAGCTTGGCTTAATGTTGATGCTTCTGGTTTCTCTAGTTTCATTGGCATAGGTGGAAAGGGAATCAGGTTAAGGCGTGGTTATGCAGCATCTCACTCACCAAAACCTACACAGGTCTACAATTTATGTTTTTCAGGCTTCAGTGGAAGAGTTACCACCTTGATATTCTTTTCCTGTTTGTACATCCTTACGATTTAAAACATTGATTAGATCATTCATTAATATTTTTATCCTTGTTTATTGTGTTTTCTTCAACTTCTCAACCCGGTTCCATTGGTAGTAGAAACGAGGGTGAGGAGCTAGTCTTCAAAAACTAATCTTGATTCTTCAAATGAAATTTCAGCTGCGTTTTTTGTTTTTTTTGTTTTTTATATAGAAAAGCACTTTACTAATTGCCATTTCTTTTATTTTGAGTATTTTATTTTCTGTGAACAAGTACCCTTGACATCTCATGCCATCACATTCACTTTTACGCTCCTCTTGTTCTTCTCAGAAAATGTAGAGTTGTAGCCAGTGTAACTTTTTCTTTATACTCTGAATTTTAGAAATGCATATAGTTCGTTTGCAATGGATATCTTCAATATCTTAAAGCTTGAAGCAGATAAAATTGGTGACTCTTTTCTTATTTCTCTGAAGGATGAATTACGCCAGCAAAAGGAGGAGGAAATGGATGATTATTGCTCACAGGTTTGTATTATTACTTGTATTTCTTCCACTACGGTTGTTTAAGAATTTTTCTGTTGAACTTCTTAGTATTTTTCATTTGAACATCTATTTTTCGCTTGAGATGGTGTGGTATTGTGTCCATCACAAAGGCAAGATTTGGAAAGGTGACTAAAGACTGTTTTTCGGGAAGTTCATATTTTTTTATATTCCACGTTCATATGGATTCAAGGTATGTATGAGGTCATGCTTATTAAGCAACTGTTAATCTACTTCGAAGAAAAAATGATGAAAATGGATTAAAAGCAGAAGTATATGGTTTATTTACACTTCTATTTAAGTACAAATAAACATTGTAACGTAAAATGACATAGTGATTAGCAAGGTTGGATATGTCAATAAAGAAGAGAATAAGATACAACAAAAAAAATACTTTCGAAAGTGATTGGTACAGAAGCCAGTCAATAGAATCCTAATTCGATTGTAATAACATAATAAAATTCCTTTATTTCTTGATCAATTCTGATGTACATTTGGAAAAAAAAACCCTAAAAATGGGTACCTAAAGTTTTATCCAATCTTTGAGGCTGCACGGAGAGTTTAGATAAAAGTTTATGAATGCTAACTGGTACCCAACTTTTTTATTTTTTTGGAAATAAGGTATTTTGTTAGCCAAAAAGTTTCAAGCTCTACTCATGGAGGTGGATTGACTAAGAAGTTCTAGTAGTGCATTATTGCTACATAACCTATACACTTGAGGGAATAACATATGAAAGGAATTCTTGGCCTTTCATGTGGTGTAAACTTGAGGCAGTTTAAATTAAGAAGATCCATAAACTTATGTGCCTATTATGAGACATATTTAGCACATTTATTTTGAGTTTTAACTTAATGTTATTTGACCAATAGGTTCCTGTTCGGCATCTAGTATTTATGGTTCATGGAATCGGTCAACGGTTGGAGAATTCTAATTTAGTTGATGACGTTGCCAATTATCGCCATATCACATCCAGTCTTGCTGAACGGCACCTTACATCCCACCAACTTGGAATGCAAAGGGTACTTTTTATTCCTTGTCAGGTGAGTAAAATATCTTTTATATTTGTACACATTTCTTTTTTGTTCTCAGTGGATGACATGGAGAAGAAATAGAAAAACGTTATTTGTTTAAATTGTTATTTTTTCAAAGACTATCATCACTGTAACAAATGGCAGAAGTTATTGTTTTATAAAATGTATAGTATACTATTACATTATTCATGGTGTGCTTATTTTTCAACATGCAATTATTTATGTGAATCTTTATCTATCATCCTATTTCTGAATGAATTGGTTAATTAGAACTGATTGTACAATTCTATGATCTTCTAATGATATGCTTGAACAAAAAAATAATATTTTTTATTGGTAAAAAGATATCTATTAATAAAAGAGAGTTATACAAAAAAGCATATGCAACAAAGAAATAGCTTATTAACCTTACCCAAAAAACAAAATCTAAAGTACCATTGCCAACGAAAAAGAACATTACAAAAATAGTTTTTGGAAGCCTCAAGTTCTGGAACCTCATGCTAAAAATTTACTAGTTTAATCTTGAACATGTTTGATAGCACTTCCTGCGCTGCTCCTCCCATGCCTCCCCAACGCAATGAAAGGCTCCAAATCGAAAAAGACATCATCTAGCCAAGGACAAACTACTCTCGCGCATAGAACCACAACATATAAGTCACTTCTCACTGTAACTAAAGATGATTTTTCTTCTTCGGCCTTCTCTCAAAAAGAACACCTACTTGGCAAGGCAAAACCCTTCTTTTTTAGATTATTCAGAAAAAAGAAGAAAAAAGTAATCAATGATGAACCATTTTAATAGGGCTACAATTATTATATGAGTGTTTATTAATCTTAAAACTAGGCAATGTTAAACTCTGATCCTTACTATAACGAGGAAAAAACATGCTAAAAGTATAATAATTGATCACACATAAACTTACTAAATAATATATATAAATAAACTAGAATTAAATCCATTGTTTTTTTTGCTTCTCCTTCTATACTTTGTTTTTTCTTAATTTTTTTTGTTAGCCGTGGTTGTAATGGTGAACACTAATTCATTTCATTATTTTCTTTCAGTGGAGAAAATGTCTGAAATTCAGTGGTGAATCAGCGGTTGACAAAATTACATTAGATGGAGTTCGGGGGTTGCGCGTTATGTTAGGAGCTACTGTTCATGATGTATTGTACTATATGAGCCCAATTTACTGTCAGGATATTATCAACTCGGTACCGCAACTTTGTCATTAGATCTTATTATTCTTCTCTCTTTGCCGTCTTTCTAGTTCATTTTTCATTTGGTTAAATTTCTAGATTCTGAATGACACTAGCAAGAATTGTTAAATGTTCATTATCAATATCATTCGTTGTTCTTGAGCATTTTATTTTCTTGCTTAATGGCTAGAGGTATTATATGTATCATTCTGGTGGGACTTGAGCTACTACTTTGAAAAAATAAAACTTCAAGTAATAATGACTAAATCACGACTGAGAATAGAACACCTTTTTTAATAAGTATGATTAATTGTTTTTTTTTCCAGGTATCAAACCAATTAAACCGATTATACTTGAAGTTTCTTAGGAGAAATCCTGGTTATGATGGAAAGGCAAGTAGCTTAAAAGAGCATATGTTTATTTTAAGTTTGAAAAATTAAATTTCATTGAACAACTTATTTTTTAGGTTTCTGTATATGGTCATTCCTTGGGAAGTGTGCTTTCGTACGATATCCTGTGTCATCAGGAGAATCTTTCTTCTCCTTTTTCAATGGACTGGATGTATAAAGAGAAAGTGAAAACCAAAGGATTGTCCACTGATACGAAGAATCAATCTTCTACATCCGATTCTTTGAGTAATTGGGATGCTGTAAATACTGATGCCAAAAATACCTCGTCGTCTTGTAAAATAGAGGAAATCATTCGTACTATTGATAACGAACCAATAGGTGGATATAAAACTTTTGCCACAAACAAGGAAGAGAATTTGGAAGATTCTTCTGCAATTGTGGATTCGGTGACATCAGATTTTGATGAAAATACCTCTGGAGCCATCAACGGAAAAGAAACGTTTGGTGAGAAAGATTGTTTTATGAATCTAGTTTTATACTTTGAAAAAAGGATAGCTTGGATAAAGGAAGAATTTTAACTGTGGATTTCCTGTTACTCACTTAGGAAGAATGGCTGAACAAGAATATAGCAATGGAAACGTTAAAGATGAACTAATCAAGTGTTTGAGAGAAGAGGTTGGAGCTTTCAAAACCAAATAGCAATTGTTTACTTTGTTTCTGCATGGTCATTAATGATCATTTACTATCGTTTCACTGGTCCAGGTTGTTCAGCTGAAAAAAAAAGTTGCAGCATTTGAAAAGCAGACTACTGATAGATGTACAAGGAAGGAAGTGGGTGAGGATCACATTCAAATTTCATTCTATTTTGAATGTTTCTCTCTATGGTATAAGCACCAAATGTCATGTTTGATTGTTTGTTACATGCTCAGGAAAAGATGTGACGGTGGGATCTGAGGAACCCACATCAAGCAATCCTGCTCCAGTTCAAGATGATCAACCAAAGAGTTATACACCTTATATTAAGTATACAAAGCTTGAGTTCAAGGTCTGAAAAGGAGTCTATCAAGTAGCAATCTTATTTTATAGTGCCATATCAAACATCTCTGTTGAAATTGGATAACCAGGAGCTAAGTATAGTCGTTTCTCCATATTTCAGGTCGAGACATTCTTTGCGGTCGGATCGCCTCTTGGGGTCTTCCTTGCCCTTCGTAACATCCGTATTGGGATTGGTATATGTTTATGTACTAAAACTGCATGCTTTGATAAATTAGATGGATTTTGGGCTTGTAGAACAGTTTGGTGTTTCGATCATGTGGTGTTGATATAAAGTTTGTGATTCTCAACAGTATTAGGTTGTCTCTCTTATTACCAATGCATGAAAAGTATCTGTTAATAGCTCAGATCTCTCCCATCATTAACTGTATAATCTAGCAACAGTTTTCATCAAGTATATGTATACTGCACTTCTTTAGACCAGAAACATATGTCTAAAGCCTTAAATTAATGTTTTAACCTTTTATGGTTATGCAACATGTATTTAGCTTTTTTTTATGGATTCCTTCCTAAGTTGGTAAATAATATATAAGTTTGGTACTGACTTCATTACATATTTTAACAGTGACTTTCTTTAATCAATATATATATATGTCAACATTAGTGAAGTTCTCTATGTGGTTTCTTTGTTGCAGTCACAGTAATCTGTGCACCAAATTTTAGTAGGCTCATTATGTATCTTCGTTTCCTATGTTGATGGCTAGTCAAAGTGTCTGTTCTTCTCATTTTTTAGTAACTACTTAGTCAAGAAAAATGTGTAAGCTAGTTTGGAAGGTCTTATGACCCTGTTTTATTGGTTTCCTAATCTTCTTTGTTACAGGCAAAGGAAAAGAATATTGGGATGAAGAAAATATTAGTGAAGAGATCCCTGCTTGTCGACAAATGTTTAACATTTTTCACCCATTTGATCCCGTGGCTTATAGGTCTGCCTATGAAATTTCACAGTTCTTGCTTCTCTTTTTCCCTATCTAAATATTCTTCAATTCTAGTGCAGAATAGAGCCCCTTGTTTGTAAAGAATACTTAAACGAACGGCCTGTAATTATACCATACCATAAAGGTGGAAAGAGATTGCATATTGGATTTCAGGTGCGGAAGTCGAACTTTTTCGTAGTATAATTTGGGTCTCACTCTCTTTTTTCTTGTTCTTCATAACATCACATATTTTTTTATGAACCAATACAACGCTGGACAGGAATTTACTGAAGATTTGGCAGTTCGTTCTCATGCAATAATGAATCACCTACACACTGTGAGGGTGAGTTCTTTTAAGTTTCGTGATCTAATTTGTCTACTATCTATGCTCCTCCTTTTATTCGCTCGTTTTTTGAAACATGATTGTCACTTTGGTAATGCCGTAATTTCAACTTCTGTCATTTTCTTAATTTTTGTTTTTTTATAAGAAACAAAACAT
The DNA here is from genome assembly GCA_022433065.1 of Begonia loranthoides. NCBI lineage: Eukaryota > Viridiplantae > Streptophyta > Magnoliopsida > Cucurbitales > Begoniaceae > Begonia > Begonia loranthoides. The sequence goes on from CM039468.1 coordinate 56,470,723, forward strand.
ATTGATAGTAAGATATTACAAAGGAAGAGAGGAAAAAACCATTCTCAAAAAGTGCAAAGAATTATACTTAATTTATTTCAATTTTCCTCCCGTTGGAGAAAACCAAGATAAAAAAATAATTCCTAAAAAAAAGTTTTAGAACCATACACCTATTTAACAATAGTGAAATTAATGTTGTCTCAATTATCAATATTTGACTTTTTGCTCGTGAAGAAAATAGCACTGTGATGAAGCCAAGTAATCCATTCCTAAAACTCTCAATCTCAATATTAACTTTTGATATTTGGACTTTTTTTCCTTATTGTAAATCTCAAGGAAGAACTTTGGATGTCAAGTGCAACCCTCAAAGTCATATGAACTTTCAGCATGCTAAGTTATTTTGAGAAAAACATACTAAGTAGATTATGGAGATTTGGCCGACTTTTGTTTCCTAGTGGTACCTTTTTATCCATATTCAAGTACTAAGTTGATCGTTTTAAGTTTTAATTCATGGAGGATCTGAGCTTCTGCTCATAACTGGAAGTAAAATTTTAGCTTTGCAAAAGTTTCCATTACTCAGACTATGCATAAGATGGACTTAGCAGTGCGTGTAATGATAAATATGTTGTTTCTGCTTTGGCCAATATATGTTATTGGACAGGTTAAGGTGCTTACAATTTGTCAATCCAAAAAGGCAGACATGCATAATACAGGTAAATTGACATATTTCAAATCTCCCCTTTCAAATCTTTGACTAGAATTTCCTCTTGCTTCTGCTCACCCGCATTCTGGTTTGTGTTCTCAGATGAGGACGAGAAATCCGATGGCGAGGAAGAGGTGTCGTATGGTGCTCTAATGATGAAAAGACTATCAGGAAGTCAAGGAGGACGGATTGATCACATGCTTCAGGTCATTAATAACTATAGAATATTATGCTGACACTTCAAACTTTGAGTATTTTGAGTTATATACATGTGTATAGTATGAAGTTGGATTTTAGAGCATCCTTTTGGGACCAATTTCTCTAGCTTAACCTCATTTCCACTTGATCATGCAGGATAAAACATTTGAGCATCCATATCTCCAAGCCATCGGATCTCATACGTATGATCCGGTTTCGATTAAACGAATTTGCAAATGCAGATGCTTTTTTCACGTCTTTTTAATTCTCGTGTTTTAAATTTGGATGCAGAAACTACTGGAGAGATTATGACACTGCACTTTTCATATTGAAACACTTGTATCGGGACATTCCGGAAGACCCAAGCGCCACCGACAAATCCACGGCGGGTTGGAGGGATCATCGAAGAGAAGTAGCTGAGGAGGAGCTCCCATTGACATTCTCGGACAGCAATGCCGCGAGGAACTTCTCGAGGAAAGCAAAAGGGACAATAAAGAACTGATCAACACCAGTTCTCTTCTTTGATTTTCAATCCCCTTCTGTATGCAATGCCCTTCCTTTTGGTCTCTGTGTTTAAAGAACCAGAAAAAGAGCAAGTGTGGAAATGAAATGAGTGCAGTGTGTGTTGTGTGATAACATGTTGGATCTCAGTTTCTAGTTCTCTCCATGAAAAGTTATCATAAATTCCTCCATGATGACAGCTACACTCAAATAGAAATACATCGTGATGATTATGGGACAAATCAATTAATCTTACTCTGTTGTTTTTCGTCTTTTAATCCACGACAATCAAACAGCAATATGAACAAAATACACGTATGGAATCCATGCCGACGCCAAGCCCCGTGTATATCGCAGCCACAGGACGAAAATAATGCCCAAAATGTAAACAAAATTGAGACGACAAGAACAATTGACACAATGAATAGTGAGACCTGGAATGGGGTGGCAGCTAAAAAGCTTTCCAATTATCGGCACCTTTCTTTGGAGTTTGACTATCTGATGAGACCTTGAATGGGCCGGAGGAGCCGAAGGGATCGGCATCATCAAAGGAAGAGAATGCACCACTGTGGCCAAAGTCTCTGGTGCTGCTGATGGAATCGAACCTAGTGAGCATCTGACTATTTTGGCCCATGTCCCTGGAGCTGCTGGTAGAATCGAACCTAGTGAACATCTGACTGTTTTGGCCCATGTCCCTGGAGCTGCCGATGGAGTCAAATCTTGAGAATTTGCCAAACCCTACGCTGCTGTTTATGGAATCAAACCTTGTGAGCTTCTCGCCTCGTGGAGAAAATCCACCATCGTGCATGCTGAAAGAGTCAAAACTTGGGAAGTTGTTGAACTCGTCTCCATATCTCGGGGAAGAATTTCCAAATCTGGAAAGTGGAGTGCTAGGAACAGAATCCTCAAAAATTGGGTTTTTTCTTGGGAAGATACTATCGCCCTCTGGAGATCCTGTTTTGATAGAGTTCACACGAAAATCGCTAGATCCAAAGAAATCTCTGTTGCTCTCAGAAACTGACTCCTGCACAATGCCAAATTCATATCACCATGCACTATCGAGTAAATTTATAAGCCAACAAAAGAGTACGAGAATAATCAGATACATGGCAACGCAAGCTCTGCAGTAACCAGTTCAAAGCTTTATTGAGTTTTCCAGGACATTGATGAATAAGACAATCTTAAAAGGATAAAAGAAAATATTTTTGGATGAATGAACGACAGGACCATCTAAATACTATTACAACATTTATGAATATAAGGTTTGATCTAAAAGAAATAATAAATGGTTAGTCTATCAAAGCAGGAATTCAAGATCCATGGCCTCCTACCGCAGTCTTAAATCATCAAACAAGTAACTAGTACCAGAACACATAAGTTTATTTTCAGATTTTGTGCTTTAGTTATTTTTTGAGTTATCTTACTTCATTGCAATTCTATTCCTTGAGGACAAAATACCATCTATCAATACCTGAGTCAATATTAATTTCACTAATAGAACGTGAGGGCCCATATTACTAAGTTTTTTTAAAATTCATACTTTTAGTTTAGTTCTCTCTTATTGGGGGAAAATTGCCATATGCGGAGTGTTACCCTTTATTATTTTTAAGAAAGGTTAAACGATTTTCATACACATTGTCTTAGGCAAGTTATGGTACAAAATTTCAAAATCAGAAGTCGTTCATCAAGGTCGCACGATAAAAGTTCATATATATGTTGTTAGAAGTATGGTGATTTATGGAGATTTAATTTATGACATATTAAAAATGTGAACTATAGTAATTATAGGCTCTATTTTTGTGAACTTTGTATGATAGTAATTTCCATTCCACCAAGATTATTTCCCTAGATATGTTGAATCTGTCTACTCTAATAAAGAAACTTTGTAATTCCTTATCTGAATAAATAATTTGTTCTTTCTATTCTCATCATAAATGAATGTGCTGGATGGAGTTAGATAGATCAATCAAACTCTAAGCAGATGACACCAGTAAACGTTTATGTAGCTCACCTTGCCATTTCCACGACTAAATCCCCATATTGAATCCACGTCATCATTACCATCAAAAGTACCCCAATTTGTTTCATCGAAGCTCCTGTGAAGGAAAAACGAAGTGGTCCATCAACAAACAAATGGGATGAAGGGATAAAGTAGGTGAATCAAATACACATCCATCTTGTTACCTATGTGTTTCTGCATCTGTTTCAGATCCTCTGTGATGAGCATCTGAAAATTCTTCGGACCTAGGGGTAGTCCTTCCAGCTGGACTCTCACTAGGGCTTCTAGGCAATTCATCTTCACTGTGACTGTTTACAGACTCGCTCTCAAGGCCATTTTCGACAGTGCTTAATGAATTACCTATTTTTCCATTTGCATTTGACGATGAATCTGAATAATCTTTTTCACTGAAAACAGCAGTAGACTTTCGCTTTGGGGAAGATGAATTTTTTGTTGTAAGATTGAGATCATTGGCAAATCCTGAAAAGTTAATTTGAATATTGCAACTAAGGAAAAATTTTATAAAGTTGTATGTGAAATTACACATTTTCAAAACATTAATCAAGAAAGAGCAAAAACATAGATGATCTATTTAACGAAACCAATTGTGTATCAAGTACCTTCATCTTCAAATTTATCCCAATCTTCATCCCAAACAGATGCTTCCTCCGAAATTCCAGGTTGCCAGCCTTCATAAACCATAGAAAAATGTCATGATGGAAACATCAAGGAATCAGCTTTCCTTTGTAAAATTATCACCGTGTCCATTATCAACAATAGAACAGTTCTAAAAGGCATTCAATTTCCTTAGAATAAATTTTGCAAAAAGAATCAGGCATCTTGTTTTGGCGAGGAGCAAGAAATGCAGTATGCTTTAGAGGCAACATTGCATACAGAATTCCTAATCATAACATGTAGAAATTTTGACAGAAATTTCTTTTTAATCCTCCAAAAACTGCAATGATGCAAAAACAATCACACATGACCACAATTATATGCTAAATGATAATCCTCTATCCATCCCATTACGGAATAGAAAAAGTTAAATCAATTCGCATGTCACTTTATAGAACTTGATTTCCAACAATCAAGAATAAGAAGAAAATACCAATTGGAAGCTCAATTAGTGCTGCAGGCTTAATTTCCAATCCATGTTTCTTACACCGATCGATTAAAGCTTTCATAAGGTCCTCGAGATCTGACTGGATACGATCAGAACGGACCTATACGAGCAGTAAAAATATTAGCTTCAGAAGAATTCTCCCAAACGCTCTAATACCTAACCAGAGATATCTGGTACCTGAAGAATACCATCTGCACTGCCTCCTTGTTCCATTTTAATAATTGCTTGATTTAACTCCACTTTCCTCTCCTAAAAAAGGAAAAGGTATATGCATCAAATAGTATAAATATTCCAAGACATTGCATAAAGTTACCAGCAAAATCTTTCAAATCCAGGCATTCTTTAAAAAAACATTAGTTATTCAAATTAACTGATTTGTGAGGGCAATGCTTCATGTAGTTTGCTCTACCTTTTCCTTAAAGTTACCCCTTGAGCATGAGATACATGAATACAAGTGGCGACTCTTTGATACTAAGAAAAATGGTCAAAAGAGTACATCATCCACAAGAACGAAACAGTTTTCTTATTTGTGTTCAAGACCAACTGCCACACAGGCATGCACATGTACTCAGGCCTATGCACCCATAAACCGAACAATATGCAAAAGTAGATGGGAGGCAAAAGAAGATTTAAAAGAAGCAGGGCTGGAAACAAAATGCCTATCTTAAGTCATTAAAAATAGTAACATATTAATGTAATGAATCCCTTTGTTTCATATCCAGAAAGGCAACAACTAAATCACCGAGATTAATGAATGACGACAGTGGACACAGTGGCATTGATTCAATAAGGACAAAATTAACTAGCCAGTTCGAAGCACCATGCTATAAAAGGGTGATTAGATATCAGTAGATTCAGCAAAATAATTCCTTTGTTAAAGAATCAATCTTGAATTACTATAAAGATTCAAACAATTTCAGAAAGAGAATGATTATAAAGAAAATCATATTAATGAAAACACTTGCATAATCTGTTGATTAGTCTAATTAAAGACACTACAACTACATAAACAAGTAAAGACTCTACCTGAATGTCACGAAATTTGGCTTCTTCAATAGTTAACTTAGATGCTACTTCAGCAACTTGCTTGTACTTCTCCTCATATTTCTTTCCTAATGATTCTGCCTGCAAAACGACCTTAGCATTGGAACCAAACCATAATCTAGATATCGTTATCCAATTATACCATACTACTATGGGCCTTAGAAATACCTCAAGCTTGTCTGCAGATGCCCTTGCTGTGATCTCATTAAGTCGATTGTCACACCTGCTTTTATACAAAACCTGACAGTCAAACAAAAAGTACTTGTCAAACACACTACAAACCAAGTTAGATAACTGGATTTGAAATGGATTTGTCTAACATTAGGGAAAAAAAGAAGAAGTCAATGGTAATTTGAAAAAGTCTTAGCAAGTTAATGAATGACAAGCAGTTATGATAAAACAAATGAGCATCTTGACACCTGACTCCAACATTTTAAGACCTTAGCCCCAAGTAAAGCAATATGCCTTACTTGGGAAATTTTCATATGCCATTGAGTATGTCATCAGAGCCTAAAAACAAAAAAAATAAGGAGCATAAGACACTCACAAGTTCCTGCATTGTTGTGCGATAAAACTCTATCTTTTCCTTTGAATCTAAATAAACATTCTCTGCTGCAACAACCTATCATAAATAAACAAATCAAATTTGGTAGGAATAAATGAAAAAAAAAATAGACCAACAGTGGAGCAACACACTAATAAGGCTCAAATTATTGCCAATCAATTTCTATTGAAGCCTCTAATAGCAAAATAAAATAATAGAATTTTATAAGACAAATAGCCTTAAGCGATGGAGTAAAAAAGAAGACTATGAAATTTGTAGTTGGAGTCTCTGAAAAAATGAGGATATGCCTTTTTCTCTGTTTCTTGGGTCTTTGAACTGGCTGATTGTTGCTCATTATGGCGATCATTTATAAATGAATCCTCAAGCACTGGTGCCACTGATTTCTGATTATTAGATTTGGTGGCGCCATCAGCCTTGGGGACACTCATGTGTGTTGGTGGCCTCAAACCTGTTGAAGGCCTCACTAATTGAGAACCTACCAGCCCTTGCTGATTTCCAAAACCTTATAAAAATACATCAACACATAAAAACAAGAGTAAAGTTGGTTAAAGAAATTAAAAAAAAAAAGACTAGCAAATACCAGGATGAGTAGACCAAGATACATTCCCATATGCAACTTTGGGTTGTCCAGTCATAGACATCAATGACTGATCAAACATAACACTGGGAGGCAATTCAGCTGGAAGTGGCTGACCTTCCCTAAATCGCTCCATAAAATATAATGCAAAACAAAACTCTCTCAAAGAAAGCATGCTATCACCGTCCTCATCAGACAAATCCCACACTTGCTTCAAAACCTCTGAAATTAAAAGAAAATTTTCAGTGTATGTAGTATTTAATCCAACTTGATGGTAAAAGATGAAGCGCATGTTGATGGAGAAGAATACTGTCCATCGGTTTTGAAGGAGAATAATAGGGAAACTGAAGGAGAAAAAATTGGAAAGAAAATATTTTTTTAATCCTTTTTACCAATAAATCAGAATTAAAGACCGCAGACATTAAAGCAGAACAGAAATAAGGATTCCGCTTTACTTTACAACAAAAAAATCATTAACTGAGTTAGAAAGCATCAACCAATAACAGATGTTTCTTCTGAAGTGGAAATATATAGATAGCTTGTATCCTTACATTTCATAACAGCTCCACTAAGTTAATAGTCGTTAATCATCCTATTACAAGACATATAACACTAACACACTTAGAACATAGGATTTGGCAAATGACAGCTTAAATGGGTCATACTTCAATTTAACATTGCCCAGCCAAAACCAAGCTGCTAGGTAAGGATGGGTGGTTGACCAAACATGTTTTCTAAGTTATGTGCTCAATGAAATGGACAGTGCGACTAAAAATGAAAACTAATATTAACTTTAAGCGAGGCATCAATTTCACTTTTGCAGTTATAGTACCCAGGACATAATGTCAATATTACCTCTTGGTAATCTCCAACTCAAAAATAAATTCCTTGCCTGCTCGCCAGTTATAATTCCATCTCTATCAGTGTCCACTTCCATAAACACCTTTGTGTACTTCTGAACATCAGATGGTTTCATCTTTGGCCAGTTATCAATAGTGGAATTCCCACTGCCAGTTGTCATTCCCGCAGATGCAAGTGGTGGTGTACCTGGTGATGAAACAACTGAAATAGGATTCATTGACACCTGAACTGACTGAAATTGACCGCCGGAAGATTGCTGAACTGACTGAAATTGACTGCCAGAAGATTGCTTTGGCAGTGCACTTGACAATGAATCCAATGAACTAGGCCCACTCAAAGGTTGATTTACACCGGAAGGTTGCTTTGGCAGAGCACTTGTCAATGAATCCAATGAACTAGGCCTACTTAAAGATTGATTTCCACCGGAACCTGGTCCAACTGCCGATGAGGCAACTCCACTACTAATAGCATAATTCATGACTGAAGCTCCTGGCTTTGCTGGCGATGGAGTTGCAGAAAATAGATCCCCTCCAAAAGCTGAGTCGGCAGCAAATCCATTTCCAGAAGCAAATGAGTTTGAGTTATTTGACGCAACTAGTGAATTAGTCAACATTGGAGCTTGTGATGCAGCCGCGGGTTGTTGTGAAGGCACTAATGGAGTGACTCCTTGAGGCCCAGTTGGGGCACCACCTGTCCTTCCACCTAGCCAATTGTTTGAGATGTTTGAATTTGGAACATTGGGCCTAATAAAATTACCTCCCCTTGGTTCAGAAGGACCAAAACTCTGTGGAACTTGGGAAGCAACCCCAGAAGACATGAGTTGAGGCGTCATGGTCTGGTTTGGCTGGGAAGAATAATACTGCTGGTTCATAACAGCATTCGGAATTCCCTGTGCCCTAAAACCAAATTGTTGAGATCCCACTGGCGCAGTTGTTCTCATTTGTGGAGTACTAGGAGGAGCAGCCATTAAATTTGGTTGCGGAACAGGCGAGATTGGACTATTAATTTTTGGGGCAGGGATTTTAGCGGCAGCAGGACCATATAATGCTGCTCTGACAATATCTGGTGTTAACTCTCGCTTACTTTGTGCAACTGTTGCTAGTCTTAGAGCATTATAAAATTCTGGGCGACCAAGGAAACCTGTTTTTGCCTGATCTGCGTGCACCCATATCTGTAACACACAAGGGTAGTTTGATTGGCAAACAGAGAGACAGATGTTGCGTTCAGGTAAAAAAAAAATGAAAAGCATCAATGCATTTGACAAGGTTATGACCCACTCAAAAAACAATTCTTTGAGCAATTGTAAACTTAAATTTTCATCAAGAAAGATATTGCACACGCATCCTTGTCATAAACAATGTGAAACAAAGAAAAGAAACAAGCTCTCGTAAAACAATTCAACTTTGATTCTACAATCACCAAACGAAAGTAGAAAGTCGACTGATCCGTGACCGGAATAAGAAGGAAAATTAACCTGAGCAAGAACAGTTTTAGGCAAATTGGATCCCTCGAAGAAAGATACGGCTTCAGCTCCACTAATTCGTCCATCTCCATCCAAATCGGCTCTCCTAAAGTATGCATCGAACTGATCCAGATTAGCCGACCCTGGATTCTGCCCCGCCATAACAAACTGATCACGAGATCAAACCTCCTCCGATTCAATCCCCAATGAGGGAGAAAATCCAACGATTTACACTCAATTCAAGGTAAATTTCATAAACGAACGTAGAATATCGCCAAAAAAGAGAAAGGTAACAAACACGAAGTCTATTGTCAAATCGCAACGCATGAAGAATTTGGGGTTCCTTGAAAAAAAAACCGTAGAGATTAAGACGGATAGAACAACAAAGAAGGAGACGCAGGAGAGGAATTCAAAACTTCCGGTGCCTAATAAACGAAATTATGCAGTAGGAGAGGAAGAACGGGAGAAAGGAGGAAATCTCTTTCCCATCTGCCGGAGAAAATGCGAAAGATGGGCAGAGCTCGATGTAAATTTCTCTGAGTGGCGAAGAACAAGCCGGTGTAGCCCCAATCAAACAATTATTAATTTATTCATTTACTTTCTTCTAAAACTTGTTTTATGTTTTATATTAGTGAAATTAACAAAACAACCCCTGAATTGTAAAATAGGGAAAATGACAAACCAACCCTCATTTTTTGTAGTCAATAACAAGCTAACCACTAACCTGTTTTTAGCTAACAAATTAACTATTGAATTATGAAAAATTGTCACCATGAACATCGTCATGCTTTAACAATTTAACCCTTGAACTATGATAACGAATTGCTTCAATTTAACAATTTAACTCTTGAACTATGATAATAAACTGATGTGGTTTAACAATTTAACCCATGAACTATGATAACAAATCACTGCAGTTTAACAATTTAACCCCCTGACTATAATAATAAACCGCCATATTTTAACAGTTTAACCCTTGAACTATGATAATTCGCCGTTGTTTAACAAATTATCCCTTGAACTATGACAATCCTCTGTGCTTTAACAATTCAACCCCTGAACGAAAAATAAATTTGCGGTGTTTGCTTCGTTAATTTTTCATATTTCAATTGTTAATTTGTTAGCGAAAAAAAGTTAGTGGTTGACTTGTTATTGACTGCAAAGGATGATTGTTGGTTTGTCATTTTTCCTAAAATTAATGACAAGTCAACCACTCAACAATTTTTACTTATAAATAAAATACTCAACTATAAAAAATGAACGACGCAAATATCATCATTAATACGTTAAAATGGAAAAACTTTCCAAAATGAAAGATAAATCGATATTGATATCAAAATGAATTATTTTCAATTAACTATTGGTTGAAAAATCAATGTGCTACAAATTAAATATAATTAATATTTATTAAGAAATTTTGTTGAAATACAGATTTTAGAAACGTATTTTGATATCAAAATAAAAAATTTGTCGTTAACTGTTTATTGAAAAATTAATGTAATCACATATCGATTTGTTATTGATTTTATAGTTAAGGGTTTGTTTTGTTAATTTCTCAAAAAATAATAATTAATTAAAATTTACAATTAAAAAATAGTTGGCGTGAGATCAAATGAAAATTAAAGAGAGAATAATATAACCAAGGACCAGGTCGGCGTAATTGCCTTTTCTGGATTTCCACGGCGTTGAAAGATAAGCTCGAGTGAGGGTCTGCACTCAGCAGCGCGCGCATAGTTCTTGCTTCAGAGAAAACCGACCCAGAAGTAAGGCGATGGAGTCCAAAACCTCCTCGAAACGTCTTCTCTTCGACCGTCGCTATGGATGGGTGTAAGCCTCTCTCTCTCTCTCTCTCTCTCTCTCTCTCTCTCTCTCTCTGAGAGACGAACTATCATTTGTCGTTTTTCTTTGGTTTACAGGATTGATGAATGGAAGGATCCTTCGGAAGAAGCTCTAGCAGGCGGCAGAGGAATGTGCGTTTTGTTTTTTGAATGTATACACAGTCGTTATTTTATTTCAGTGAAATATTTGAGAAAAAAATGAGAAGAAAAAATTTGATTAGACGTGTTCAGAGTGTAATTTCCGTATTGTCGCGTAATTTTCTTTGAAGGTTTTGTATTGTGCCTCTAACAAAAGCTGTGTTCTGCTTGGTTTCACGAACGGTACGTTATCAACCGTTCAATTGCATTCGACTCTGTTATTTCTAGAAATGTTGTTTTCAATTGCAAATGCTTCTATCAATCGTCTTCTTTTTGTTTTCAATTGCAAATGCTTCTATCAATCGTCTTCTTTCTGTCAATTGTTTTCTGATTTTGTTTATGCACTTCATTTATAATTAAATCATGGTTGTTAGCTTGATTTGCATAAATTAAAGTCTTCAATCTAGGATTAACACTCTTGTAAGTTAACCAAAGTTAATATCTGAATTGATACAGAGACCATACTATCTGATTATGAAATGGGGAATTGAATGATCATGCAATTCAGTGTGGAAAACCTGCAATTCTTGTTGCTGGAAGTACTGTGCGAATATTTATCTAGATTAGCATTTCAAATTATGATAAGCCTGTAAGTTTCCTAGGACTCCAAAATTGGTCACAAATAAAGATTGCCAATTAAGATGGTTTAATGGTGCATCCAAAGCCGGAAACCAACAACAATTGCCCATTATGATGCACCCACAACTAAAAGCAAAGATTGCCAATCAAGATAGTTCAATTAAGCTTATAAACCTCTTTCCACTGAATCACTCGTACCAGCCAAATGTGGTGGTGTAAAAAGGAATTGATTTCTTTTACAAGTATCTAAACTATACACCTTAGCACTATTTAAGTACACATATGAAAAGCACCCAAAAAGAAGCCAATCTAGCTCTGCGCTGAGGCTGTAATTTGTGCCTGCTTTATCTGAACTTAGCCATTTGCTTCTTTGAAATCTTTTTGAATCAAATTTTCGTAATGATAATGATTTGGCCTTCATTTTTTGCTCCTTTATCCTGCATAGTTGCGTCATTCTTTCTTTCTTTCTTGCCTTCTTTTTTTCTTGATATTTTTGAATTTTTAGGGAAAAATGACGAAAAGCATCTGTGGTATGGTCTACCTTTTCTTGCAGATTAACAGTGCAACTGAATCGGCAATTAAAGCTCTTAAAACACCGGATACGCTATCGCCGCTGTTGCTTCAAGCTAATATTAGAGAAAGGTTTGACAATTTCATGGGGTTAATGCATAATCCAAACTTTGCAGTAGGTCTGTCCCCAATGAATTCTTTCCCTACAAATGGAAGAGAAATGAATTTGAATAGAAAAATCTAATACATTACTGATGTCTAGACCCATAGTTTGCAACTGCTGAATCTGCTATAAATAGACAAGTGAATTGCCCGTCACTAAATCCTTGAAACTTTCCATTAAAATAGATTAGAGTCAATGCATGGGCGAGTAATGAAGGATGCTTAAATGAAGTCTGGATATTAATTTGTGTTTGTGTGATTATTGCAGAGCATGAAGAGTGGTGACTGGAGTGGAAGAGTTTTGTTTACTTTTATTCTTGAAACTTTGATTAGAAGCATAATTGAATTGTGCTTAAACTATATTAACCATCATAATCATTATTAAGTTTCATTTAATCAATCTTGCTTTGTTTTTATTCAATCATCCCTACCATTACTATAGTATTGTACAAAATTAGACTTAGGTTAGTGATTTGGTTTTATTGACCAAATTTTAATTGATATAGATGTTTAATTTTCTTTTGTAATTAAATAATTAGAAATAAACATTTAAAATGTGAAATGTAACCATCTTTATCAAAACTAATCAATAAAATGGGGGTATAATTATTATTATCACTACTTAATATTTTATCCTACATATTTTCTTTATGTATATTGTTAAATTATTTACATAAATGAAAGTTGCAGATATTATGATTTTGGCTTATATAATGATATCTCAAAATTTGAACAGTTAGCATTGGATACCTTGCCGTTAATTTTGGGGAGTTGATGTACTTTACAATATACCTGTCTTAAACTATAGAATTTTTTTTGGTAATTAACAAAATAACTATTGAACTATGAAATCAATACGCAAAAGTGGAGTGTAGGGAAACGCAGAATATATCTTTCCTCTGGAAACTCTTCTCTTCTCCTTCGTAAACTCCCTTGTATCCAGGAAATTCTTCTCTTCTCCCAGTGTTCCTCAAAATCCCTAATTATTAGGGATGGGCAGAATCAAACTAAGTTCATTTTGAAAATTTTAGAACTGATTTTTGGTTCAAATTTTTAGAAACCGAAGTTTTTGGTTCGGTTTTTTATTTACCTTTCTCAAAATCAGAAATAACCGAATCGATCAAAATTTGCTATTAAAAATTTTTAAAAACTTCAAAGCTTCATGAACCGCCCAGGGAGAATCGATTTGCTCCCTGGCCGGCTGGCCGGCTGGCCCGGGCCCTGGCTCAGTGTTAGAATCTGGGCTTGTCCAGGACGTGTTGTCCATGGCCGCCCCTACTGCTTAGTTAGATTTATTTCCATTTATAGTAATTTCCTTGTATTTCTTTTATTTCCATTTTGGGCAAAGTGACTCCTCGCCACTATAGCATGTTTACTCCTGCCATAGTGGAGATGGTCCAGAATGCTCTTTAGGGGGAGAGGCATGACTGCACGTAGACCCCCCTACCCAATGTAATTTGCTAGCAATCAATGAAAAGGCTTTTTACATTCAAACTATTCTCTTTATGCTCAATGACGCTTTCGATAAATCTCGCTCGCTGCTCGCTCGCTCGTTAGACACTCAAGCTTGTTCTAACGTCGTGGGCCCTCTGTGCCGTTGGCACACTTTGTAGGCTGACTCGTTGTTTCCCCTAACAACGAGTGCCGCACGGCCCTCCTGAAAAGTCTCTCAAAAGTAGGACCGTGACAGTTGGTATCAGAGCCAGGTTGGCTCAAATTGCAAGAAAGCATGCCGAAAAAGAATTTGCCAGAGAAAACAAGCTCGTCGATGGATCAGCTTGAACGGTTAATCGAACTAGAAGAGGAGATGAAGTATCTCCAAGAAATCCCTGATAACATTCGTTTCCTGGAAGAACGAATGAAGGAAATGTCTGAATTTCCTGCTGAGATTGCTGCTGTTCATAACAGAATAGACACCATCCCGATCCAAGAGCTGATTGATCGGGTGGAGAACCTCGAATCCCGACCAGAGAAGGGAAAAGGGGTAGAAAGTGGAGAGAGCTCCACCAGTGCTATAGTCGGGGTCCTGGAGCGTGTCGAAGAGATCGACCAAGCTCATACCCAACTATCAAGCACCGTAACTGGCCTAACGAAAGACTTCAAGACGATGTTTGAATCCCTCAAAGCTGAGATCGCTGAAATAAACATCAAATTGAACGTTACGATGAGAGCCATGGGAAACCAAACTCAAGCTTCAAGTTCAGTCGAATCTAGCCGGGTGAAAATCCCAGAGCCAAAATCCTTTGGAGGAGCCCGTGATGCCAAAGAAATAGAAAATTTCATCTTTGACATGGAACAATACTTCAAAGCAACGAAAACTGATGATGAGTCAAAGGTGACCTTGGCCACGATGCATCTTACTGGAGATGCAAAACTTTGGTGGAGATCGAAATACAATGATATTTGCAATGGTGACTGCGCCATTGATACTTGGGAAGAGCTCAAAAAGCAGCTGAAAGATCAGTTCTTTCCTGAAAACGTCGAGTTCAATGCACGTCGACTACTGCGAGAACTAAAACAGACTACTAGCATCCGCGAGTATGTCAAAGCCTTCTCAGGACTCATGTTGAATATTCGAGATATGTCAGAGAAAGACAAGATCTTCACCTTCATCGAGGGATTGAAACCGTGGGCCAGGACAAAGTTATATGAACAGAGGGTGCAGACCCTCTCGAGCGCTCTTGCTGCTGCTGAACGATTATTCGACTACTCCAATGAGAATCCTAGTCAGAAAAAGAATCCTCCCAACAATTCAAGCAATACAAAGTCCCCTAGACCAAACACGAGCGCTGCTGAAAGAAAACCGTATGTCCCAAGAGAGGGCCAAGAGACATCAAGGGGAGCTAATTACCAACGACCAATGAATAGGCCTATGTCCTGTTTCTTATGCAAAGGACCACATCGAGTGGCTGAGTGCCCCCATAGATCGGCGTTAACGGCTCTACAAGCGTCGATTACTAACGACAACCCGGTAGAAGAAGTTGTCGAAGCAGAACCCACAGAAGTTGCGGAAGTTGGGACAATGACATTTCTATCAGCTGTTCAACAACAGATGGATGAACTGAAAAAGACTCCCACTAAAGGCCTCATGTATGTGGAGACCTTTATCAATAATAAAGTTGTCCAAAGTACTATGATTGACTCGGGAGCTACCCACAACTTCATAACAGAAAAGGAAGCGCGCCGGTTGGGCCTTAAGCTAGAAAAGACCACTGGTAAGATGAAGACAGTAAATGCAAAAGCAATGCCCGTGGTCGGGATCGTAAGAAGGGTCCAATTAAAGCTCAATTCGTGGTTGGGACCAGTAGATTTTGTGGTGGCAAAGATGGATGACTTTGATACTATACTGGGGATGGAGTTCTTGATGGAACACAAAGTCATCCCCATTCCTTCTGCAAAATGTTTGGTGATTACAGGGAGCAATCCAACAGTAGTTCCCGCAATTCTCAAGCAACCAAGCCCTAGTAACATAAAAATGATCTCAGCTATGCAGTTTAAACGAGGGCTGAAGAACCAAGATCCAACCTATGTTCTTGTCCCCTCAATCATGGAGAAAGGCAAAGAAGAAGTAGTGCCTTCCGAGATTATGAAAGTACTTGAAGAATATAAGAGTACTATGCCGGAATGCTTACCGAGGTCACTACCTCCGCGCAGGGACATCGATCATCAGATTGAACTAGCCCCAGGAACTAAACCCCCAGCAAAAGCGCCCTATCGAATGGCCCCACCAGAATTGGCAGAACTAAGGAAGCAATTAGATGAAATGCTTGAGGCAGGGTTCATCAGACCTGCAAAGGCCCCATTTGGAGCACCTGTGTTGTTCCAAAAGAAGAAGGACGGTAGCTTACGCTTGTGTATTGACTACCGGGCCTTGAACAAAGTCACTGTTCGAAATAAGTATCCCATCCCACTCATCACGGATCTTTTTGATCAACTGTACAAGGCAAAATACTTCACGAAGCTCGACTTACGTTCAGGTTATTATCAAGTCAGGATTGCAGAAGGTGACGAGCAAAAGACGACTTGTGTGACCAGATATGGAGCTTTTGAATTCTTGGTGATGCCCTTTGGACTGACAAATGCTCCTGCGACTTTCTGCACTCTAATGAACCAAGTATTCCACGAATTCCTTGATAAATTTGTGGTGGTATACTTGGACGACATCGTGGTCTATAGTGAGAGCATTGAAGAACATCAAGTTCACCTTCGTTTAGTCTTCGAGAAACTGAGACAGAATCAGTTATATGTAAAGAAAGAAAAGTGCTCCTTCGCTCAAAAGAGTATTGGGTTCCTTGGCCACATTATTGAACAAGGCCATCTTCGCATGGATGTAGAAAAAGTCAAGGCAATCCAAGAATGGAGAAACCCCTCTTCTGTTACAGAATTGCGTTCCTTCTTTGGTCTCGCAAATTATTACCGGCGGTTTGTAGAGGGATTCTCCAAGAAGGCGGCACCTCTCACCGAACTGTTGAAGAAGGGAGTCCCTTGGGAGTGGAACCAAGAATGCCAAACAGCCTTTGCCAACTTAAAAGAAACCATGATGCAAAGTCCAGTATTGGCTCTGGCCGATGTGACTTTGCCATTTGAAGTCGAAACTGATGCATCAGACTTTGCTCTGGGAGGAGTTTTAATACAAAATGGCCATCCTGTCGCCTATGAAAGCCGCAAGCTGAAGGAAGCTGAAAGAAGATACATAGCCTCAGAGAAAGAAATGTTGGCCGTGGTACACTGCCTTCGTGTATGGAGACAGTACTTGCTTGGATCAAAGTTTATAGTGAAGACCGACAACAGCGCAATTTGTCATTTCTTTGAGCAGCCAAAGCTAACCTCCAAACAGGCGCGTTGGCACGAACTTATCTCAGAATTTGACTTCCATTTTGAACATAAGTCGGGCCAATCAAATCGGGCAGCTGACGCCCTCAGTAGAAAAGCAGAGTGTGTCAGTCTTTGCTATTTATCTCAACTTCAAGCAAGTAGAGTTACCGGATCTATGAGAGATCGCATTCGAAATTGTCTACAAGACGACCCTGCTGCTCGGGCTGTCATGCAACTAGTAAAGGAAAAGAAGACACGACAATTTTGGATCGAAGAAGACCTGTTGTTAACCAAGGGTAATCGCCTGTACGTGCCACGGAGTAATGATCTAAGGCGAAATCTACTGAAGGAATGCCACGACACCTTGTGGGCTGGTCATGCAGGATGGCAAAGAACGTATGCCCTACTAAAGAAGGGATATTATTGGCCTCACATGAAAGACGACGTGATGCAATATACCAAAACCTGTTTGGTATGTCAGCAAGACAAGGTGGAAAGAGACAAAGTGGCGGGTTTGCTAGAACCATTACCGGTGCCAACGAAGCCTTGGGAAAGCATATCTCTTGACTTCATCACCAATCTGCCACCTTCAAATGACTTTCAGGCAATCTTGGTGATAATCGATCGGTTCTCTAAGTACGCTACTTTCATAGCTGCCCCAAAATATTGCTCCGCAGAGACGACAGCTCAACTCTTCTTCAAGAATGTTGTGAAATTATGGGGGATACCTCAAAGCATCATTAGTGATCGAGACACTAGATTCACAGGAGCCTTCTGGGTAGAACTATTCAAGCTATTGGGATCTAGCTTAAATATTTCTTCCAGTTATCACCCCCAAACAGATGGACAGACTGAACGTTTTAACAGCTTACTGGAAGAGTATCTGCGGCACTTCATCAATACTAACCAGAAGAATTGGCCAAGTCTGCTTGATGCGGCACAATTCAGTTTCAACTGTCGGAAAAGCTCCTCTACGGGAATGAGCCCATTTGAAGTCGTCTGCGGAAGGCAACCAACTATGCCGCACACCCTCGATCTTCCATACTCGGGAAAATGCCCAAAAGCCTACAACTTCTCGAAGGAGTGGCGACAAAATACTGAGATAGCTCGGGCCTACTTGGAACGAGCATCTAAACACATGAAGAAGTGGGCAGACCTGAAGAGACGGCCGCTAGAATTTAAAGCTGGAGACCTCGTGTTAGTGAAACTCTTGCCGGAACAACTTCGTTTCAGAGGTCAAAGAGATAGACGTCTGGTTCGAAAGTATGAAGGTCCAGTCCAAGTCATTGAAAAGATTGGAAGGGCATCCTACAGAGTTAATCTACCAGCATGGCTCAAAATCCACTCAGTGATCCACGTCAGCAACCTAAAGCCGTATCACCAAGACAAAGACGATTAGGAGCGCAACAACATCACCAGGCCAGAAATCATCCTCAGCAGATCAAGGCGTCCAAGCAAAGTGGAAGAAATTCTAGCAGATCGAAGTGTCAAGACAGGCCGCCGCCTACGCACGGAGTATCTGGTGAGATGGGAGGGACTTGGAGACGACGAAGTTACTTGGGAGAAAGCCGAAGACTTGGAAGATGCTACGCAGAAGATTGAAGAGTTCAAGCTGAAGACAAGTTGACGAGGACGTCAACAGCTCAAATGGGGGAGGATGTTAGAATCTGGGCTTGTCCAGGACGTGTTGTCCATAGCCGCCCCTACTGCTTAGTTAGATTTATTTCCATTTATAGTAATTTCCTTGTATTTCTTTTATTTCCATTTTGGGCAAAGTGACTCCTCGCCACTATAGCATGTTTACTCCTGCCATAGTGGAGATGGTCCAGAATGCTCTTTAGGGGGAGAGGCATGACTGCACGTAGACCCCCCTACCCAATGTAATTTGCTAGCAATCAATGAAAAAGCTTTTTACATTCAAACTATTCTCTTTATGCTCAATGACGCTTTCGATAAATCTCGCTCGCTGCTCGCTCGCTCGTTAGACACTCAAGCTTGTTCTAACGTCGTGGGCCCTCGGTGCCGTTGGCACACTTTGTAGGCTGACTCGTTGTTTCCCCTAACAACGAGTGCCGCACGGCCCTCCTGAAAAGTCTCTCAAAAGTAGGACCGTGACACTCAGCGTGGTTAAGAATAGCAGAGTCCGGGTGCGAAGTTCACTGTGAACTTTCAGTTTCCGCTCAGCGCTCGCTCTCGTCTCTCGTGTGTCGTGTCCCGTGTCTCGGTCTCGCCTCTTGGTCGTCACTCACTCGTCTCGTCTCGACTCTCGTCCGTGCCGACTGCCGACTGCCGATTGCCGAATCTCACGCTCTATCTCGCCTCTCGTCTGGTCTTGCGTGGCTCTCGCCGCTCGCCTCGGTGGTCACTGCCCTGCCCACTGGTCGCTGCTCACGAGTCACGACTGCTCGTCGCTGGTCGGTCAGTGCCTCATTGGTCCCTCCCTCTTCGCCTCTCGCCTCTCGCCTCTCGCCTCTCGCCTCTCGGACTATGTCGGACTCTCTGTAGTTTGTCTCGGGTATGGCCTCTCTGCCCTCAAACTGTTGATAGTTGATACTAAATTGGTTTAATTGTTGTTGATTGATGATTCTTGTTGAATTCTTATTCTCATTTCTCTAGAAAGATGTCATGGCTCCTTATTGAATTCAAAGATATAGAAAAAGTTGTTAACTTTGGATTGAAAATGGTAGTGTCCCTTGAATTATTTGAGGAAAAGTACTCCGTATTAATTTTTGGGGAAAGTGCAATTGAAATTGGTTTATGCAGGATCGGTTGAATAGAAGAAAGTTGTTAAAATTGTTAACTTTGGATTGAAATTTGGTTTATGCAGGTTCGGTTGAATTGTTCCACTTTTGAATTGAATTGTTCCACTTTTGCTTCAATTCAATTACAATGAGTTTTTCAGTCTGACATTGTGTTCATTTTTTCAATTACTGCTGCTAGCAGAACTGAATGGTTCATTTTTAGTTCCATTTAACGGCCATTTGGACAAACAATATCTTTCTTATACAATTAAATTTTGGATGTCCAGTGAATTTCGGAACATGTGATTTCAATCACTTCTTGTCCTTCCTCAATCCTCTTCTTTTTCTGTAAAATAATGCGGCTACTAGCCAGCTCTCCGTCCTTGTCATTGTACAATAAAGTTGTTGGGGAGGAACATTTTTTTGTGTCCCTTAACTAGTGTGTAATTATTATTTCTAACAAGAAAAATCAATCCAATAGAACTTTATATTTTAGGTCGGCAGATTTCCCACCATTGAGTTGGGATGTTATGTCTGTTTCCCTCAAGTTTGTTTCTTTCCTTACGTGACATAATTGTGAAAATATACTGAGGAATTGGATAACAGGTAAATAAACCTTTGACAATATACAAATGTTGTTTGCAGGGAGTAATTTGGAATGATTTTAATAATATACTATCTTCATGTATGAATGCCTCGCAATGTAGCTAACTTATTATTTGCTATCATTGTTTATTAGAAATGAGTGCTCTTATCTATTTTAATTGATGACTTACTGTTTGTTTACATGTTAGCATTATTGTGTAATACACTTTACTCATTTGAATTCAAGTACTGTCATCGTTCTCTGTTAATAAAAATGCATTACAGGTCTACAAATTTTGTATTCTGATTTCTAATTTTTCGTTATCTAGTGATGATGTCAAATAGCTCAAATGTAATATTGTTGATAAATTATCATTTATTTTGATAAATAAAGTGGGAAAAACTAGAATCAAACCAAAATTCGGTTCCGGTTCATTTCCGGTTTGGTTCCAGAACCAAGAATTCTCGATTTTGGTTCCACCATTGCCGAACCGAAACCGTGCGGTTCAGTTCGGTTCCACACTAGAACCGAACTGAACCGAACCGCAAAATGCCCACTCCTACTAATTATTCTCTTCTCCTCGTAGACGAAGAATAAGTAGGGAAGGGAAATTAACAGACGTTAACGGATACTGTATCGGACCTTAATAGCAAGGTCCATGAATTTCTTAGGTTTGGTTTTTCTTGATTTAAATTGGGCTCACTATCTTCCCCTTTCAAATTTAGGGTCTCAGCCCACTTGTCCCAGAAACGAAAAGCTTTACTCGGAGCAGCTAGTACTTCACCTATTCCAGTTGTCCTTGGACCTTCTTTCTCTGACGCCACTTAACTGAACCATAAAAGCTAGTGCTTGGGTTTTCTCCGCATCTATGGAGGCCATGGTGAAGAAATATCAGCAAAGATTTAGAAAGGTTAAGGATGAAATTGAGCGTTGGAATGAGCTTCAAACTACCTTGGTTTCACAGTTCAGGAACGCATTATCTATCATCGACAGGTTTCAGGTCTTCCTCATTTTGTATTAGCCTTGATTTTTCTGTCTCATAAATTCTCCTCATTTTAATGTGAAATGTGTTGGAACTGTCAGGTGCTTCAAGACTCTAAGAACTTCAATAGCTTGATTTGCGTTGGTGGCATTGGGGATGCTGTGTTAACTAGGCAGATGGAATCACTGGAAAAAATTTTGCAGTCTATGAGGAAGACTTTGTAGGTTATTGTTCTAAATTATACTGATAATGAAAGTGTGCAAATGTTTTCCTTCTAAAGCCAGTTTCTCAAAACAAAATTCTCTCCTTTTTATCAATAAAAAAAGTTAATAAATTTGAATTGATATTCATCTTCATAGGAGGATACCAGCAACTATTTTGTGATTCTGTATTCTGCTGTACTAAAGCTCAACAACTCAAGTTTTTTTTCTGTTTTAATTGCATCTGTTTGTGCTATCACATTTTGTATCTCATCGAAAAAATGAAACAGGGAAGAATTTCGGATTATAGTTGCGTCTCTTGAGAAAGTTAGTCGTGATGGTAGACAAATGATCAAAGGTGGTTCAGCTCAGGCATCTATGAAACAACTAAAGCAACGAGTTGGTATAAAACCTACTTTAACAGATTGCTTGGATGGTCTTATGCTTCTTTACAACATGCATCACTCAGAGTAAGAACTTGCCTTTCTATTTAGGCTTTGTACTTTGAGTAATGGAATCAATAAAATAAAATATCCTTTGAAAATTATTGAGTGACCACAAGTATTTGGGTAGTGGCTGGAAATGCAGCCAACTGCAGCACTTATGGACTTGTTTTAGTGGAGAGAAAATCGAGGCCTTGTGAATTTTTAAGTAGATGGATCAACCTCATGGTTGAAGAAGGATTGAGAACTATGCTCATGGACATATCATTGATTCAACTTGATTAGAGGCTTGACTACTAAATTTGATGTCAGCAACTTTTGTAATTAATCTACTACTTTATTTCTAATGAGTTTTATAGTTGGTCTTCTTTTTCTCCCAATAGTAAGTCATTTGACATGTTCTTGCAAAATGGATTTAGATAAGCCTTTAGCATGTGAGAGCGGACATGCTTACACTCTGTGTAAAATTGTGTAATATTTCTTAACCCCCTAAAAGAAAGAAGACCTTATTTTGTTTTATCTCACTTTCGCTTATTATTTTTTTTGTTCCTGATAGGTATCTTCTCAAATCGTCAGTGGTTGAAGTGCTTCCAAATCTTGTCTTGAATCCCAGGTTGCTATAACACCGATAAAAACAATTTTTCCTTTGGAATAAAATAATTTTACATGCTTAATTGTGTTTTAAACTTTTTGATGATATGCTAAAAAACTCACGTATAATTGTCACTGAAAGTAAATTAAAGGAAAGCAAGATAGTTGACTATTATTCTTGTTATAGATGGTATTCCATAGCTGTTTAATGATCGTTTTACATGTCCTTGTCTAAAAAATGATTTTCTGCATCATTTTGATTGGCAAGAGTTGTATTCTTGGCTTTTTTTTGTATGTTTATCTTATTTTATCTATCCTTTTTTTTTCCTTTGACCAATGATATTGGATTTGAATACTATACCTGAAGTTGTCGTTTTGCCATTGCAGTGCTATTGTTTCCAGTTCTCTGCAACAATTATTGGTTGATCAGCCTAACATTCCCAGAGAAGAAGGTTTGTGATTGTAAATATTTGAGAACATTGTTGTATACAAGCTGGAAATTAGTAGAGACTAAATTAACTCCTGTTGAAGTAAATTGTGTGCACTTTTATTGACAATAGGTAAATATCGTGATGGATGCTTATGGTGAAAAATATAATTTTGTACAGTTTCTATTATTTCACTAAATTGCATTTCGACCATTTAGATTCCTGCATTTCGTAGTTCACTTCAGACTGTCTGGCCAACTGTTATAGATTTTCACTTAGCCACATTTGTTGAATATTGTCAATCTTTACTTAAATCAATGTTATTGTTTACTAATTGTATGCTATTCTAATATTTTCAATATCTGCTGTGCAGTTCAACTCATATTTGATATTATTTTTGCTGAAGACATTTGTTGATCATCTCTAAAAGGTTAGTTCCCCAGGACTCATTGCAAGTACTTAAGAATGGGTTAAGAGTAGGCTTGAAAGTTCTTCTAAGAATATAATTATATTCCTTCTCATTTTGTATTTCATGTCAATCTTCCTTGTGAATATATAAATTAGTTGTTGTGATTTTAGCCTAGAAAGTAGAGATTTTTTGGGTGTCAAATTTCTTTATGATTTTACTCTATTACTGAGTTTTACCTAATGGAATTGTCAATCATTCGTTCAGGCTCAAGCCTTGTAAAATAGCCGCTCTAGCAGGAGAAGAAAGCCTCAACATCTCTATTCTCAAAAAGCTGGCAGGCTGTAGGGTGCTGCTGGTATAGACCATAAATGTACCTAAGATTATAATTGTACCTAAGATTTTGACCCCAAACGTTAGGCTAACAAATTGCATTATCTCATTAATACAAAGATTATAATTGTACCTAAGATTTTGACATTCAAAGATTTGACCCATTGGAAGTTTTATGAACAGTGCAGTGTGTGGTTTGTAGGACTTATGACATGGTGTCAAAGGGGTAATCCTCATTGTGTCTGTCCTATACTATGTGTAAGCTCGTTTAGGGGGATCTCTGTATTGTAGTCCAGAAAATTCATTGAATGAGGACAATCAAACCTCCTTCAAGCTTCACCACATCAATTTTGACAGGCTTGGCTTGGATGGCCAAATCTATTGGCCCCATCATTGTTAATGCTTTCAATCTGTCGACGGACGACGCCCATCTATCCAGATTAGCCCCCCCTTCCAGCTTTATCTTCTAGATTTTGATTTTTTTCAAGCGTTGTTAGTATTCTATAAAGAGAATTCGGCCGGAGACTAGTTTTTTTCCGGCTGGGTAATGAGTTGTGCTGTGCATCAAAGTCTGGTTAACAAGTTCGGCTACCATCTGAGTGGACTGAAGGTGCTCGAAGCAAGTTGATGAGTTTGTTGATGGTGGACGTAACCAATGAGTAAATGGTTGAAAAAACCATCAATAGTAATGAGAGGTTGACGAGACACCCTTAAATTGGATTTTATATGTACAGAAGTTTGTAGAGAGCCGCCCTTCCTCACGTTCATCTCTGCTACTTGTCTTCTTCTCCGCCCCTTCTCTCTCTGCTACTTGTCTTCTTCCCCGTCCCTTTCTTGACTTTTCTCTCTCTAAAGGAAAAGGACAGACTTTGGTGTCTGATTGTCTTACTCCACTCAGCCCGCCCAAGGATCTGATTATAATAATAATATTAAATGTACTTATATCTGCTTTACTCTGCGTCTGGGCTCACTTCGCTACCTGACGTGTAGCTCTATCAATGGCGGAACTTCAATAAATATTAAATTGTTTTACTAACCGGCAGGCGGAGATGCCGACGAGGTTGTATCGTATCGTTATTGTGGGGAGTATTGTAGAGCAGCAGCGGTAAAGAGGGGCATAGCTCGACGAAACTTTAAAGCCGCAGATTGCTGAAGAATCGAATCTAGAGAGAGAAAAGTTAGAGAGAGGGGGGTTGGATTTGGTTTGGAATTTGGTTTGGGTTGTAGGCATCAGCAAACAGCGACCTTGATCGAATCTGTGTTGTACTAATTGTTTTGAAACGCCATTTCATTTCTGGTCATTTTCCTTTTCCTATCTTCGTTTTTTCTTTAATCCCTTTTTCGACTTAGGGTTTGCCTATTCGTATATCTGATAATACCGGAATTGGCTGCCATGGAAGGATACACAGAAGGTGAGTTTCCGGACTGGGAGGTGCTCCACAGCGGGGACGCTGCTCCCCTGGCTAAAACGTCGGAGTCTTTGAGTGGGAATTCTGAAAATTTTGAGGTAATTGGAGCTGACTCTGATTCTGAGGGAATAATCTTGTCTAATTACTTCTCTCTCGATAATCAAGGAAGGTACGTTAAGACAGGGGGGGAGCGTGACGTAAGCGAAGAGGGTTCTGTTGAGTCGGACAATCCTGGTTGGATAGATCCAGGATTGGATGATCGACATGGTGGTGAAAATTCAGTGGAGTTCTGGTCTGATTCTGGCAATGATCGGTCGGAAGAGCGTAAAGTTATCGATGTTGATGCCAGAACTGGATTGGGTGCGGCGGAGATTTTCAAAAGTCAGGCAAGTTTTGAAGAAATGATTGGCGAGAGCGAGAGTTTGTACAAGTTGGATTCTGGTGACGTTAAATACAGTGATTTGGATCGAAAAGATGAACTGGGGGTTTCAGAAGTAGTGAAAACCCAGATGGACATCGACGAGCTCGACGAAATACGAAGCCTAGATAAGGACTTAGAAAAGTTCTGGTCTGATTCGTTCGGAGATGAACTGGTTTCAGTTAAACTTGGGGATCTTGCGAAGGAGCCTGAGGTGCGTTTGGATGATTTAGTTGTTGTAAAGGACAGAAACGTGGATTCAGGAGGAGAGAATGGACGCTCAGCAGTGAAAGAAAATGTTACAAGCGAAGAAGAAGAAGAAGAAGAAGCGCAAGCAGATGGTAAACCTAAACCTGTTGTGGACGAAGAGAAGAAGATGGTAGTGTGGTGGAAAGTTCCTTTTGAGGTGCTGAAGTATTGTGCTTTCAGGGTTAGCCCGGTGTGGTCTTTCTCTGTAGCAGCTGCTGTGATGGGATTCCTAATTTTGAGAAGAAGATTATACAAATTGAAGCGGAAAAGCCAGAGCTTGCAGCTGAATGTCACTGTAGACGATAAGGTTGGTAGTTCTCTTTGACATTTTTTCTTTGGCAAAAACAGGAATGTATATATGAATTTTATAGCACAAAAAGATTGGATCTTTTACTTTAGGTTGAATGGTTGGATATTCAAGTTTAAATGTGACCATCTTTGTCTTGTTTTTTTGAACCCGCGCAGAAGACGTTGCAGTTTATGAAGAGTGTGGCTCATCTCAACGAAGCCTTCTCGGTGGTTAGGCGAGTTCCAATGGTGCGACCGTCGCTGCCTGCAGCCAGCGCTGGCGTGAACATGCGGCGCAGCCTGCAATGAGTATGAGATGAAGATCATTTTCTTACTCTTCTTCTCGTAGTGGCAGTATGTCATTCAATTCCATGTTCTGGTCATGGGTTGAGCGTGTGACTCCTGTCTTCGTTTTCTGCTGTTTAGAAACTGGAAGATGATGACATTTGTGTATAATGGAAGATTATGTGCATTTGCATTTGCTTTTGCTTTCTCAAATCACGTAAAGCACTACATAATGATGTACTTCAATCAATTTCTTGGCTTAATGAAGCTCTTAGCTCTATGCATTTTTAGCATATGTGTTGTAGTAGTCTGCACTGTGAAGGTCAGGAAAGATTCAAATGTGGGTATGGTCTATATCAGGGGGTACAATCTCACATCGTTTGAGAAAGTAGAAAATGCATGATTTATAAGTAGGGTTTTTCTCACTATCTAATACAACGCGTTTTGGGTTAACCTCAATAACAAAATCGTGCAGATTTCGGTCCACAGTAGGCAATATTGTACTGAGAGCACCAAGAGATATTACAGATGTCCGTAAATGATGGTTCTAATGACTACCCTAATTCATATTTGAAAACTCGTCAGAGCAGCGGTAGACAGATGGCATAGATATCCAAGAACGTCGAGAAGGAAAATCGACTTCTATTATCCTAACATTCCAGCAAATGAGCTTGAATTCATCATCTCTTTGACTGCTGAATTATTAAATAGGAAGAAAGTACCTCATCATAAATGATCTTTTGTTGTAAAAGGGAAGTAAAGTAGACAATTGAAGTGTATCAACAGCTTCTCTGATTTCAATTCAGATCAACCACAGACATTTGAAGAGGAATTTAGCCACCACTTATGGGAGGTATAATGGCCAATTCATCCCTGTTTTTAACTGTTGTAGAGTCACAAGTGTATTCCTCATTGAGGGCAAGAACCATGCATTGACGTATCTCCTCCAGCCCTGGAAATGTTGTGAAAATCCTGTTTACACAGTCAAGAGTAGTACTCCCATATGGCACTTCCAGTCGAATCTCACCCACGCCTGCAACCTCTCTGGCTCTAGCAAATAACAATACCTTTATTTCCACATTTTGGGCCTCCATTTCCCCATTTTTTTCGTTCTCTGCGTTTCCAATTTTACTTCCTCCTTCCATGGGTTTACTGCAGCGCAAGCTTTCACTCAAAGCAATGGCCTGAAAAGATTCCTGCAGCAAAAACCCAATTCAACCTTAGAGAAGGCAGGACTTCTACTAAATGGTTCTAAGTCTTCCCAAACTTAACGAGCTTAAACTCAACCCATCAACACCTCCAAAAGAAAGCACCGAGTAACTAAATTCCATTCCCGTTCTCTCCGGAAGATCAAATCTCCACAACCTCTTTTTCCTACGATATATAGCAATTCAACCAATGTTTGAACCTCAAATGAAGCGACTCTCATTTTCCACCTTAGAATGCAAAATAAGTAAACAATACATGCATGTATAACAATTTAATCAGTGCTACGCGATTTGTCTTGGAGCAAGTATCGTACCTGATGGAGTCTCTATCCAGGACGATATCACAGAATCCAACTACAACTAAGAAATCTTCAGAGCAAACAATGAGAAGATGCCTGGATAACCCAAAATAAGCGAGAGGATTATGAAGCTCGATATGGAATGGCTGAATCAATGACGAAAACGAATAAACAGAACTTC
Source organism: Begonia loranthoides (assembly GCA_022433065.1). Lineage (NCBI taxonomy): Eukaryota > Viridiplantae > Streptophyta > Magnoliopsida > Cucurbitales > Begoniaceae > Begonia > Begonia loranthoides. Next base: position 56,498,824 of record CM039468.1, read on the forward strand.
CCCGTCGACGATCGTGTTCAAGTGCGGCGAGAAGAGACGTAGTTGGCAGCAGATGCGATAGGGGTTAGCAGACAATGGAGGTCGTAATCATTATTTTATTTGCAGTCTCCCATCCTTATCGTTAAAATCAAGAGCTCTACAACCACTGCCACTTCAATCATAAAATTATAATTATTTAATATTTAATTTCTTATTTATATTAAAATATCGTTTATTATAATTTGAGAAAAATAATAAAATTTCAAAATCAAAGTTCTAAATTAGTTTAATATATGATAATTTATTTCATATGATTTTTAAATAAATTTAGAAAAATTAACAAAACAACCACTGAATTATGAAATCAACTATAAGTTAAACACTAAATAATTTTCGCTAACAAATAAAATACTAAAATATGAAAAATAAATAGAACAAGCATCACTGTCATATTTTTTATTAAAAATTTTAACTTTTTCCAGCAGCAAAAAAGGTCAGGACTCACATATTGTAGAACGTTGTATTTTCACTGCGGAACATTGTCTTTCCGATGCAGAAAGTGAATACTTGCTAATCCCCTACAATTTCTAATGGGTAAGTTCGAAATTTTTAAATATCCTCATTTTTGTTGAGTTTATGTTAAATTCAATTTTGTCTGAGTTTTATGGTTTTGGGTTTCAATTTATGGACTTGAAATTTTTGAGCTTTTTTATAGTAGATTTGCTTTCGTTTTGTTTGTATTTTTGCGTCTGCGCTTGAGTTCCTTACTTCTTCAATGACGGAGTTTGGTGATTTTGTTTTTGTAAATCTCTAACAATGCACATTGAACCAAATCACCATAGTCAATCTCTACCACATCAAATTGAATTTTGTTGATGATTAACTGAATCTTTTATTTTTAAAAATCTTCTTGTTTTTAACGTTTCTTTTAATAAGTTATGTAATATACATCAGTGCTTCCAATACAACATTGTCTGCTTTGAGTCGAAACTCGCACTTTTTCATTATTTGAGTTAACCCAAAATGCGGTGTACTACTAAGTAGAGAGAAAAATCTTACTTATAAACTATGTATTTTCCACTCTCTTGAATGATGTAAGATTGTGTACTTCCACTGATATGTGTCAAACTCACACTTCGATTATTCCTGTTCTTCACAAGACAGGCTATTACAGGTTAACTTGCGTTATTTATTTATCATAGTTAAGTATTTTATTTATTAACATAAATTATTAGTGATTAACTTGACATTAATCTCATAACTCAGTGATTGTTTTGTAAATTTTCTATAATTTTTTGTGGAATCACGCTACATTTAATAATTAAAAAGAAAAATTCCTTCATTGCACAAGACTTTACCTATATATTATAAGCATAAAACTCAATTCTTTAATGTTTCATAAAAAAAATGAATAAATTGTTTTAGTGCCTCTTGATGAATTTACACTTACAAGCCTCCTTACCAACCAAGCATTCTTGATCGACCAAATCATTGATGTAAATAATATCTAAATACAAAATTAGCCTCCCTGAAGCAAGGAAGCTCCATGAGAAATCAAAGAAACAACGGGTTTTATGGCACTAAATAATTAATTTCATTAGAAAAATAATGTAACTACAAAGCATCGTCTAACTATTTGTGACAAAACCCAGATAATTTGTTGAAGTCTAATGCAGGGGAGAGGCAAAGATAAATGACTTTTCTCAAAACTAAATTAAGATTTGAGGAACCAAATTTTGATCATCTCTTTTTTACCCAAAAAACTTTTATCACACTAATTGAAGATGAGCTCATTAACCACAAGTGAGAAGCTATTTATTTACTCCTGATTTTAACTTGCAGACTCCAGTATATCTTCCCTTCAGGCAGAGGGATTGAATTTGGAAATCTCATCTGCACTTCATGCTCCCCGCATGTCGACAAAGGGGCCACTAGATGCATGTTTTCTGGTGCTATTTGTATTCCGAATTGCCTTGCCACCTGAAATTGTGAGTTAGTTCAAAGAAATATTGATTAGAGAGAGGACTTGTGCCATAGAGAAACAAATAAATAGTGAAAACAAAATACAACATTTTATTAGCTTCTTTGTACATTAGGGGTCCGTTAATTATTGTCGAAACGCAATTTTCTACTCTCATGCTACAACAAACGCTCACCTCGGCCACAAGATCATCTTTAGTCACAGCTAACTGAAGCTCAATTGGCTCATCTTTTGTCGACCGCGAACGAAACTTCTCCTTATTGATTTGTCTTCGTAACACCTACAAAAGCATTGCAAAGTTAATATAATATTATAACCAACAGTCATTTAGTCATATAACCAATATCACGTTCTTGGAATGGACAAACTGTCAAAGATTGAGATTTAACAAACCAGTTGAGTTTTATCTAAACGCTTTGCTGCCCTTTCATATTCTTTCATCTTATCCTCCTTGGTCATCGTCACTACTTTAACCACCTCTTCCTCAAACGGTTGATAAATCTGAATCCAAAAGAGATATTAAAGAATTCTCATCCAAAAGTTTATATTTATGTAATAGGTAACTTATAATACATAGACCACACAATAAAAGTAGTGTAAAAAAACATCAGTTTGCAACTAAAAACAATAGCATATATGAAAAAGACATCAATAAACCTACTACGCATTAGTCAAACCCTAAACCCAGAATAATAAAAGAGTACAGATAAATGTATTCACTCGTTTCGTTCTCCTTTTAGTGTTGAAGCTAATGGGGTTAGCCTTGATGAACCAACTGATTAGCTTACTCAGCTCATTAACTCAGATAAATTAGTCATAAATGACTTTGAGTTGAATCCTTGGTGTCCTACACTTGAGCTTACTGTGTATATAAATACAATTCAAATGTATATCCAAAGTACATTATCAATATAAAGCAGAATACTTCAATTGCAACCCAATTTCTTTCTTCATTTTAGCATGGCTTCTGCCTCTTCTTTGTGCCACATCTAACGGTCTCTTTTTGAATTCCCTTTTTGTTCTGCTCTTTTCATCAAACTTCATCATGACAATTACTCATTGTGGACGGCTCAAAGCTGTTCCACCTACAGTTGGACACAGCTTATTGAATTTTCCCCTGGACCAATTCCCAGACTATTGCAATTTCTTTTCAATGGCGATAATAATCCAGAGTTTGTCAGATGGTACCAAAATGACCACCTCTTTTAAATTGGATATGATCGTCTATGTCAAGAGTATTCTCCAATCAATGACCAACTACAAACTTCAGTTCAAACACTCTGGAGAACCCACGAGCAGGTTTTAATCTCTTCTAAAGAAAGATTATTTTTCAACTGAAACATTCTCCAAATTGGTTAATAAAGGGAAGGGGAACACTTCAATAGATTATTTGTGTGACATACTCTGAGGCATAGAAGATCGCCCAGCTTCTACAGGAAGACTAGTATCGCAAAATGGCCCGATACTTCAGGTTCTAAAAGCCCTAGGCACATAGTGTGATCCATAACTGTTTAGTATTACTTCGAAACCAGAGAATCTAACTTTTGAAAAGGTTCAAGCTTTTTTATGAATCACGATGTCCGAATGGAGAGGTTGAGTTCCTAACATACCCTAAATGTTTTTTTGGTTTTGCTGTTTCACTTTGGGGGGAAAATTCCTACATTATCATCCATGTATATTTTATGGTAGTTTAATAAAATTCATTCCTTGTGAAAAAATGAACTTGGATGGCAGCATTCCAGCACTCTTCTTTTCTTACCTCCCAAAAATGTATCCAAATTTCAAGTGAAATAAACATCATTTAAAATGGATCAAATTGCAGGTAGTCTACTCTGGAGCATAAAACAGGCGGTGGGACAAACAAAAATGTAATAATCTAGTTTTCATTTCTATAAGTTGAGATGCTGATCTTACAAAAGATTATAGTAGCCAAGAAGAAATGAAACACTACTAATAAGACCCATTTGACAAAAATATACCTTACGCTGCTCCCTGATTAGATTAGCATATTTCTCAATATTTGGTACAGCAAGCAACTTAGGCATAAGGTGGTTCCGAAAATAACCAGGTGCGACCTTCACTGTCTCACCAGCTTTACCAAGCTTGTCTATTCCCTAAAAGCAACGTATAAGTCTTCCAGCCATAGTACAAATGCATATCTAAAGGTCGAGCAAAGAAAAAGTTAATAAAGTTCATATACTCACTGTTGTAAGTATAACTTCTAATTTTCTGTATCGAACACCCTGACTAATGTAAAGGAGTGGGTGCAGCATAGGATCGGAAGTTTGAAGATTAGTGGCTTTAACGATCTGTCGGATGGTGTTACGACCATAACTGCTGCAGGCCATCCAGTGTTCTCTTTGAAATAACCTCAAAGACAAAAAAAGGAGAGAGATTCAATTGAGATAAAAGGCTTCAAAGTATATCGCCTGCAGAAGCTAGAATATCATATAACTGAAGCTATAATGTCATGAAAATGCACACACGGGTTTGGACTTCGCAGAGAAATTAATTTTGCCATATATCTGCCTCCTAAGTTTTATTATTGATCTAATCTAGAAGAATGCTCACCTATTCCGAAGCTCATTTGATTATAAAAAACATGTAAATGACCATATATGTATACATAATTAAGTTTAATCGAGCAGGAGCACCAGTATTTGTTCATGAATCAATTAAATATAATTTCAAGAACCCACTCGGAATCAGAAATCGAAAAGCAAATCTGAAAGGTAAACAGAAGGAGATATTCAAAGATATCAGCACATTGATTGATATGAAACTTGAATTTCAAACTTGCACAGAATAATGAGAGTTTCTACAGGGTGAAAACCACAGGAGGTAAAGAAACCCAAACCGATCAAATACCCGACATTCAAAAAAAAATCTCACCAAAAAAATCTCAAATAGAATGAAAACATAACTATACATAGGATATGGTGTGCAAAAGTTAGGGTTTAGCAGTGAAATCAACCCACGGAGCAACAGAATGACTGACTCACAGAGAAGGGGAGGGACGGGTGAGCACTGACTGGCGACTGAAGAGCGATCCGGCGAGAAGAACAAAAGCGGCTACTAAAAATGAGTAGAATCTAGTTTTCATCTTTATTTTAAAACCTTTATTTATAGAATAAAAAAATTAGAGTAATTATCGAAATGCCCCTCAAATATGTAATGTTTTTAACTCATTTAAATTTTTATTTTTGTTATCTAACACCTCAATATTTGAAGAGTTAGTCACTAACAACAACTTCATTATTAGGAGGCCTATGAAATGTCTCATGTGTTTTGCACACGCGTCTAGAGTAATAGATGCACATTTGAAGCAGTTTCGAGTTCGAAACTTGATAAACGAACTTTGTGCTCCTCAAGAGACGAACTTCGACGACAAAGTAGTGCCCTAGACTGCTCTGTGAAATTGACAATTGCACAAAAGAGGAGTTTCACGAAAACGTTTTATCAATTATGACAATTGTTCTGAAACTATCACAAACACTAAACTAGAAGTGCATAGTTAACATATCAATTGTAACATTCAAAAACTTTGTATATTATGTTAAAATTTATGTCGTGCTATATTGGATATTCAATGTGCCAACAGAAGCAGAAAACAAACGTTCAGAAAGCAAAAGGGGATGTTGTGCAAAAATCCTCAAGGAAGAGTGGAAACTTGGAGCAAATGTCCTCAAAGAATGTGGTTGTATGTAGCGAAAAGAGATATTGGGAGCAGATATCCGGGACGGACGCCTTCAAGGAAATGCAAATATCAGTAGTGGATAGTTGTTCTCCGGAGTAAGCTTTCACGGATACTTGGTTTTGGAATGATAGATGACTGCACATAAGGTGTATCCATATAAGTGTTTGTGACTACATATGTGTTTTGTGTCCGCGAAAGTGTGGGTGTCCACGGATACTTGGTTTCATAATAACACGTGGTTGCGCATAAGTTGTATCCACATAATATTAAGTGTGGGGCCGATATCCAAAGTAGACGCATAGCTCTCAGCAAACAGATGTGCTAACGTCCGAGGTTCAAGTCCTTCTCAAATGAGGATGTGTGTGCTTTCAAAGCAGACACATGCACTTTCGCAGTAAATATCCATCTCACTCACATTATCCGTCGTGTTCACATATATTTCCGTAAAACACGACTCATTCTGCTAATTTCACCTCACATCTGTAGATACCAATGCTTCCACAGATTCCAACATATGCGGCATTAATAGAATAACTAAGGGTAAGAGTGTCTATTGCTAATGCCCCAAGCATTGAGCTGTTAGATAACAAAAATAAAAGTTCAATATATCAATTAAAAATACAATCATACTTTAGTGCCTAATTTGATAATTACCCAAAAAATTATTTCTTTCTATTTATTATTATATTGTACTGTATATTTTATATTATCTATAGTTGAATTATTTGAATTTATGTATGTTATTATTATTATTTTAGATAAATTACATATTAACCTTTAAACCTAACAATGAATAGTAAGTAAGTTTATGTACGTTTTTTGGTAGACAAATAATCCTATGAATTTAATGGTGTTGACAATTAAGGTTGCGTAGTTGGAGTTATCGTGAAATAAATTATTTTTATGTCATGTGATCTTTTATGTTATAAGATTTCCTGATAAAACTAACAAGTTGTGTAGGAAGTCAACTTATTAAATGTCACAATTGTCGCAGTTTCGAGAAGCAACATGGGTGTTCATGGTCCTGTTTTGTTTGGTTTTATGATAAAATCGAACCAAAGTTGTAGAAATTGGTTCTGATAACTTTGGAACTGAAACATGATTTTTTATCGTGCAATAACCGAGCTGAAACTAAACCTAAAATTGCAATTCGGTTATAGTTTGGTTTCAACTTTATTGCTAATACATAAATAAAACTTGGGTAGAAATTTTAGAAAATTTGTATATAAATTTTGAAAATAAAATTTAATATTTTTCCAATTATGAAAAAGTAAATTATTTAGATTCTCACGTTTTAATTTCCATGATCTCTCTATTTAGCCACAATTTTATTTTTTATTAGTAATGATAAAATTATCTATTAGACATGTTTAACTATATTAAATAATATCAAAATATAATTTAAGATTTTAATAAAAAATTTCCATTTATCTGCACCAAAAATTGATATTTTTTTTTAAAGTCTAATGATAACTCGATTCGATTCCATTACTTTCGATTTTGTATATGTCAATCAAACTGAAACCAAACCAAATTTTATCAAAATTTCAAATTTCATAATTGAACGTTAGTTCGGTTGACTTTGAAAAACTGACCAAAACCGAATCAAACCTAGTGGTTCAGCTTGGTTTGTTGGTTCTATATTGATTTTGAACACCCATAGGTAGCCAGGGGAAACGTCACTCACAAGTTGAAGGCTACCAACCGATGTAGGAATCGATCGTCGACACTCAAAAGGAGAAATAATCATTAGAAGCCAACGCTAACGTTTTTCTTATTCATATCCTCTAATGAAAAAACGGGCCACATGGACAAAGGAAGATAAAATAACTCGGTGGGAGAGAAGAACGGCACAAAGAATTTGATCCATCTTACGTTTTTGCAACAAACTCTGGCGATCAATCGAACTTCCTCTCACTGTCTAATTTCTATTTCGATCTTAACATGAAACTCGGTATCATTGCAAAAATCACATCATTAATTAAGTTTTCAAATTTTTTTTATGAAAATTGTCAACGTTATTTAATTTCCATGTGTTTTTCTCTTAAAATCACTTGACATAAAAAATTACGTGACAAAAATATAATTTTTTTAATGTTAACCCTAACTACGATGACTTAATTGATAACTCATATTAAATCCAAGAGTTATGGACCTGAAAAATGGAAAATATGTTGTAGTAAGGTGTAGGAAGATGATTTACATTACTTTTCTTACAAATTTGTTATTGGTTTCTTGGTTATTAATTAATGTTTAATTAAGAAAGTTAATTGTCCAAACGACATTAATTCACACCATAAGAAGAACACCGGTCGTCGTTGAGCAAGTGGGGGGAGAAGGGAGAGAGCGAGAGAGAAAGAACTGCGTTGATCTAAAACCTTTGAAAATTCCTTTCCTCCGATTCCATTTCTTCCTCCTCCTCCTCCTCTTCTTCTTCTTCTTCTCGGCGAAGCCTCCTGAAACTTCTCATCTTTCATTGACCAATTCATTGACATCATCAACACATTCTGCTTTAATTGCGTTTCTTGTTCAATTCGGGCTTTTACCAAAATGTCTCTGAATATGAAAACGCTGACCCAAGCCCTGGCCAAGACCGCCGCGGTGATTGAGAAAACCGTGCAGACGACTGTTCAGGAGGTCACCGGACCCAAGCCTCTTCAGGATTATGAGCTTCTTGATCAGATCGGATCTGCTGGTCACGCTCTCGCATGGAAATTGTACTCCGCCAAGCCTGCACGTGAGTCTACGCGACCACAGCAGTACCCCACGGTCTGCGTTTGGGTGTTGGATAAGAAGGTATTGTCCGAGGCTCGTGTGCGGGCGGGGCTGTCCAAAGCAGCCGAGGATGCGTTTTTGGATCTGATTCGCGCAGATGCGGGACGATTGGTGAGGTTGAGGCACCCGGGAGTGGTGCATGTGGTGCAGGCACTGGATGAGAACAAGAATGCCATGGCTATGGTGACTGAGCCATTGTTCGCGTCGGTGGCTAATGTGCTCGGGAATGTCGAAAACGTTGCTAAAGTGCCTAAGGATCTCAAGGACATGGTACGCGATTTCACTTTGCCGAATTGACTTGATATGATTGAATACCCAGATGAATTTAGATACAGTGATTAGTGAAGCCAAATTGACATTTTTTTTCCTTTAATTTTTGTTTTTGAGAAAACACAGTAATTTAGTTAAAGGAGGTCTTCATCGTCGCACTTCAATCAACCAGTGTAGTGTTCCTTTATTTAGGTTACAAGAAGTGATTTCAAGTTTTATGCTCTGTCAGTTTGTAATAACTAGCTCAATCAGGTGAATTATTTTGATGGGCCTCGTGAATTAGATATGTAAATGGATCTTAATTCATGCTTTGGCCATGTATGATTCTTTGTACCTTTGTAAGAATGTGTTTCCATCTTTAATCATATTCTTTTGGCTTGAGTTGGACTCTATCAAGTCAAGATCATGTATTACAAAGGTGCATGGTCGAAATGAACTCTTTATTTCTTTTTTTTTTTTTAAATTTTGAAATAGGGATTTACTTTACTTTTTATGAAGGATGATACTTATGCAACACTGTAGGTTTAGTTTATAATTTTCCTGATTTTAGAATCAATTTCTTTGATGTGTAGTTGTTTGTTCATAGAGAAACTCCATACTTTGGTAACACTGTTCTGTGACTGGTACTGCGAAGCAGTAAATTAGACAATTTGTGAGATGAGGTTGTATGAGATTATTCAAGAGAAAGATGTGGTCGATGTCAGGTAGCTGCACAAAAGTAGTAATCACCACTATGTTTTTTGGGTTGTTTCCAGAAAATTCTATTTTTATTGCACTTCGTGGGTTATCTAATTGGTGGATTAATAGTCTATGTTATTATGGATAGTTGCTGATAGAATTATTCATTCAGGAAATGGGCTTGTTGGAGATGAAGCATGGTTTACTTCAAGTAGCAGAATCCTTGGATTTTCTTCATAACAATGCACGACTTATTCATAGATCTTTAGCACCTGAGGTTTGAATTTTCTACACCTTTATAATGTTCCTTTTCAGATTATGTATAGACATTCTACTCAATGAAACTTCAATGGAGGAAGAAATGGAGATTATTTTGTTCAGGAGTATCTGGTGAATCAATGTCTTCGCCATGATTGAGTATTATCCTTGCAGAATGTTCTCATTACTTCAAATGGAGCTTGGAAACTAGCTGGATTTGGTTTTGCAATTTCAGCAGATCAAAATTCAGCCGATGCAACTAATATACAAGCTTTTCATTATGCCGTGAGTTAAACTTTTGAATGTATTTGATTATTCATAACCTTTATTTTGGTGTTGGTTAAGTCATTTTTTTTATTTGGCGGCACTAGTTCTTTTTGAATGAACACCAAAATAATAATACAAGGAAATTGCAATAAAGGGAGTTATTAGACAAATACCTCTGGTTGGGAATCGAAGATCAATTGACTTTATTTTTCCCTTCTCTTAGTTACGAATGAGATCCTACAAATCCTTGATCTGAACTAACAAGGGTAAACATTGCCAAAAAAAAAAAAAGGAGATTAATGAAATATTATTTTTTCTTATGATTTTCTTTGTCGCCGATGTATTCTAACGTCGGTTTAGGATAAGAAAGGAGCAGCCATATATTTGAGAGTGAACATAGGCCCTTTGTCAGTCCAACTTATTGTTCATAATATGAAGGGAATGGATTTTATTTAAAAATTCACGACCTATTAGATGGATTTTCTGCCAACAATTCCCATTATTCCGATGAAAGAACACATGCCCAGATTTTCAAGGTTTTTCTTTCTGTATGCAACATGCTAGTTCTGTTTAGAAAAACTAATGTTTAATACAGTTGCCGCCACCCTTTTAGGGCAGTATTTATTTTAACTTTGATAAAATTGGATATATTAGTTTTAGCCGTTGCATATAAGTCTATTTTGGTTGTTTAATCCATTGTTATTTTATTTTGTAGATTCATGTGTATAGTATAGTCTGTTTTCCAACGCTACATCATTGAATTAATCTGTCTGCTGTCTTTGACCGCCCATTACATAATGGATGCTCTAAACATGTCCAAGATAGATAACATATTTTCATTTTTTTTTAATTTTCTTTCGTTTGCCTATGTTAAGTTTAGTACCACACTGTGGCAAATGTAAATATTATGTGCCTCGTGGTTATTTTGTCCCCGATGTCTATTGAATTGATTTGAATGATGCAGGAATATGATGTTGAGGATTCTATATTGCCACTTCAGCCATCACTGAATTACACTGCTCCTGAATTGGTTAAGAGCAAATCATCATCAGCTGGATGTCCTTCTGATATTTTCAGTTTTGGATGCCTTACTTACCATTTGATTGCTCGAAAACCTTTATTTGATTGCCACAACAATGTCAAAATGGTAAGTTGAATCTTAATTGGATTGCAAAGTAATATTTATTTCATTATTTCATTAAAAAGATTATCCTCATCGTTTATGATAGACCTCATTTAAATAATTAATATTTAATTTACAATATTCTAAAAAAATATTTTTAGAATTAAATGTAGTACAGTGAAATGATATGTTTATGAAATGTAGTAAAATGAAAGACTAAGAGTGTGTTTTAAATTATTGTCTTTTAGCATTTTCTAGAAGATTTTTTTTTTAAAAAAGGAGAGGAGGGTGTGAAAGGGACATGACGAAAAGTATTTTGTGAAGGAGTTTTCTATAGGGAGAGCTAGCAGAATTCTTGAAAGTCTGCAATATCTCATTGTTTTATCAGTAGGATGAGGTTTGTATCAATGGTATCAGAGCACGAAGTGAGTCAAATTCGAGAGGAAGTTGGTTAAATCCGAGAGGAAATTGGCCAAATCTGAGAGGAAATCAACCAAACTTGTGAGGAGCTTCGGTTGGAAATGAGGTTGTTTCGTGAGGAAATTTCTCACATGACGAGGGAATTAAAGACAATCATGGCTTCAATCTTAAAGCAGCTACTTTCTCTCTCGGCATATTAGCTGGGAGGAGGAATCCAAAGTTCTATGGCTACGAATGAGCAGAAGGCTAAGGAGCGGGAATCAGATCCGTAAGCTGACAAAGAGGCTGGGTTTAAATGGAAAGAAGTTCTGAGCTCACTAGGAAAAGAAGCAATGTTGAAACTGGCCGGAACGCCAAGCTCGCCAGAAAAAATGGTAGAGTTGGCACCCACTCTTGTCCAATTGTTGTTGAGGGATGACGAAAAAAAACGATGGAGAAAGATGGTGAAAGGCTGATCGTGAAGATCGACGGGTCAGGGTTCGCAGCAACAAATCTCGACAACTTGACGGTGGACTACTCGGTGAGAGGAGACTGGCGCTAGTCTGAGGTGGAGAAAGAACGTGCAAGGAGTTTTCATCTCTTATTTGACCAAAAAAAGGACGAGGGTTTCCACTTCATTTTTGTCTATTTTGTTGAACGACCAAAGTTGTGGTGGGAGGCACAATTCAAGATCATGTACATTGAGGACAAGATACATCTTGGGCAGCAAGTATTGATAGACCTCAATCAAATAATTAACATTTAATTTAGAATATTCTAAAAAAATATTTTTAGAATTAAATGTAGTGGAGGGAAATAGTGTGTTTATTAAATGTAGTGGAATGAACAAGTGGGTTTTAGATTGTTATCTTTTAGCCGTTTTTAGAATATTTTTATTTAAGAAAGGAGAAGAGGGTGTGGAAGGGACATGGAAAAAAATTTTTGTGAAGGAGTTTTTTAAAAGAGAAAACTACTAGATCTCTCGAATGTTTGTAATATTTTTTATTTTTGTTACGTCGTTTTATCAATAGTATGAAGTTCGTATGAGTTTATTTCAGACCTCCACGTTAAAAGTTTCTATTATATGTACTACTCAATGCTTTGTTAATAATACGATGCTAATATAATTTCTGGTAAAACTTTATTTACTGAATGGTTCTTGTGTTATTTGTACAATAAAGGTAAACCCTCATTGTTTTTTGAAATAAATAAATAATATTCCTTGAATATGTTTCATTTTTTTGAATGGTAACTAAATTTGTGTTTGATGTACAAAAGTAGCAAGAACCAGTTCTTTATTATTTTTTTATTCACTTTTAAAACACATTTTTTTCTATAACTAGAAGAGTACTGATACAGTGACTTCTTAGCTTTTAGCTGCTCTTTGTCATTTATCTAAATTACAAAACTAGTTCAGCATAACTTGACTGGTTTTACATATTTTTTGTTCCTGCGCAGGTTTCTTAGATCTTCTTGATGGTACAAAAATATTGTAATGATGCTTAAAGATTAAGTTAAACAATAATCTATATAATCCTATGCTTAAGTCTGTTATGTGTTTTGAGGTTGAAAAATTGCTTGTTCTTTTCTGCTGACCAAAGTTAACTCTTGTTTGCTTCTCCTGATAGTACATGAATTCTCTGACATATTTATCCAATGAGGCTTTCTCTCCTATTCCCCCGGATTTAGTTCCAGACTTGCAAAAAATGCTCTCTGCCAATGAATCTTTCCGTCTGACAGCAATGGATTTCACTGGTAATTAAATGAGGGATTACATTTCTAACAAAGATGCAGCTTTTATAACTGTGATGATTTAATTTGCGATACTAAATGTAAAAATATTAAAGATAATTTGACAGAATAAATTAGGTACGTATACCGACATGTATTTGAATTTATGTATGAGATTGTTCTGTATCTATCTTTTTCTTTCTATGGGATAATCGAGGTTTATTTGAGCATAAAACCTAGTATCTTGTGCATATGTTTACCTTGGTTATTGTTAATGAGTTACTTGAGTAATGAAATCAATTGCCACTTAACTGTTTTTGCAGCTTCTCCATTTTTTCGAGATGACACAAGGTTGCGGGCACTTCGTTTCCTTGACCACATGCTTGTATGCACTTATAATTTTTACTCAACTAGGAATAATGTGCTATATTCATGGTTCTGTCTTTCTGAAATATAAATAATATGGTTTTTTTTTTCGGTTAATGAAACATCCTTTCTTTTTGTAGGAAAGAGATAATATGCAGAAGTCAGAGTTTTTAAAAGCTCTATCAAGCATGTGGAAAGATTTTGATTCTCGAGTACTGCGGTATAAGGTTTGAGTTTTTCTATTTTAATTAATGTGTAATATATTTGCATAATAATCACATTTATAGGAAACAATTTGAAAGATGCAAAATAGAATTTGAAACTTTTATTGTGTTTTGTAAGTCTTTCAAATATGATGTGTTTTGTAGGTTGTCGAATTCTTATTTACTGATCCAATAGTCTATTTTAGATTTTGATTTGAAATAATTATTGAAGTCTCGTTGATTTTTCAAAATATGGTCCCTGGTTAATAGTTTGTGCAGCCTTGGCTGCACGCCTTCGTTCTTCTTTTCCTTTTTGTAGGTCTTTGAATTGTTCTCTTCTCATTCGAATTTTTTGAAATAATTATTGAAGTCTCATTGATTTTTCAAAGTATGGTCCGGTTAGTAGTTTGTGCAGCCTTGGTTGCACGCCTTCATTCTTCTTTTCCTTTCTGAAACATATAGATGTTTCTTTTTTTCAGGTTCTTCCACCTCTTTGTGCTGAACTTCGTAATTTGGTGATGCAATCAATGATTCTTCCCATGGTTCTCACAATAGCAGAATCTCAGGTATTAACTTCTAAATTTTCATAGAAGTCATCCCTTCTGTCTATGAGATTCATTTGTCAACTTTTTTTTTCTTGAACTGATTTGTCCTGCAAAGTGGTTGAATACTATTTGGAGGAGGATTGGATGTTGTAGCTTTTGGACAACTCCTTATTGCTTGCTATTCCTGTGTTCTTTAAAAATTCTCTTTCAAACTGTCGCTTTCTTTAGATTTGCCATCAACCATTTTTTTTCAAATATATTTATTTTTACCAGGAAAGAATTAGTTGAAAAGCATTATTAAGAGAATTAATTTATAAGACTAAGATCAAATATACGAGCAGGAGAAAGTTAAAGAAAATAAATAGATCATATTTTCGCGCATAAGTTGATTTACCTGACCAAGAATACAGAATCATTGGCTTGTTTTGCTTTTAACCTGTGTATATATTTTTTAATTGCTTCTGAAGGCTCTCATGTTCCTCTATTTTCAGAGAAGTGTAAATTTGCAATTTCGACTCGCATCCTACACATCTACGCTTAAGAATAGAGAAACCATAATCCTCCAAATTAAATGATTCTTGGAGTATAAAGATTCAATTTAATAAACTTTCTGATTGAAAATTTACTAGTTTTTTATGCACGAAAGGAGAAAACAAAAGAATCTTCTGATCCGAAAGCATTTTTTAATTAAACTCTCTTCTTTCTGGGAAAATACAGTTGTATTCGGCCATAATTCATTTTTGTTAAGTTGGTAGAAATTGATATTGTAGGATAAAATTGATTTTGAGCTGTCGACACTCCCAGCCCTTGTTCCTGTTCTTAGTACTGCTTCTGGCGAGACACTTTTGCTACTTGTGAAACATGCAGAGCTGATAATCAATAAGGTAAATTTTATCATTAAAGCATTATATTCACACTTTTATTCTGAATATTTTAGGATCTTCTCTGATTATTTATAAGCAGGTCCTTCGTTCAAATTTTAAACCCCATTTCTTTTTATGGTTTAATTCTTGTGACTGCATGATGTGCCTATTGAATACCTTTTGCGAATGCAATAAATGAAGTGCTGCAGATTGGAATAATGCCAGTAATTTTTTAATGGAAGGATCTGTGTTAATGATTTTGAGTTATTCTTCTTTGTTCTTTTTGTAATAGACAACAAATTTATAGTGGTAGTATAAACAGTGTACAATATGGAGGATAAGAAATTCTCCCCATGAAAATGAATGAAAATTGTAACTCAGAATCTTGCTCCGTCCTTCAACTGGAGAATGCAGTTTCTTCTATGATAACACCTAATTTTATTAAGTAAATAGGTTGCATAGTCTGCTTTGTATTTTGTTTGAACTAGAAGTATTTTTTGTGCTGCTGGCTACAAACATTTGTACATATATGCATGCAGTGCATGCATCTCATGCCCTTTGTGTTATTATAGCTTTTGTAATTTCTTTTGAGTTTATGCAATTCATTATGCGGTGCTTGTTTTAATATTTAAAAATGAAAACTTGTGGCTGAAGGGACTCTTTGCTGAAAAAAAAACAGAAATTCTGAATTTCCTTCTTTCAACAGAGTGAATGAATGCAAACAGAAAACAGTTTCAAACCTGCTTTGGTACTTCCTACGATTTAACTTATTTAAAAATGCTCATTAGCATGCATCGCTTCTTCTTTTTAGATCTTCTTTAGTTCATTCAATGCTTCTATTTAATTATGCTACGAGTTGCTTCCAAATTGTTGAATTTTTCTTAGTGATGATGAGAAGCCTTTACTGATTCTAATTTCCCTTTGTTTTGTATTGAAACTTAATTCGAGAATGTGTAACGATGCATTTTGGGGTCTGTCTATTTTATACGAAGGTTTGTCAACCTCATGTGCGGTATATGATTTCTAACTATCTAATCATGAAAAAGTGCCTTTCTATGTAGTCTTTCAACATTAGTAAGTTTCGAAACCTTGTCAACTTTCTGTCCCCTTGTAATCTTTTTCTCATTCCTTGCTTCTTTCCTTTTCTGCTCTTTATCTTTTACAGCTTTACGGTTGTAAGTTAATATTTAGCTGAACTTTTATTTTTGTAATAATAGACTAGCCAGGAGCAGTTAGTATCTCATGTTCTTCCATTGATTGTTCGAGCTTATGATGATAATGATGCTCGTATTCAAGAGGAAGTTTTGAGAAGATCTTCATCCCTTGCTAAGCAGCTTGATCTTCAGGTGACCCTTTTTTAAGAATACGTGTAGTTAAATCCTTATGCACTTGAGTGAAAATTGTTGATTATGTACCTGATAAAGGCCCTCTGGAGTTTTCTTGTTCTTAAAATTAATTTTGTCAAGTGCTTCTTTCATGTATATTGTCGCATCTTGGTGTCCTCGTTCTTTGACTTTAAGTTCAAACCAACTGTCAGTTGGAAGGACCTTTGCTTATAATTTTTTTTTTGGCCCATAAATTACAATTGTTACTTTTTTATAGGTTGTGCTAGTGTTCCTCATGATTCACATTAAATTGTTTCTCTCTTCATTCAATCAACAATCAACTATTAATTATCACTTTTTATCTGGACATTTGCTGTAAAGTTAAATTCAGTACTTGTATCGCAAACTCTTTTCAAAAAATTAATGATACTTTAATGATCTTGACAGAGGTTTGATGTTTCTTCCTAAAATGCAAGTTGACGTTTATGTTCAATGTATCTTGTGCAACTTCGATGACCTCCTTTGTGAATGAATTGATTATTATTTTGATCTTTTGAATAGCTGGTGAAACAAGCAATTTTGCCTCGTGTTCATGGCTTAGCTCTTAAGACAACAGTTGCTGCGGTATGTTATGTGTTAATTTAATCTTTTTTTATTTCTTAATGTTGTGTTTTTGTTAGTGGTGTTGGTTGTGTTAGTGTACCCTGGCGTAAGATTTAATGAGCACGTTTCTATTAAAGAAACTGTGATTATGTTCATTTTTTGATTGACATAAGAGGGGGTAATCTGATAAAAAATATTGAAAGGGTTGAACACTGTCAGTCTATTGTCCCTCTAGGAATTGATGTAAACTTTTGGATACCTCTGGAGGATTTATATTCACTGCCTAATTTTCAGAAAACTGTGCGTGTAAACTCCTTCCCTTTCAGCTCATAATTAGCAACCTCACAAGTCAATGCCGCATTAGCAGTTTCATGTTTCTGCTTTGTGAGAATAAAAGATCATTATATATTCAGTGTCAAATAAAGGTCCAGAAATGAAAAAATGCCCCAAACTAAAGTTTTGTTTACAATTGATTATTTGTGCATAAATGATTTATGAAGTAATATAGTGATGTCACTGATTCTTGGTTACAAATTAGTCTCTAATGACTAGTGCAAATGTATAAATTTTCTATATTAGTTCTATAAAAGACAACTTGTCTCAATGAATAATCATTTTTCAAGATTTTTGAAATGTACCAGGGCCCAAGTAAAAAGAATCATAGAATGGAAACCTAATGAAATCTTACACTGCCACATGGTGGGAAGGAGTGTTATTATTGCCTTAAGTGGGAATGAAATAATTTATTTAAGTGTGAAAACCATGATTATTTCAGCACACTGAATGTCTGACATTAATGGAATGGTTACAAAAAATTTGAAACATTCATGGCAATGAAACAACTAGATAACTTAAAAGTTTTGACTCCATCTGAACCTGGATTTTCTCCTATTGCAGGTCAGAGTGAATGCTTTGTTGTGCTTTGGAGATTTGGTTAATACACTTGATAAACAAGCAGTTCTAGACATCTTGCAAACTATTCAACGCTGTACAGCAGTTGATCGTTCTGCACCTACACTTATGTGCACACTTGGTGTTGCAAACTCGATTTTGAAGCAGGTACTGTCTTTATTTATTGCTCTGATTTTGAATGAGGAAGACTGAAGTTTATTTTTATGTCCTGATGCAGCATGGAGTAGAGTTTGTTATCGAGCATGTACTCCCGTTGCTCATGCCCCTACTAACTGCTCAACAGTTGAATGTTCAGCAGTTCGCAAAATATATGCTGTTTGTCAAGGACATTCTCAGGTTTTACAGTAGTGTATAACACACATCAAGCCTCTTTGTATAACGCACAGTCGCACATGCATCCTCTTTGTATAACACTGTGCATATGTGATGATTTGTTTTATTTTTATCTTTAGATCTCTAATATGTAACTTTATTGCATCCCAGGAAGATAGAAGAAAAGCGGGGGGTGATTTTGACTGATTCTGGAATGCCAGAGGTAAAATCATCTGTTGCCTCTAATGGGAGTCAGTTCCAATCATCCAACAAGCATATCGGTACTGTGCCTTCTACTACAAAGAGCAGTCCGGCCTGGGATGAAGACTGGGGCCCTACTGCTAAGGGAACTAATGCTCAACAAATTTCTACAAATATTCCTGCTTTGAGTACTCAGTCAAATCAAATACAGGCAACAGGGCCTGCAAAAACTAGTAATCAACCTGCTATTTCATGCACGCCAGTTGACATTGAATGGCCTCCTCGATTCTCTTCTGGAGTGACCTCCCAGTTAGGTGATTCGGTAAAGCAATCAGCTGCTGGGTCATCGACCAGTTCAAGCTTTGGAGATATGGACCCATTTGCAAACTGGCCCCCAAGACCTAGCAGCACATTAAGTGCATCTAAAACCTCCAACAATGGCTCAATGGGACAATCTTTAAACAAAAGCGAATCTAACACAAGCTCACGTAGACCCATTGATTTGAACTTCCCAAGTAACAGTAATATGAGTTGGACCCTCAACAACCAAAACTCAACTGGACAAAATAGTTGGACTCAAGGAAATTCAGCGATCAGTACAAGCAATCTTGCCAGTGAAGCTTTCAGTTCTCAGAATTCTATTGGGATATCAAAACAGAGCCATGGGATCTCATCTTTAAGTAATTATGCAGAAAAGAAATCCACTGATCCAGGATCTTTATTTAAAAATGAGGTGAGTGCACTCAGACTTGCTCCACCACCCTCAACTGCTGTTGGCAGAGGAAGAGGAAGAGAGAGGATTTCATCTGCGCGTCCCAATCACACAAAATCTCCATCCGAACAACCTCCACTTTTGGATTTGCTGTGATGGATAGGGTTGTATATAGGTTAGTTTTAAATCATAAAAACGACGTGATATTGCAGATTGTTCATTTTAGAGAAGTCATTCCACTGGCTCAGAGACAGATTCGTCTAATTATTGTAAGACTGAAGCTTACATTTTTGGCCTATGCAATGCAGCAGCTTCCGGGTGCCAAGGTTTGTCTTATATTGTGTTTCCTTGCTATTTTTGGTTAGTTCTACAACTTTCTTATAGTTGTCCATTCTTGTAATGCTTTTGTCTCCATTACAAATTGCAGTAGTGTTAAATATGTTCTTCATGACAGTGTGTATATTCAAATTTTCCTGGTTGTTGTGACTGGGTGTGAACAATAAAGATTGATCTTCATTACTGCTCGTTAGTTCTAAGCGCATTGATTTTGTCACACTGTCCATAGTATCCTCATTTTAAACTTTTACATCTCTGTTTTCTCTTTCTGTGCCTTTTTCCCCTTATGTTGCTATTGTTCAAGTCTTCCTGATGTAACAATATATGACTTCAGTTGCGTAGAACTCATCGGTTTGAATGACTGAACATGCCGATCTTTTGGAGTATTGTGTCATGAACATCGAATTGATTTGTTATTGTTATGAACTTTTCTGAGCTATAATGATGGTAAGCATGACGCTTGCAATAGGTGCTAATTAGATTTTGATGGCTCATTGTGCATAAAAAGAGACGTATGCATATTATATTATTATATTGAAGGATAATTAGTCTCTAAATTACAATTAAAGTGAGTGATTAAGCAATGCAGGTGCAAATTGCTTTGCATGAAGTAGTTTAAACTCCAAATAATAATCATAATAAAGAAATGGATTATTTCCTAGTTGATTTGGTCACGAAGAAATCCCAACTGGTGTTGTGGGTGTCACGCTTCTTCTTATTAAAAAAAGCATATTTCTACGTGGGATGTGACCAAATCGAACCATATTCCGTTCCTACAATCATCATTCATGTCACACATGCTACTTAATGATATCGCCAATCGATATATTCAAGCCCTGGGTATTGGTTCTTCCCAATACAACTTTTAAACCTCGGGTGTTCGAGTCAATGAACTCGCGTTACTATCAATCGCATGAATATTGGTTGAGCCCCCGGGTACAAAAAGATGACTTTTCACGCGGGTGCGGGGGCATTATCGATTAAATAATTTTGGGTTAATTAATTTGCATTATTGGTCAACGCAATCACAAGTTCACAACAGAAAAAGAAGAGAGTAATGTATAAGCATGAACAGATTAATTCAAAATCAATTAATTCGATTCCTCACTCAATCAATTTCTTGAACTTTAGTCCAAACCTGCACCATATGCGCCACTCTTTTCATGAGGAATTATGCCTAATTAATCTCGCACTAACTTTTTGGATCTCCGCTATTTTCTCCATCCATCCAAACACGACCCATGATTATGGAGTTACGTTTCTTAAATCTCGAGTCATTTTTAATGGTCGGGAACATAACTTGCATCAGTCCTGCAAAAAAGGCAATTTGGAGTTGACCCTGCATCAAATCATGGGTCGTACCGTGCGTCTCTGGAAGTGTAGTATTTACCATGTGAATGCCAATGGAGTGTATGGCCTTTCTAAGCATTCAAAGCCCCCTCCATATCAAAACCTTTGATCATAATCCACTTATTTAAATAGTCAAAACCCGCCTAAATAATTGACTTTCCAAACAAAAATCCTGCAATTGAGGAGTGGAGGTGAGCATTTGAGTTTGCTATAAGAATGTTCAAAATCCTAAGATGAAAACAGAGTTATCCAAACAAATTCTTTGTTTGTTTGGGGTCTGATTTGAAGTTAGTGTGAAGAAACACAAAATGGGAAGTAGGAGAAAGGGAGCTCTTGAAATGAGGGTGATGTTCATGATGTTCATGTTGAGCTTGGGCAGTAGAGTGAGTGGCTCCCCTAACTACAGAGAAGCTCTTGGTAAATCCATATTGTTCTTCCAAGGACAGAGATCTGGGAGGCTTCCTTCTTCTCAGCAAATCACTTGGAGATCTAATTCTGCCCTCACCGATGGCAGCCTTGCCAATGTATGTCATTTTACCACCATTTATCCAACTTTTTTCAAAAAATAAATAATAAAGGTCAATGACTTGTATAGAACCGATATATAAGCCTAAGCTCCATCGCTAAATTACATTGCAGGTGAACTTAACGGGAGGGTACTACGATGCCGGAGACAACGTGAAATTCAACTTTCCGATGGCTTTCACCACCACCGTGCTGTCGTGGAGCACACTAGAATATGGAGGGCTAATGGGATCCCAACTACAAAGTGCCCAAGCTGCCATCCGTTGGGCAACAGACTACCTTTTGAAATGTGCAAGAGCCACCCCGGGCAAGCTCTACGTTGGGGTGGGCGACGGATACGCAGATCACATGTGTTGGGAAAGGCCAGAGGACATGGACACGGTCCGAACAGTCTACTCCGTCTCATCCACCAAACCTGGTTCAGATGTCGCTGGAGAGACAGCAGCTGCATTGGCGGCTGCCTCCATAGTTTTTCGGAAGGCTGACCCTACATATTCACAGCTCTTATTGAGCACGGCAAAGGAGGTTATGGAGTTTGCTGTGAAATATCAAGGGACTTATAGTGATTCCCTTGGATCCGCAGTTTGCCCATTTTACTGCTCTTACTCTGGATACAAGGTATTATCTAAACTTAACTCTTCACTTGGACTTGTCTTTGGCTGTAAAATGTACTTAATTTTGAGAAATGATGAAGGATGAACTGGTGTGGGGAGCTGCATGGCTGCTAAAAGCAACAAACGATGCAACCTACTTCAATATGTTGACGACTTTTGGAGGGAATGATGGGACAGACATCTTCAGCTGGGACAACAAATATGCAGGGGCTCATGTCCTCCTCTCCAGAGTAATCTCAAATTACAGACAAACTTCCAGTTCTCAGCAATCACTCTCTGGATATTAAATCTATATTTTCTGCAGGTTTACTTGTTGAACAATGACAACAACTATGCTCAATACAGACAAAAAGCAGAGGAGTTCATGTGCCGCATTTTGCCCAATTCTCCTTCTTCAACTACCCAGTACACTAAAGGTTATAATTCCTATTTCCTTCTTCAATTATCAGTACTATAATATAAGAAAAAAAGGCTGATTTTTTATGGGTTTCTTTGTCCCTACACAGAATCATTTTCAAAAATAGTTGTGATGAGTAAATGATTAGAAACCATATCAAGTGTTTGAGAATGGAAACTATAAGCAATTCAAATGAATGTATGCATATATGCAGGGGGACTAATATGGAAGTTACCTCAGAACAACCTCCAATATGTTACTTCCACAGCATTCCTACTCACCACTTACTCCAAGTACTTGTCCGTCTCTAAGCAAACTTTCAAGTGCGGAAGCCTTGTTGTCACTTCTGGTACCTTACGAACGCTCGCAAAGCAGCAGGCAAGTCCCCTAAACTAAAAGGCAAACAACATCAGTGAAATAACAAAAGAAAGAATCAAAATAGTGGAAATTCTAATGGTTTTATATGATCTTCAGGTGGATTATATATTAGGGGACAATCCAATGACAATGTCATATATGGTAGGATATGGAGCCAACTACCCAAAAAAAATACACCACAGAGGTTCCTCTATGCCCTCAGTAGCAAGCCATCCACAGCAAATAGGATGTGCTCAAGGCTTCCAGCAGTACTACTATTCAGCTAATCCGAATCCCAATATTTTAACAGGAGCCATAATTGGAGGTCCAAACCAGAATGATGTTTACACGGACGATAGGACTGATTACAGCCATTCGGAACCAACCACTTACATCAATGCCCCCATTGTTGGACCTCTAGCTTTCTTTGCTGGAAAGGCTAGTTGATGGGTTTATGCTCTCCCTACAAATCTATCCATCTGTAAAAAGTTGATGGATGATCAAGTCCTTCAACGAGCACCCACCTCTGAACGTGCAATATTTACTATTCATTCCTGGTTTTTGTATAAAGCTCCTGTGAGCTAGTGATACAAAAATACAGTACAATACATGGGAACTTGCCACATTGTCAATCCCTATTACATTGTAAGAATAAAGATTGCAAAAGTTTACTGTTGTTACTCTAAACATAATAGTTTTCATAATATACATAGACTAGGCCCCAAATTTGTCATCGAATAAAACGCTAATATTCAATTTGATTCGACATCCCTAAAATTTTTGTCAATTAATGTAAAAATTAGTTTCATCGATACAAGATATATGGTATTTTGTAATAAGTTGCTTATCTCATAAAGGCAAAACGCAAAGAAGTATTAAAAAAGAGAGTATATTCAATCAAGCATAGCTACCTAGCATTGAGCCCCTACCATTGGATTCAAAAGATGACAGTCGAGAGAACCAGAACTCAATTTAGATTCCATGGGACCTACTCCATCACCATTACGGCAATTATTAAAGAACAAATAATTAATCAGAACCAAATGACTTCAATCGATATAATATTAGCATAATAATTTTTGACTTCCTATTCAACTACTTATTCTTAAAACCTTCAAAACAGTTGTTTGTTTTTTATCACAAAGCATGAGAATTTCAGTTATTTGTGAACACAAGGTGAAATTCAGGCTAACACAAGATTAAAGGCCACAAAAAGTCTAAAATGGCTTTAAACAAACTAAAGGCAACTGAGGAATACTACTGCTAAGCCTTAGCTACTACTAGACAATCAAACACATTATGATGCCTGGTTATGTCTCAGAAATGATACAGTAATTAGTATTTCAGCAACTGACCATCTTCCACTAGCCATCAGGGTTCCACGCGACTACCCATTCTTATGTTAAAAATTATCACAAAGTACTTACTGAAAAGAGATTTTGAGTCCAAAAATCTCAATATTCATAAGAGGGGTAGTCGACTGGAGTGTTTGCATCATAGCGGCGAGGCCTAGAATAGCTCCTGCTTTCCATTGTTGACCTGAAGTCTCTTTGACTGTACTCGTTATTGTTTCCATTTGAATGTGGTCGATACCCATTAGACTGCTTACTTACATCAGGATAAACTGGCTCTGAATCATTAAAAAAAAACACTAAGCAAGTATGCAAGCGCAATAATAATGAAATCATTTAAGAAGTAAAAATTTTAAAAAAAATGAGAGCAATCAAGGAATATCACCTTGTTGATAGTTCCCTGGATAAGGTGACAACCCAGTAGGTGTAGAGGCGTGCTGACGTGTCTCTGCATGATTATTTGATACAGGATCAGACCTTGGTTTGATTGATTGATTTGATGCGGAAGCAACTGTGGCATTTGTGTTTGGTGATGGCTTGTCTTGCCCAGATATCTGTTTGTCAAAACCCATTTGTCATCATCTGCTGATTTGAAACATAATCAAACTAGACATCTAGGAGTCTTGCTCCATGTAATCATATAGTCACAAGAGAACAAAACGCAGTATTGGCTGTAACCGTAGTAATTCAAATCTATGACCAGCAATTGAATCACCCTAAAAGAAAACCCACCCACATAATTGAAACCTCATACATGATACATCTATACAGAAATCAATCAAGAAGCACAGACCCAATCAAATTTTAAAGAAAATGAATGAAAATCACAGAAAGCCCCAACAAATCAAGGAAGATATAATACCATTTTTGACAGCTGATTAAATACTGAAAGACTATTTTGACAGAGTGGGCATAAATGAGAGGAAACGCACCGAGAACCTCAGAGTACGATTATAAAGCTTCACAAGACCAGAGAAAAGCTTAACAGCATAATCAGCAACCTCTACTGTTTCATATTCTGCAAAAGCGTAACCTTTATGCTTGTTTTTCTCCTTGTCTCGAGGAATGTGCAAGTCAACCAAACGACCAGCTTGAATGAGAATATCATACAAAACTCTCTCACTCACTTTCTCGTCCAAATTACCTAAGGAAAATAATATCACAACGCAATAAGAATTGAGTGATGATAATGTCGAGGAAGCTACTCCGGAAAAGCGTCTTCATTTCCACGACAAACAAACGAGAAGACTAAAAGCCAAGCGACGAAATGCAAAGCAACGAACTCTAGGTGATGGGCAATGTGAACTGACCAATGAAAACAGTGGAATTCGATCCTCCTGACATTAGTGATCGGAAACTGGAGATCCTGTTGGCGGGAATTCGAAACCTTGCGTAAACGACGTTGTAGATACCGAACAACTTCCCTCTTCGCCGTCTTCGGAGTAGAGATTGAGGAAAGCAGACCCTTTATAATAGTCGAAGGGGATCATCATCGCCGACATCGATTGACTAATGATTTTAACTTTTAATCTCAACCGTTCATCCTTACTACAAAACAAAAAATTACTGAATTCAGCTTTGTAAAAAAATCAACTTTTTTTTTCAAAATGGCTGCTTGCTGCCCTATGAAATTGAGGATCATTGAAGACATGGATGCAGAGATTTCTGGTAACTTTTGTGTTCATTTGGAGAAATAAATCAGAACTTCAAATGGTAGGCCTAAAACTCACTGGTGAATCCACTATGGTACCAAGGAAGAACTTCAACCTTGTTTTTCGAAGATTAATGGAGGTCTCTCTCTCTCTCTCTCTCTCTCTCTCTCTCTCCCAGTTACGCTCACATGTATAACACATGAGGATATGCTCGTAATCTGCCGATGCATCAACTTTTTGCAGGATCCGACTCCTATCTGTTTATGGAACGCTTTTCCTGCGTAGAGAAATTTGAAATTTCACCACGGTTTGTCCTGGACCCATCTGTAACCATCGAGCTGCCTCTAATTTGCATAAAAACAAGAAGTGGTTGGGGATGACATTATTATTTTCAAATCGGTAACCATCTAGGCACCCTTATTGATGTTGGAGCAAAACATTAAAGGTCTAGATCAAGCTTTGATTGAGTGCGTTTTGGAAAGTCTTGAAGAGGTTTTAACTTTTCAAAGGTTGTCATTGTTCCCCCAAGTGCAAGCAATCACATCACCTCCTTTTGTCGACGACAAGGGCATTCGCTCGCTTACAAGTTATCCAAAGCAACAAATAAGTTAAGTGACATCTCTTGCCTTCTCATCCCTTATATCTTGTACTCATAAACTTCTGTTTTTAGTCGTGATTAATGGGTTAGAGTGAAATTTTAGAGAGAGGGAGACCGTGGGAGAGAATTTGAGACCTTTTTTGGTGCCCATTTCTTTATTTGTTTTGATAAAATCAATGAATAAATCAGTGAAAAGGGTAACTTAGGATAGAATTGGTAATACCAGTTTGCCTTGTTTAACAAGCCTATCAGCAGCTCCTCATCATTTCTTTCTCGTAATTTGGAAGGGGAAGAAGACTAAAATGGCAGGCATTCAATTAGCAAATCCAAATTAGTGATCGCCAAAAGTGGCTACTTTTACCATTTGAAGATCAGTGAATTTGTATTTGAGATTTGAATATTTGAATGTGAAGAAGTAGGAAAAGTCTGAACCTTTTTACACCTGTCCGCCACTTTACGTTACGCGGTTCCAACCCGTGGAGGTTTTCAAGCAGAAGAAACTGTTCTTATTTGTTTTCTTGTGATGCTGTTAACTACACCCTCATTCAATCAAAAATTCGAAATTTCTGGAAATTAACTCATCCTTGTGGCGGCAGCATCAGCAAAAATAAATAAATAAATAAAAGGGAAGGTTGCCAGATTGGTTTTTGAAAATGAATTAAAGCGCAAATGGGAGTAGAATCTGAGGAGTGGAAGGCAGACCGTTTAGACAGATGATGATTGTTGATTACCCAGAGAAAACCCAACGACGCGGGCGATCGCCTTCCACTCCACCCTTTCTTCCCACTTTCTTTGTTCTCAATCATATCTCTTTCCTTCTCGCCGATCTCGAGAATTCCTGCTGAAATCGGTTATTATCCAGGACCCAGGTTGGGATTCGATTGTTATTTTCATCTTTATATGCTGTCTTCTGCTGTATGTATGGAGAAGCCTGTTTTCTAGTGCCGTGGTTGCGTTTGTATTGATATGAAGATTGATTTTTTTATTTTCAGTTTCTGTTTTGTTGGGAATAGATATGAAGCGGATCTGTTGTTTTGGTTGTTCATTAACAAGAGCTAATCTTTCTTTTTATGGATTGAGCTCAGTCTCTGTGCTACTGTCTTCTATAAATTCAATTGAATTTGCGATTCAGAAGCTGAGAAATTTTCACAGTCGATATGATTATCTCTTCAAAAGATACTCATTTCTCACCATGTCTGAATTCTGATAATGTGTCTTCATGACAATCGTACTTATTTATATCCAGTGTAGAGTTTCAGATGTAAGGCTTGTTCTCTTCCTAGATTGGGTTTGAAGATTGTCTGGATTTTGTATTCAAAGTTACGGTAGATTTAAGATCTTTCACTTGGGTTGTCCTTTAAAGTCAGTCTTGTTTATTTCTTGTCACCATATAACTTCACGATCAGCTTTTGGGGGGTCCCTTCTTTTGCTTGACTGTTAAGGTGAATAATTCCTCTTTGTTTTTTCATTTGCCTGATGTGGTATTAAACAATGAACTGGATTTCACTACTTGACTGTCTCTTTTCTTTGATTTCATCTTATCTGTAGTTTTAAACAAATGTATGCACGAAGCACAAGGTCTCGAAGAATAGCCGATGATCCTGGTGTATTTTTTGGTAAATTATTGGACAATTATGAGGCTTATTTGAGGGGTTTTTTTTTTGTCTATTTAGATCTGCAGATGTTCATAGAAAGATATGGATCTGTAATGTCCAGGAAAACACCTCCATCAATTTGGTCCGATTTCCTGTGTTTAATAATGAATTTACAGTCAGTTATGTCCTGAATGTTGTTATAAAGCACATGTTAATCTCTCGAAGAGCTGAATGAATTCATGCCCTCTCACTTACAGGGTTGTTCCTCGATCAGCTGTAGATCATAAGGGTCTGATTTAATGAGAGATGCAGAGGTCACGTAGAGCTCTTCTACAAAGAAGAGCTTTAGAGAATAGTAGTTCCGGAAGAAATCACGTGTACAAGGTTTCTCTGTCTTTAGTTGTTTTGTGGGTTCTTGTCTTCCTCGTCAACTTATGGATCAGTTCTGGAGATGGTCACACAGGTTTGCCCTACACTATTTTAATAATTTGTTGATGTAATTATTGAAAATTTTTCGTTTTTGGAAAAGTACCGGACGGAATTATCTCTGCATGGAGAGCCTACATTTCTTTGAATCAAAGCTTCAGACAAAATGCTTTGCATTAGCTGGCTGCAATTACTGTCCTGATTGTCTGCATAGTATTAGTTTTGCCAAAAACATGCTTGTGCAGACATATAATATTTGAGCATGTGTTCATTAAGAATTGTGTTGGTTCCTAAATTGCTAAATGGGGATATGCTTCCAAATGATTTGAGGCGTATCTTCGAAGTATGGTTGTCTACTCTTGCAAAACTATTCATGATGGCTTTTGTTGTTTGGGGAGCATGTTTCATCCTCCTCTTAATGTAAATGGCTTACCAGCAGTTATTATTTGCAGTCTTAAGATATCTTCTTGTTTCCCTTGCCTATTTTTTGCATTTCAGATGGATCCATTGCATATCCGGTTGGTATGTCAACTTGGGATGAAACTAAGCTAGGATGTCGGGAGAACTCGAATGTTATAGATGCACTTAGATTGGACGAGACAGATCCTCTAACTTCATCGAAGGATTCATGTAAAAGCAATGAAATAACCACAAGTTTTGACAGTGGCATACTTTCCAATGAAGAGCCTAAGAATAGTTTCGTGGCTGAAAGAGACAATGTCAACGGGCTAGTCAGCGGAGAGCATGCAAAAATGGAGAACCCCTCCTCGAGAGCGTTATTTCAAGGTGACTCTCAAAAGATGGATTGGTTGAGTCGTACTGTTCCACTTGGGCTCGATGAATTTAAAAGCAGAGCATTCATGTCCAAAAGTAAATCAATAGCTGATGAGGCCGGAAACATAATACACAGAGTTGAACCTGACGGGACCGAATACAACTATGCTTCGGCTTCGAAAGGAGCAAAGGTGTTGGCTTACAACAAAGAAGCCAAAGGAGCCTCTAACATCTTAATCAGAGACAAGGACAAGTACCTTAGAAATCCGTGTTCGGCTGAGGAGAAATTTGTTGTTGTTGAACTTTCAGAAGAAACCTTGGTAGATACGATTGAGATAGCTAATTTTGAGCACTATTCTTCCAACTTGAAAGATTTTGAGCTGCATGGAACCTTGATCTACCCCACAGATATATGGATCAAAATTGGGAATTTTACAGCTGCAAATGCAAAATATGCTCAAAGATTTGTGCTTCAGGAGCCAAAATGGGTGAGATATCTAAAGATAAATATATTAAGCCATTACGGGTCGGAATTCTACTGCACATTGAGTGTATTTGAAGTTTATGGAGTAGATGCTGTTGAGAGAATGCTGGAGGATCTAATATCCGTTCAAGATAACTCATTTTCAACAGAGGAGGTTAATGGCGACAAGAAAACAATTTCCTCCCAGCCCAGGTCTGGTAATGAAGCTCAGAAAAATGGCAGAGAAAAAGGGTCTCTCTCCACTGAGGAAAGCTCCGACGAGCTCCAAGAAATCATGGGAAGTAACGTTCCTGACCTGTTTGAAGAATTGCGACATCATCATGCAGGCCGGATGCCTGGAGACACCGTTCTCAAGATACTGATGCAAAAAGTTCGATCATTGGATATAAATTTATCCGTCTTGGAGCGTTATCTCGAAGAATTGAATTTCAAATATGGCAGTATATTCAAAGAATTCGACAAAGATATTGTGGAGAAAACTAAGCTTTTGGAAAAAATTCAAGCAGACGTAACAAATCTTCTCAAGAACGAAGATGTCACCGTATGTGATACTTTTAACGCATTTGAACTTACGTTTAGCTAGTATAATCACTTACCTAACTTATATTTTTATGTTTGTGACATGTCCTGGCAGAGCAAAAATGTTCGTGATCTTATTTCGTGGAAATCCGTTGTTGCTTCAAACTTGGATCATCTCCAAAAGGACAACATTGTTCTCAGGTTTTTATTTGTTCCTTAATAATTTATTAACTCCTTTAAACACATTGTCTGCAAGTATGGTCATACTAAGTTAGAGGGTGATTTTATTCTCTACTTTTACCTTCAGTTTTTCCCATTTCAAGCACTTGTTGAAGTAGATGATAACATGGGACCTACGAATTGCAGGTCAGAGATGGAAAAGATGGGAGAGAATCAGAGATATTTGGAGAAGAAGGGTATCGTTGTTTTTGTTGTATGTATTATATTTTCAGTGCTTGCTGTGTTGAGATTGCTCTGTGATGCGTTGATGAGTATATTCCTTGTTTTAAGCGTTGAAAGTAGTAGAACAAGTAGTCAGGGGAGCAAATTTTGTAGTACAAGCCTCTCATGGCTTTTCTTGCTCCTCAGCTGCTGCACCATTGTTATTTTCATTCAATCCTTATAATTGGTGATTATCATATGAATGTTCCATTGCTTTTACGCTACCAATTTCTTCTCTTTTGACTTCGATTCGTATAAAGCAGACTTTAAAAAATACCACTAATTCTACAATATTTCCATACACTGACATTTCGAGTCTTAATTCTTGAGTTGCACAAGAGAAATTCAAACAGAGACCAAAAATTCATCTATGGGGTCCAAAAATGAGACAACCAAAAAAGACAATTTAATCTTGTTTAAATGGAAACAAAACAAATTTAGATCGTATTATAGAACATAATAATTGGATTTCAAGGATGCCTTGAATCCGTAGTTTTCATATCAATGGGGGCAAACAAGAACCTGACAACGAACGACCTGAATCTTCCTATTTACACAAATGAAATATCTCCCCTTCTACGGACTCTCAAAGAAATGTCAATTTGAGAAAACCAACGGTAAGCTCAAAGCATGAAGAAGAGCGAGCAGAATCACTCCCCAAAAATGCATAGAAATAATCACCGGCTTAATACCAGGCAAGCTAAAAATATTTGGAGCCGGATGCGGATTGTGGTGGAGCCGGCGGCAATCTGTTTGGTGTTCTGCGGCTGCCAGAATTTGCACCAGAGTTAACCTCACCATTTTGCGCTGGATCACTGTAATGTCGACCGTGACCATTTGATGAGGTCCTCTGGTAGTCTGTGGGGCCATTGGCAGCTGCATCAAATGCAGATCTCCAATCTTCGCCAGGTGGACCTGCGCTGGTTCTTGGACTGCTTTCTGCAAAATATTTCAATACTAAATCGGCTACTGCAAAAAGAATGCATCACAAAAAAACATACAAGACACATAGTAAAGGAAACTACTAATGACTGATAAAGGAAACTACTAATGCTCACCTAGGTACCAAATTTGAATGAGCAACCTGCTAATCCAATTTTTACCACAGTTCTCTAAAACGTTCATATTGAAGACCATTTTCTGAAGGAAGAACTAAGTGAAAGCTTTTAAAGATGTGTGTTTTTAACTTGCCTAAACTTAAAAGTAAATTTTAACTATATATTTTATCGATCAATTAGGCATGAGATAAACTTTGCCACCCCTTAGGAAAGTCACGCTCTCTTAAGGTTCCGTACCAAAATAGATACACCCAACTTACCTGTTTCACTGCCTTCGGACCAGTTGGAGGAGGCAGCAGCAGCAGCACGGTTGTCATGAAGGCTAAGTTGACGTGTTAATTTAGAGAGGAGAGAAGACTGTTTCTGGAATTTCTCTCTCCTGCGCCTTGCATTTGCGTCCTCCTGAAGTAGCTCTTCAATCCTTGTAGTGCTCTGGGCACTAATTTAAATGAACAAAGACAAGGTTTACTTCTGGAATGATTTTCAAGTATTTTAATGTAACTCCTTTTCCGATGATTTACCATATAATACATTGTTTATGACAGAGACACAAGTATTAGTTATTTTTCTAATCATGAAATTTCTACCCCTGTGATATTCAATCAAAGCATGCAATTAAACAACTAATTGAAAGTCGGCACACCAGGCAACATAATTCTTACCAACATGAATAACGTATGCTGAAACAAATGAAAAAGTAAGCAAACCTGATTGAGCTGTATAACTGATTAAGCATATCTTCCTTGGCTTTCTCAACTTGGCACAGAACAACTGCCTGTTCAATCATTTGATAAGCAAGTGGGTTAACTTCTTGAATAGTAACAAATAATGAACATTAAACATAAGCCATATTGCAAGCTTACTTTAGGAACATTAGCAGCCAAACTGCTCAAAACTGCTTCAACATAACCCCGCACTTCTTGAGACATCCATCGGAGTTCTTCTTCGGGGTCAGCAGGTCTTCTAACCATTGTATCCTAAAAAGGTACAAAATATTTTAAGTGCTTTCCTCCAACTTTTACCAGGAAATAAAATTTCAATAAATTCCTAAACCGATTGAAATAGGGAAAATAGAATACAAAATTCTAAGTCTTAGAGAAAAACATCAATTTGCGAACTTGATAACAAATACAAATACATAAACAGCAGAAACAGCATATTCAACATTATATCAAGATAAACCATGCATCAACGTCCCTCAAGGAAAGGAAAGAACAATTTTGAGATCAATGCATGACTAAGAACATTAGAATCTAAATGACAGCTCTTCTAAATGACATACCAGAGAACCATCAGAAAGACTTTGTCGCATGGAGAGACCAACTTCAGAGGATGCTCCTTTCATTTGTCCTCCTTTAGAAGGTTGAATAACGTTGCGTATCTTATTTGTCCATTCAACCTTATCGGTCATGCTCTCAGCCTTCAGGACAACAGCACTGTGCGCTGCAAAATAAAGTGAAATAATGTTCAACTTTAATTGCAATAAAAAATGAGGCCTAGGAGTTCCAATGGAAACATGCAGCATAAATTACGAACCTTTTAAAACAGTTTTATAAGGAACTTTGCTGGTAATCTTGAAGACAAGATTGGGTGTTTTTCCAGAGGGTCCATTAGCATTGGCCTTTTTATCCTTTGAACTCTTTGAAGGAGGAGGTGGCTCCTCTTCATCTAATCCCTCCTCTATCAAACATTCCTGAAGTTTTTATGAAGTGATTAAACAGCATAAAAAGAAAAGCACCACTCTCAAAGAGATGCAGAGCCAAAAGGTCAAACTGCTGTTTTGACTTCTGTACAATGGCTACGTGCAAGTGTTAAGTTTAGAATGTCATTAGTTGAAAGCATAAAAGGACTAATTCGATTAGATCTTCCCAACACGATATGAACTAGAAAGCATGAAACAGTTTAACTACTTAATATGTTTACCACTGTGAAACTAAACAATAACCGTAAGTTCTTCATTACATATTATCAGAAATCCAGAGTATTTTAACGGTGTGGGTATCTAAACCCCCAATCATTACTACTGGTTTCCCATATTCCAATGCCAGAAATCTCATTTAAAAATCAATATAAGCAAACCCATTTATTCGGGTTAACATGATGAAAAGCTAAGAAAAAAAAAAGAAAATTGTCAAGCCATACATCTCGAAATTTCTACTCGTCAAAAATGTCAATAAGGCCAGCAATGGCTATCTCTACTAAAAGATTAATAATTCCTTAGTTTTTCCATCGAAGAAAGCTTTTAGTGAACAACAATATGCACAGATAGAAAGGATACCATAATCTTCCAAGGTAAAGAGAAAGAGTTACAAGGGACTTATAGACTGGGTCCTTCCAATTACTAACCAAAAATATTTAAAAGCGCAAAAAGGTTCTTAACAAAAAAAATCATAGCGATTCCCATACCTCTAGGGTGATGACACCACGAAAATGTCGCTCCTCTTCTTTTTTGGTGTAACCAAGCTGTGAAAAAAAAAAAAAAAAAACAATTATTACAAACAAAAAAATACATATATGCACCATAATAACAATATATGGACCAATATATATCCACCTATCAATGTGACCGATATATTGTTACCATGGTGACTATTTACAAACTCTGAAGATACTTGAAATAGCTTATGCAACCAGAACACAGATAATGGAAACTCAAATTAAAAACGCAGATGAGGCTTGAGCATCTGACGCTTTTATAATGATATAATTGAACAGAACTACTTGAAAAATGTTGCCTGGATATAAACATGTGATGAAGTAGACAATGATGATTTAAATTTATTTATCATAAAAAATAAAATAAAAAAGTTTATATGCCTACATCCCTTCCACAAGCATTCAAAATCTTGCCCCTCATCAACTTTTACGTTGACTCCATAAACAACTGTAATTCAAAAGTGATATATCAAATAACCTCCAAACAAACTTGCTGTACAAAGAGTTTTAAAATAAAGAGGATGATCAACAATACAACACACACGAGGATCGAGAAAAATCCCTTTATCTACTGAGCATAAAACACCAATGTTACATAGATAAAATGATATAATAGACATTGTTGCATATATTGAAGTAGAAGTCAGTAATGCCATGATGTTCAAGAGTTATAAACCTTTCCAGTCTTCTCATTCAAAACAAACCAGCGACGGCTCCAACCATTTGTTTTTGCACTTTTCTTCAATAGATAGCCTACAGAAGATAAACAGATCATAAACCAACATAACCAGCTTAAAAGAGAGGACCTTCATTATTAACAAATTGTTGTCACAGAACAGCTTAGAGATACAGGTAAAATAAGTGCTCACGCAAACATAATTTTCACACTAGCTAACACAAACAGAATAAAGTGATATTTAATAGCACCAGAAATGATCGTCCAGTAACAAGTCAAGGTCCATTACCAAATATAATCGCAATCATAAATTTTTCTTAATTTAGATTATAACTGATTTTGTTGGTAAGAAAATGGAATTTAATGCCCAACCAATAATAAACAATCAAAACTCATCCTATACTAGAACTCTTAGACATAATTTTCCCACTCCAAATTAGAGAACAGTGAAACCAAAATAATAAAATATTTACGGAATATTGAATTTTACACCAAAACAATAGGAAGTACGCCGCTCCTCAAAAGAAATTATGGTAACAATGTGTACAACAAAATATGAATAGCACCTGCTGTTATTTCCCCTTCAGGACCTGCAGTCTTCAAACCAGAACTTTCTTGCAATTCCTTCTCTTCCTTTCCAGATTTATCTTTCATTGACTTCAAGCTTCCACCAGTTTGTTGACCATCAGTTTGTGGACTACTAGCCTAGTTAAAAAATAGATAAACTTAATAAATAATAACATTAAGAACTTCTGTAGCGCATCAAATAAAGGTGTTAGCGTGAAACCGCATAATACATATAATTTTCAGAAGCTCTCATCAGACTCACTCGTTTGGATATCCCCTGTTCGGCCTCCTGGCCCTTTTTTGTAGATCGGGTTTTAATCTCCTCCTCTCGCCGTTGTCTCTCCATTCTAAAGGGAAAAAAATTCAAACACAACTTCAGTTTGGACATCTCATCAACTATGAAAAAAACTGAAAAAAGAAATGGCAAGCCCACAAATTTAATAGCCCTGCTTCTGCGTCTTGAATCAGGGGGGGAAAAGTAAGACAACTAAAGCTTGAAATTTTATAGTTGATATTCCCTTTTTTCCCTTCAGTGAGAAATAAATGCTATTTTCCATAATTTGTAACTCTTATGCCAAAAGAATGATGCACCCTGATCCGTCTCATATGTAATGTAAAAAGAAACAAAAGCCACATAAGTTCACACCTCCTTTGTACCAAACGGATAAAGTGTTGGGGGGGCACAAAAGCTCGTTCCATATCCACTAATGCAACCACCATCTTCTTTGCTTCAGTTTTAAAACTGTCTAAAGCGGCACTTGCAATGGCCACAACCTTGTAGACAATAAACATAATTCATTTATTTTTTAATCATGCAGTAGAGAACATTGTGTATACAAAAAAGAAAAAATATCAAAAAAATAAATATGTTGTCATTAGAACCAAAAAAAAACAATTACCTCTCTTTTAAAAGGAGGGTATCTTCCAAGACCTGGTGTAGAATTTGCAGAAGCAGACACTATATCTACCAGAACGCGGTGCACCTATTTGTCAGCAAAAAAAAATCCATAAGTAGCTAGTTAACTTAATGAAATCAATTCAAGAGCAAGTAAACCATTGTTTTGTAGCAAAAAGAAAAGAAAACCATTGAAACATTCAATCATGGTTACTTTTAGCTCTAAATATTGACGCAAAAACAGTTCATATGGTGAAGAACTATAAGAAGTGCAATAGTGAAAGGAACCCTAGAAAAGGAAATCTGATGGAAAACATTGACGCAAGAAAGGTGACCCAAGCCCTTTACTTATCTCCCTGGAAAAAGGAGAACAAGTCATTTAAAAGATCCATGACTACAGCAACATTTACAATGTCAGTTATGGAGTCCATTTGCCTTAGAATACTGCCAGAAACGGAAGGCCTAAAAAAAGAATTTAGAAAATCCAAGGAGTTCTTACATATGACGGAGTTAAACTTCAACATTATGCTGGACACTATAATCTACGTTACCTCATCAACACAAAGACGTGATGGTTCTTTAGCAAGCTCCAAAACACCTTTTATTAAGGATCTCAAACCCTTTTCAGGTGATATAAGATATGGCTGATATCCATCAGCTTCTAGCACAATCTATCACAAATAATTCCCAGGAAAAAGAAAATAAAAAAAGTTATTAATAGTTTAAAATATTCTTGAAAAAATGAGTCGGTAAAGATTTAAATGGGTAAAAAGTGTGATACAAATAATAGCATACCCGTTTCACATTGTTAATATCAAAGTGTCTATCCAAAGGCAGCTGCTTTATTCTATTTGGAAAATTTCCCTCAAAGCTAGCAACAATTTTCCAACCAGCCCCCTGAAAACGAATTGGTTATCAAGCAACAATTTTCCAACTCGAGGTTACTTAGCATATACAAAATCCTGAATATTTTTTCAGATAAGAAACAAATACACATTCATTGATATGAAAGAAAAACAAAAGATCAAGTCCAATATCAAGAACGACAAGACATGTCCAAGTGAAATATGAAACTACCATGAAATTTTTAAAACTCTCCTATTGACTACCTATATTTGTAAAAATTTAAATTTTATCAACGATTGAAATTTTATAATAACTTTTTCAGAATTACAAAAACAGCAAATTTTCAAATAACAAATTCCTTCTAATTAAACTCTTCCCCCAAAAAAATATAAGCACAAATACTAAATTGTGTTTTAGTGATGGTAATCAATTGAACAATCACTTTGCACTGTTTCTTGCAAGGGCACTATGCAATTGACATGTTTTTTTTCTCTCGAACACTAATTTTACCCTTCGTAGTTTGTTTTCAGAGAATAGAATAGCGACAATTCATAATGCAAGTACTAGTAAATTTCATGAAGGACATGGACAAGGCCTGATAATCTCTTCTTCTTTCCCAGACTTGTGAGATTTATCTTCTATACAACTCAATATTATCTTTGTAATCCCCATGAGAGTGAGAAAACAGCAGAACATGGACATGCACAGACAGAAGAAGAGATATTAAAAAGAATATAGAAATAAAGGTAGATGCAAGAAAACTCACCTCACCAGTCGCAATGTGCTGGAGAAACTTATCCTCAAATTCACGGCAAAGTTCCAAAGCTAAAGCCCTAGTCCCCTCAGAACCATGGACCATTTGTTCGCCAAGTCTTACCAACTCATCTTTAACTATTTGAGACTTCCCTTGCAATCTGTCATGAAGTAAAAACATAAATGAGCAGAATATTTATTATCATCTTTAGGGATGAACATACATACAGTAATAAAATGGATGGTCAACAGCAGTTGGTGACTAAAAAATTACCCAGAGAGAAGGTTTGGAACACGGACTTTCATACGATTGCGTATCTGTTGTGCCAGGGCATCCACCAATGCTATTCTCCCTAACTTATCATGTGGTGCTCCAGTTAGTATGGATTTGAGACTCTCTGTCTCAGCCTTCCATGCAGTTTCTAAGGAATTTTCAGAGTTTACAGATCCAGACTGTGCAGAAGCAATTGAAACTGACTGACCAATCAAAGCAACCCATGGGATGTCCGATGTGCGTGATGGCCCTTTATTTAAAAGGATAGCCTGGACTGCAGCAAGTGATTTCTGATCTGAAGAAGCCTGATCTATTTTGCTGATTATACCAATTGTTCTTGTACCTAATAGTTAGAATATGATTTCCATTTGGTTATTTAGTGAGAAACAGAGACAGAAAGATAGATATTGAAGAGTAAGCTTAATGAGAACAGTTGGTAAGATATAAACACATAAATGAAATCCCAAATGAAGATGTTGATGCTCAGATTGTTTCATCAGTAACGAAGTAGTAAAAGACAAGGAAAGTGAAGAAGAGACAAGACTCTTCAGCAGAAACATAAAATCAAACTTCACATGGGAAACATGTGGTGCCAATGCATAATTAAATAATCTTAGAAAATAAAATAATGGGCCAACCAGATACTGTGAAACTTGTAAACATAGTTCAAGAGATTAAAATATATACATGTGCATTTAAACTGTCTACAGCAATTTACCTTCTGAATCATATTCCTTTGCGACCCTAAGAGCTCGAGATGAAGCAATCTCAGGAGCTTGAGCTGCAGGTACTATGACTAGCAAAATGGCATCATTATGTTCAGCATAGTCACTGACCTGCGTAAGGATCGCATACAAAATGATAATATATGACTACTTAAATCTCAATTCTGAATAAAAACCAACTAAACCTATCATCTTACAATTCATTTAACAGAATTCTGATAGGCTTTCAATGGGTACACTTGTGCAAGGTGGCCCAAGAGAAAGGGGAAGATATGGATGGAGGTAGAGGTAAATCTACTATTACTATCTTCCAGTGATATATTTGTTCTTATCAAATTCATCATAAATTTGTGTCACAGATCTTTAAGAAATTGATGTTCCAGCGTACTTACCATAGAATCATCTATTATCCGTTGATCAAGCCCAGGTAAATCAATCAATTTCAGGGGGGGTGCTGCAAAAAAAATTTCATAACATGAAAATAAGAAACAGAAACAAAACCCAATTGCCAAATAACAATAATCATGGCACAACATCCATTAATCATCCCAAAACTAATGTTCACAAACTCATTATCATTAACATGGAAAACACTTTTTTAATAAATAAATTTTATTAATTTTCCACTTTGCAAAAAAGAAAGATGATTTACTTCCTTCCAACACTAGAGAAAGACAACTCTAATTAATGCCTACCCTCAAAAAATCAAGAATGGACTTCAAATCAACGGCAACCATTTTATTTGTTGTAAAAAATTAATAGCAAACATTAATCATTAGTTTTAGATTTGACATACTTGCTCACAACGCCTTTAATGTCAAACCCAAAAAGTCGGGTAATTTCCAATACTAGAAGATACCAAATTTAACAATGTAGTTCACATTGAATTTTGAAAAAGCAATGGTTTGTCAATACTTCCATTATAAATTTAGTTAAGTTTACAATTTCATAATCTTTCTCCCAAAAGATTCAGAACAGTACTCAATTTCTAAATGATGAAATCACACTTTCTTTACAAAGATTCGTATAAAACAGACTTTGTGATGATTTGAACTCGGTTATAGAAGGAAAAACGGGGAG
The DNA here is from genome assembly GCA_022433065.1 of Begonia loranthoides. Lineage (NCBI taxonomy): Eukaryota > Viridiplantae > Streptophyta > Magnoliopsida > Cucurbitales > Begoniaceae > Begonia > Begonia loranthoides. The sequence continues at coordinate 56,538,754 of CM039468.1, forward strand.
ACGTTCAAACTAACCTGTATTCGTGCGGAGCTTTAAATATATTTCATCCCGGCTCTTCCCAGAAGAACCTTTACTCAGTCTATCCTGTAGAGAATGCCGTAAGGCACCTATAGGACAAAAAAATGAAGTGAAAGCAGTTAAATAAACTTTAAAAACAACACATTTTACCAGGTAGACAAGAAATTACAACTATAACAGAAATTTTATAACTTTTAAAGACAGAGTTAAATACAAAGTTCATAGTACATTAGTGATGATGTGGCATATTTAATAAATATTCGTGAGGCTAAAGTAGTAAAGTCAAATAAACAATAGCCATCGGTAGATACTCACTTGCAGAAACTTGTTGAGATTTATTGTCGATCTGCAAAATAATTGATTTACTACTCAACGAACCATCCCTCTGTAAATCAATGCTTATGGGAGCACGGGTAGCACCATTTTCACCAGTTGGCTAAATACAAAGAGTGAAAGAGAATTAATTAATATCTGCATTACTCTAAGTGAACAATGTTTAGTGCAACTCGAGTTAAATTCACTTACCAAAACAGGGTGTCCAATCAAACTATTCAAAACTGCAGATTTACCAGCACCCTGGTTAACAAATTAGAGCAAAACAGGATTCTCAAAAAGGAAATGAGCCTTTTAAGAAATAAAAAATATATATCTATCAAATATAAAATTTGATATCACTTTGAAAGAGATAGTTGACCTCGCAATCATATATCAAATTTAACAAAAGTGGAAACCGTAATTCTACTATGTGTTTAAACTAAGAGAGTCCCTAAATATGTATGCATATGAGTACAAGCAAACAAACTATACACGATCAGTAGTAATTCCATGATCCACAATGACCCATGTTGTAAGACACTTAGAAACACAAACAAATATACATATATATTTTAAAAAAAAAGTAACACATATGCATGTAACTGAGTAATACACATTTAGTGAATGAGAATTTTCAGAAAGCAAAGATGAGGAAAGAACCAAGAGATTTATTTTCACACAAAAATAAGTTAAAGAGTATATGACAGTTGAAATTTCATCTCCAATATCCAGCAAGAAATTGTGAAAATTTTGAAATAACAACAAAAATTCAGTACATTCTCGACAATAATATAAATTTAAACTGTATCTCTTAGAGAATTGAGTACTTTTTCTCATCAGTCTTATATTGTCTTTATTACCAAAAATCATTTTTCGTTTTTGTAACTTTCGTTAGATGCTTTTTATACTTGTATTTATACTACATCTCAGCAGAACTAAAAATACACATGAGGAATTCAGACCAATCAGTCGTTCGGAGTTATAAAATCAAACTTCTCCCATTTACTAAACAAATTTCGTTATCTCTGACTACTTACTAGATGAATTGATTTGCTCTCCAATAAGTTCATGGATAATTTTGACAAAAAATAAAGTAAAGTTGCAATAGATTCATCAGGGGAAATGATCCATATAGAATTCAGCAGTCAGCAAACCTGAAAAGTGAAAAGTAGAAAACCATAGTTCACGCTAGCATAGTTTTTTTTTTTTAAAAAAAACCATAGGTCGGACATCAATAAACATTAATCGAAACGCTCTTATTTCCAAGTTTCATCATTATTTGGAATACACATAAAAACTTAACGACAATCTTTAGAGATCCGAACAGGAAACAATGTTCAAAGACAATAAAAAACTCAAAATCAAATCCAGATGTAATTAGACAAGCCGAAACAAAGAAGCGCAAAATACACATCAACACAGCATTACGGCGAAAAGCCAAAGGACATGGATGAACTTACAACATTTCCGAGAGCGACAACGTTGAGGAAAGTGGATGACCTACGGGAGGAACCACCAGAACCGGAATTCTCATCAACATCTTCGTCTGCAAGCAAAGCGGCTGCTTGCTGCATAGACTCAGAGAGCTGAGCAAGCTCCTCGATCGCGTCCATAGAATCCGTAGAAAGTTTGGCACGATCAACGATCTAAGACCAAAATCGTCAAAAAAGAGAAGTATAGAGAAGAAAATCAGATCAATCAGAGAGAGATCGATCGGATGAAAACCCTAGGCGAAATAGATCTTAGCGAAATTAGAAATTTAACAATTAAAGAAAAAAAAAAGTGTAACGAAACAGACAGAAAATGAGAACCCAGATAAACTCTCCCCACTCTCTCTCTCGGCCTGAAATCTCTCTCTCTCTCTCTCTCTCTCTCTCTCTCTCTCTCTCTCTGCTCGATTTGAATCGTGGTGTTTTACCCTCTTGGTGTTTTCCCCTCTTTTTTTTTTTAAATAAGAAAAAACTGTTGATGATGCTGTTGAATGAGTACCGAGTGTTAAGACAATCAGCTTAGTTTTAACAAATGTATATACGTAATTAGTAAATTAATTAATCAAAATTAATTCTTCATTTCTATTATTAATGGAATTAATTGAACATCCTAATAATTGATTATAAATTTATGTTTTAGATACGTTTCTCTAATTAAAAATAAAAAACAATTAACAAAATAATTTTTGTTAATGAATTAAAAATAAATAGAATAAATATTATTGTTAACTTTGTCATGAGAATTATTAAATTTTAAAAAAACTAATAATATTGAACCTCCTTGCAATTCTAATTCTAATTCAATTTTATGTTAAAATTATAAATAATTTTTAAATATTGAAAATTTTAATAATAAAAGAAGTTAATGTTTTCCCCACAAAACTTAACAATAAATTATTTTAGTTTTGTTGTTCAAATAATAATACATAAGTAACTCTAGAGCCAAATTTGTACAAGGAGTTTCTTATATGTTAAGAATTAATAAATAATAAATAATAAATACTAAATTGTTTGCTGGTCAACACGATTTTGAAAATGGCTGATTGAGTGGCATTTGCAAAGTCGGGTGTGATGGTTAATTGTCCAGGACCCTCCTCCATAGACCAGGTCCTCGCCCCACACCATGAAAACCAAGTTCAGATTCGCTTATGGTCTGATTGATCCATTGGGCCTTAAACTGGGCCTTTGTGTAGGACTATGCAAAATATTTTATTTATTTTTTAATTTTATTATTAATATTGAGGCAGTCGATAAAGATAAAAAAGATTCAAGTGTGGGTCTAATATATATCAGTGGGGGTGCACAATTTTATCTCGCTTGGGAAAGTGGATAAAAAATATGATTTATAAGTAGGATTCTTTTTTCTACCTAGTACAACGCATTTTTTTCCAATTCTAATAATAAAATCGTGCGAGATTTCGCCTAAAGCGAACAATAGTGTACTATGAGAACTTGAGAACGTCATAGATGGTATTAGAGCTAAAACTCAAACGGAAGTATGACTGACGAGGACGTCGGTTTTCCACGAGAGAGAATATTGCAACAACTTGCCTTCTTAAGGCAATAATGGTCAAGTGTGGATTCTGCCTTAGTAAGATGCATAATCTCACATTACTTGTGATAGTGAAAAATGCATATTTTATAAGCATGATTTTTCTCTTTATTTAGTACAAATCATTTTAAGTTAACACTAAGTACAAAAATTATGCAAACTTCAACAAAAAATAGATAATATTATATTATGAAGATTGAAAAATATTACTGTAACGTATCAAATTCAAAACCCCCAATTTACTGCATTCTTCCAAATCAAAAACCCTAATTTGAATTCAATTCAAATTATTAATCTAACCTAATAACGTTTTCCCCAAATCCAGTCTAACCGAAACCCAAATTAGTGTTAGATTACTAAATGGTCACGCGTTTTGGAGTAATGGCAGTGAAACGGAAAACATTTCCGTTATCCCTCATTGAATCCAGACCCCTGGAAGGTCGGATTCATGAAGAATCCCATAAGGAAATAGGTGTGAGACTCCCCTATAAATAGAGGGTCTCACCGAGGAAGGAAATCACACAAAATCGGGGAAGAAGTCTCAAAGCTCGGAGAAAAAACTCACCTCTCTAGCGAAGGAATCCCTCCCGAAGTGACTTCCTCCAGTCGAACTCCTCTCCGCGGCGAAATCTCTTCCTCCAGCGGCGGCCGACGCCGAACGAAGGACGTGAGACGACCTCTCGACACGAAGCAGAGAGGAACTCTGCCTCTGGTTTGCCTCTGGTTTGCGCGAGACGAAGAAGAAGACGGGAGAAGGAGGAAGAAGTGGTTCGGTCCAACTTAAGTCACCCGACCCAGTTTCGGCCTGACCCGACCCGATCCAGCTTGATCCGACCCGACCCAGTTTTCGGCCCGACCCGAACCGATCAAGCTTGATCCGACCCGACCCAGTTTCGGCCCAACCCGAACCGATCCAGTTTCGACCCGATCCAACCCGAAGTCGTCTTCGACTCATTTAAGGTCTTTGACGGTAACGATATTCTGCCCGAATCTCTTTCAAGGATTAATATCGTTATTTTTGGAAATTTAATAGATATATTATTTTGGAAGGTAATCGACGATTTTCAACGTTCGTTCAACACTTAAATCATCCTAACGTCCTAACTCTCTCGGAATCCAGGTAAGTGGAACACTTACGTCGTTTTGGCCATAGGCCCTACATCACAAGACATATAATATTTTCGTTATAATTATTTCGTTATTAAAGTTGTTATTTTATTATTAGAGTTATATAGTTTTATCCTGTCACGCACGACTAGATATTAACACATGGTATAATCAAGATAAAAACTATAGGTCAATTTGTATGTGCATGAAACTGATGGAATTGACAGAAACTAAGATGGCTAATGAAAGCCTGAACGCATGAAACCTTGTGATAGCTAATGAAAGCTTGAAACTTGGTAGTTATTTTTGAGATGGCTAATGAAAGCCTGAACGCATGAAACCTTGTGATAGCTAATGAAAGCTTGAAACTTGGTAGGGCTGGAAAATGAATTCCAACCAGTATGTAACTTTCAAACTTAAAAACTTGGTAATGCGTGAAATTAAACATTTATGCACGTGTTACCACTTACTGAGTTTATCTCACGTTTTAGTTTTGTGATGTAGGTGAATTTTTAACAGATGAGGAACTTGGACTGATCGAGGATTTTCCCGAAGTAGAAGAGCATACAGAGGGAAATATCGAATATTTCAATGATGGGTCAGCAGAATGAATTTTATTAAAATTTTCATATTTTGAGAAGAACTTTATTTAAATGTTTTAGTTTTATTTGAATAAGTTTGTATTTGGTTTTTCAATGAACTACGTTTGATTTAATAAAGTTTTAATTAAATGCTTTATGAGATTTTGAATATTATGATTAACTCTAATAAATGGTTTTAAACTATTATGTTGTTTAATTAAATGTTTCCGCCATAAATAACTATTTCATTAACTAATTTTGTAAATTAGGATTTATAACGACCAAATTAAACCTAATTTTGTAAATCGATTTGGGAAAAAATTTTAGGATTTTCAAAATTGAGGATAATATAATTTGGGGTGTTACAATTACAAATTCAATATAATAATTATAAATACTTATAATATAAATTATTAATTATATTAATTAATGATTATCCCATCATGATAATATATTATAAGATAAAATTACAGAGTAAATATATCATTAATCTATGGAACCATATTAGAGACTAGTTCTAGCCAGAGATGTGTCGTGGCATCAAATGAATTTTTAATTCACGTGGATTAATTTGATTTGAAAAATGTTGAATTTGGGTTGTGATCCTCACACGTGGAGTCTGACCCACCAATTATATTTTGTTAAAGACATAACAACTCCCTTTAATTAATATAAATATAAGGCATTACAACAATAATAGTACACTTTCTTTCCCGGGGTGACGCATTACACTAGTCGAGACGCAAGAATATCAAGGCTGCACTTGGCAATTATACAATGGTGGCCTAGGATGGACCCTTTTGTATGAACTTGCTTGCCATTTTAAATTAGGTTTAGGAAAAATGATAAATCAACCATCGTTGTTTGCGATCAATGATAAGTTAACTACTGTTATATATTTTTTAACAAGTTAACTACTGACGTATGGAAAAATGACAAAGCCAACATCGCTGTGACGGTATCTAGCCTGAAGGCCGCAACATCTAGACATGTTAGGCTTGGACGCCACGACGTCTAACCTTCCTTCTGGCCTTGACGCCGCAGTGTTTCTGCAACTCTCTATTTTTCAAATATGGCTGTTTTTCATGGTTACTTCGAAGTCTGTATGCATATGTTTTACGAATCTAATATTTTTATTAGATTTTTTATCTCTTCACTTTCAAATGACCATAACTTTCGCTACAAGTATCAGAATTGATCGCAAAAGGTATCAAATTGAAGCTCTCTCAAAGCTCTATGATTAATTATAAAGTTTACCCTATGACCTTCTCTTCTCAGACCCAAAATCAATTGTTTAAGCCCTCAAATTTGCGATAAAAAATATTATCAAAAATTTGCGATCAAATTTGCAGAAGACGTTCTGATGGCCTCCTTATGGCTAGACGCCAGCGTCTGGCCTTCCTTTTGGCTTTGACATCGTGGCGTCTGACCTTTCTTCTGGCTAGACACCGCGGCTCCAAATCAATTTGTTAACTACAAACGGACAACGATATTGGATTTGTCATTTTCCTATACGTCAGTGATTAACTTATTAGAAAATAAACTACAGTGGTTGATTTGTTATTAACCGTAAATCGCGATGGTTGATTTGTCAATTTTTCTTAGGTTTATTTTTAGTAAAAAATGAAGTTGGACAATATATATATATATATATATAATTTAAATAATAAAATACTAATTCTAATTGGTCTTGAATAATTATGAAAATAACGAGTCCAGGGCGTCAACTTTTGGTACCATCAACATAATATAAATCAGTTAAGTCAGAATTTCCGTCATTATCAATGACAATAATAGTTAAATCATTCGTCGTCTGGATTGTGGTGGGAACGAAGAAACTGGATTCACCGTCTCTCTTCGTTTTAGACAATCATATTTTTCAGGTGTAGTTGTTGATTCGAAAAATTGCATAAGGAAGCCCTAATTTCCTTCTTTTGCGATCTAATTGATCGAGGAATTTCTTTCTTGGTCCTTCAAATTAATCTAAGAAAGAAGAAGAAAGGTGATGGCTAAGGCGCACTTGACTCCTTGGTTTAACAAGAAGATCGTTGATCCTTTCATGCAGATCCTGCAGAGGTATGCTATCTTTCTCTCATCCCTTGCGACCTTAAATACGTTGCTATGTTGAGTCGGAACAGTTGTTTGCTTTCGGATACCTATTATCTTAAAAGAACAAAATTACAATTAGTTTGGAATTGAATTTTCGATGAGATGAGGCGTAATCTAAAGGATGATTGATGCTAAAAGATTGGTCGTGTAGCTCTATTAGATTTGGTTCTTAATTCTTGATAACATTTTATCTTCTATTGATAGAGAAGAAAGTACTTTGCCTTTTTTACGGAGTTCTTTTCTGTTTTGAAGGGGTTCTGATCCACATTCTTTAGCATTCTCGGCAGCTCTGGGCACTACCTTGGGCTTGTTTCCAATATGTGGTAAGCTTTAGTTTTTTAAGTATTGTATATAACTTCATAAAAAGAATTGTTTCAAATCAATTTACTCGTATTTTCCTCATAACTTAGAATGGTTCTACTCTTGAGTTGATTAATAATTAGTTCCACAGACAAGTTTCTGTTTCCCTAATAGAGGAAACACGGGATTTCAGAGGATCTGAGGGTATAAAAAGATCGTGGAAGAAGATATCCTAAATCCTTTCTCCTGCATTTATTGGATAGTGATCTTCCTCGTCAACTATTGTCAGATGTTTGATAACGTTTTGATTTGGTTTTGGCCTATCCTTGTGAACTATAGATTTAGGTTTGAGATTAGGACTTGGGATTCCCTTCATGGCCTAGAACTCCATTTGCAGGGGTCACTGTCTTTTTATGTGGGTTGGCTATTGTGTTGCTTCGATCTCTTTGCCATGCCCCAACAGTGATGCTGACAAACTTCATTGCAACTCCAATTGAATTGAGGTAAGTTTTTCTGTACTGCCACTTATGCAATTGTTTAACGCCTTTGGTGGTAGGGATGGGTTTTTGAGGTATTATTTTGATTGGAAGGGATACTTCATAATTTTTTGACATGATTTCTTCGGTAACTTCATTACTCTTGAGCTTGTAGCCATTTGTTCTAGTAGAAGAAAGTAATTTGTAAGGAAGAACATCTTTTAAATTATTTAACCGTAGAGTTCAGCAGTTTAAATGTCTATAATTTTTTGTTTGATGCTGATTTTAATTGAACTTTGAACAAGTTTGGTGGTACCTTTCTTGCGCCTTGGTGAAGCTATTACTGGTGGACCGCATTTTCCATTGACAGCTGATGCTTTGAAGAAGGTTTTGACTGGCCAAGCTTCACAAGCTGTGCTCTTAAGTATTTCCCATGCGGTAGGTCATTAAAATTTGTCTCTTTCTCTCCCTACACAATGTTCTTTTGATTACACAAAATGAATGTAGATCTGCTTTCATAAAATCGTTCACGTTGTTAGAGCATATCCATTTTAGGAAGTTGCAACCATATAAAGGGTCAGGCTTCTTTTTTTTTATATCCTCATTACTCTAATCAAACAGGTTTTAACGTATGTAGCTTATTATCTCGTTTCTCTTGACTATAGAATCGCATTATGATGATCGTAAGGTTGTGGGTAGTGAAATGAGATGTATAAAAGAAGGTAGCAAAGTAATCATAATGCATTTGTCATGGAGCATCATTTGTTTGAATCAGAATGTTTTTTATACTCAGTGCTCACTGACGTTTAGTTTCATAGCTCGCGAAGTATGGCATTGTTAGACTGATCCTATTAACGAAGTGTGTCAGCCGACTTACGAATTAGACTGATTTGTCAATCTTTGCAGCTGTTGGGATGGCTCGTGGCTGCACCCTTTATTTTAGCAGGGCTGTATGTATTATTTTTACCATGTTTCAAGGTCTTGCTTCTTAAATTTGGCACGGCTTCTTCAATCCCATTGATCTCACAAAGGGATTTCTGATTAAACAATGGTTTAAGGTAAAAGGATTACACATTTTGTGTGTGTATATATACATATAATAATCTGATGGGCTATCCAATCATTCCCACTTTTCTCTTTCTCTTCATCTGACTCCTCGTTCTCACTAGAGGAACCATCAAAATTTCCATATATTGGCTTCGCAAAACTTTGCATGCAGCTAACATATAATCAAAGGAGGACCCGCCTTTGCAATAAAAGCGCACTCAATCTATGGCAATTCATAAGCTGTCGGTTATGGACTGGAGTCCAGGTAAGATCAATGCTGAGTTGTTCCTGTACAAATATTTTTCACACCATAAACTCGACCTTATATGACCATGGGATTCGAATGAAACTATGCTTACATTTGTATGAAAAATATGAAATTTCAATGTCATACGATCTCTTTTTGAGCTCGGTTCTTGTGAATTTCTAACTATACTGTATCAGAATTAATCTTTTCATAGCAGCACTATTACATTTTGATCCATTCTGGTCAGGTGCATGGCCTTTTGAATTTGAGAAAACTATTCAACTACCATTTACATTATCCTCCTGAATATAGATATATCAGCAATGATGGAGTGGGCGGAGAAGAGGAAGAAAGTGATAATGAGAAAATGACCCAACAAATTATGGTCATGCATATTTTATTTAGATATATAAATATATATGCAATCCTTTCAGAAAAATCAATTAGGTTCCTTTCGAGTAAATGCACTGCCCTAAACTAACGTGTAATCAGACATCCCTGGGTGACTTCAATGGGCTAGTAGAAGCACCGCCAAACTTATGAAGCAGGATCTTGAAACATGGCAAAAACAGTACATACAGCGCTGCAAAGATAAAGGGCGAAGCCAGGAGCCATCCCAGCAGCTGCAACGATTGACAAATCAGTCCAAGAAGTAATGTTGGATTCCTAATCTTTGACACACTACACTACTAGAATCAGTCAAACAATGTCATACATCACAAGCTATGAAAGATCTAAGCTTTAGCGAGCATGAGGATCAAAAAATATAGTGAGGATATCCATTCTGCCTAACTCCTTATGACTTACCGCATGGGAGATACTTAAGAGCACTTCTTGTGAAGCTTGGCCAATGAAAACCTTCTTCAGTGCATCGGCCGTTAACGGAAAATGCGATCCGCCAGAAACGGCTTCACCGAAGCGCAAGAAAGGTACCACCAAACTTGTAATGAATGTTTAACAAAAATCAGCATAAAATTAAAAAAATTAGTGAAATATGATTTTGCTGAAGTTTATAGACCAACAATTTGATTGATGTTCTTCGTTAATGAAGTTACCCCTTTACGATCATAGTTTTAGCCAGAAAATGCATCTCCACCACCAGCGGTGTTAAACAGTTGCATGAATGTTGATGTATAAAAGCTTTACCTCAGTTCAATTGGAGTTGAAATAAAGTTTGACAGCATCAATGTGGGAGCATGGCAAAGAGATCCGAGCAACGCAATAGCCAACCCACACAAAAAGACAGGGATCCCTGCAAATGGAGTTCTGAGGAATGAGACGAATCGCAAGTCCTAATCTCAAAAGTAATTCTATGTATCACAGAGATAGACCGTCAAATGTCATCAATATCTGACAATGGCGGTGAGGAAGAAGAGATGAATCACTATCCAAGAAATGGCAGAGACTGAGTTAATGTAGCTCGTGATCACTATCCAAGGATTTATGAAGTTGTTAAGCTTACCACATATTGGAAACAAGCCCAATGTAGTGCCCAGAGCAGCGGAGAGTGCTAAAGAATGTGGATCAGATCCCCTTCAAAACAGGAAAGAACACCGTAAAAGAAAAGTGAAGGACTGTCTTCTCAATCAACAGAAGAGAAAATGTCGGTTCCCTTCCTCGACGTCAATTATCAAGAATTAAATGCGAGAGAGCTAAACGAGCAATGTTTTAGAGAGGTAGAATACCTCTGGAGGATCTGGATGAGAGGATCAACGATCTTCCTGTGAAACCAAGGATTCAAAGCCGCCTTCGCCATTGCCTTTCTTCTTCCTTCTTAAATTAATTGAATTCCAGACACTTCAAAAAATCCTTCCTCGCAGTTAGATAGCGACCGAACGAAATTAGGGCTCCCTCTGCAATTTCCCCAGTCAACTAAACACGAAGCAAATGATTGCCGAGAAAGAATAAGGAAGGTGAATCCAGTTTCTTCTTCACTACCAGCATCCAGAAGTCAGAAGACAGGGGAGAAGGAACGAATTGTCATTGACAACGACAGGAAGACTACACGTATCTTATTAATCTCTGACTTTTTATTTATTTATTTAAAATTATAAATTATTATATTGATTTCAATTTGGCTAATTTACTCTACGTGTGGCTTATGGAATATCCCGGAGTCAAATTTAAATACCAGTTCATTTCCCTTTTTTTTTTCTTAAGAAAATTAACATATTGGCCCGAGGCTAATTTAAATACTCGATCAATAATACGGCAATCACTAAATAATTTTTGTTAACAACTTAACTACTGAATTATAAAAAATAGATAAAACAAGCTGTAATGTTTTTCGATGCTCTCAGTACAATTTTGTCCGCTTTGGGCAAAAACTCGGATGATTTTATTTTTGGGGTTAGCTAAAAAAACGCGTTGCACTAGGTAGAAAGGAGAACCCTACTTATAAATCATGTATTTTCTACTATCTCAAGCGATGTGAGATTGTGTTCCTTGATATGGACCGGACTTATACCTGAGCCTTTTCTAGCATTCACAGGACAAACTACCACACAAACAAACATCTCAGTTATATTTTTTGTTGAAATCGTTGATATTCTACTGTGAAACGTTATCGTGGGTTATATATTATTTTATCATAAAAAAATAAAATGTCTCACGCTGTGTACATAAAACATTGAATGTTTTTCATATCCGAGACTAAATGGGTCTAAAAATCGTCGGAACTATCAATTGTCCTTGACACTAAAGATCACGAGCTACGTTGCTGATTTGTTTTATAAATACAAATACCAAATACATAATGTACTACAAAAATAAAAAAGAGTGAGGGGACATTAATGAATGTTCTAAAGCCAACAATGATAGCCTTTCTCAAAGACGTGGTTGCATCAACTCTAGTTTTTCTTCTATGCTTCACAGATATGATAAAAATCCTAGAGAGAGAGAGAGAGAGATCATGGTGATGAGAGAGAAAAACCATCTTCAAGACACTGGGTTCTGAGCTGCTGCATTACGGTGTGTAGCAAGGTAGGATTGCTTGAAACAAGAGCATCCACGCCCTCGAACAGCATCTTTTGCATGGAATCTGCATCGTCCACTGTCCATGCATATACCTTCTTCCCCCTCCTGTTTTACGTAAAACCCTTTTTGTTTAATTTCAATTAATCACTAAATTTAATTTCAAACCATACCCTTCTCCTAATATTTCTCCTTTAATATGTATTTTGTAAGAAAAGATACGAATTTCGGCCACGGTCTTACCCGTGAAGGATTCCGACTGTCTTTTTATCGATCAATGGATGGTATACACCAACCACCTCAGCCCCTTTCATCCTCAACAGATTGCTTCTCTCCCCAGTAGATGGATCTTTCATTACAATGTATCCTACCTGCAACCAGTTAAACCACTTCAGGAATTTGAATCCGTGGTTTTAAGGGAGAGAGAGATGAACAATTCATTCAAGGAAGGACATTCCACTCAGCTTATGGAAGATCAACGACCCTGGTTTTATTAAAAGCTCAGAAAGAGTAGTGTCCCGGAAAAACAAGAGCTAAAAAACACGATCAAAGGCTCACCGCAACATCTGAAGATAACCTGATTATGTCTCTCGCTAAAGTGTCGCTCTTCGCCCAAACGAGACAGTTTTTACATTGTGTCCTCTCAATCTGGAAATATAAAAGCTTTCTGGGGTTAAAATATTGATCAACAGAATCATACAAAAAATATTTTTTCTTAAAATTCATGCATCTCGTAGCACAACCACTGTCATATGCCAATGATATGATCCCATCAATGCTTGAATCACTTCGAATTAGCATTACAGAAATTATCAACTTTGCTCAGAAACAAGTATGCAAGAACATGATGTTTTAAAGATTGTAATCAAATCTAAAAATGAAGGAAAAATGTAGGAAACAGACAAACATACAGTATCAAGAATATCCTTTGCAAGTCCTTTTTCATATGAAGGAGGTCCAACCTTTGCATCTAAAATCACCTGTCTGACTGAACTTGACGTTAACTGCAAACATTCAAGAAAAGCAATAAGCAGCCCAAAGTTATCAAGTCCTTTTCTACTGAATAATGGCATGGCCTATAAAACCCAATGGTAACAAAATATATCCAAAATGAAAAGCGTGGTATGGAGAGAGGGAGACAATTTAGTCCAACAAATACCGTCACGGCTTCTTCAACAGTTGGAATGTTTTCATTCCGCAAATGTCGAGGAACACCCAACTCTTTTATCTACAACAACCATACAATTTAATGTCAAGCAGCATGGTTAGATAAACATGGAGTCTCTAGGTTCTTTCTAGTACATGTAAGGTAACCAAATGCAATCAATCACGTCGAATTCACGATTTATCGAGATCAAAAGAAGAAATTCCTCGTGACATCTAGATGAGGATTTAGATTATTTTTATTCATACTCCTAATTCATTCAAGACCTTTTACATGACCCAAAGAATTTTCAAAATAATGATTCAACTCTCCTTTCATACTCCCTTGACACTGTTATCAAGAAAAGAACTGCATCGCTATAGTTTTGTATGGCCTTTGATTTCTTTTGCTAAACCCCTCTAGCTTTGACCATAAAACGGAAAGAAGTAGTAGAATAGCAGAAAATAGAAACAAAAGACAATGTTTTTCTCTTCAAAACTTCTCTTTTAAATGTCTATGCTTTGCCAGAGGATGTATCATATTCAAGAGAGCTTCCACATATGTAGAAAACACATACTCTTACTCGTATGTTCCAACGACTAGCTGGAGAAGGTCGATAATCTTATATAATTAGGAAAAAGTCATCACACCTCTTTCTTGCTCATGTGTCCAACTTTAGAGGTATTAAGCCCTGTTATCTGCTGCAAATCCCTGCCTGTCATGTGATAATTAGACCTCTAACTTGATTTAGTTGTAATTTAAATATTGATGATTCAAAAAATTGAGATTATATAATATTTGCATATTTTAATGGAAACTATCAAACAAAACTACCCTTTCCACGTTAAAGATTTATGAAAAATAAAATAATATATTTAACAGCCCGGACTGTGAAAGAGAGGATTACCCATGTGAAAGTCCAACCCAAATTAGTGGGGGTACACAATTTCACATCACTTGGGAAAGTGAAAAATGCATGATTTATAAGTAGGGTTCTCCTTCTTACCTAGTACAACACGTTTTGGGTTAACCCTAAAGACAAAATCATGCGGGCTCAACCCAAAATAGATAATATTGTACTAGGACTAGGAGACATTACATTATCTCACTTGCTCCTCAACTGTTATATAACATTTGTAAGATACATCAATTCCTCGAAGAACATCCCTATTTCTCAGAATGCCCAACTAAACGGCACAACAGATAAAATTTATCAAATTGAAGGAGCTTGTTGGAATATTCTACTCCTGACTAAGATCTAAGATCTAAGATCTAACATAAGCTGGTTAATCCAATTGCTTGATTTACATCTGTTGCGTAGAAACAAGGCACAGTTTACAAAACACAATACAATTACATTAACACAAACACACTTATAGAAAACACACCACAAATCCGTTCAGTTACAGATTTGGAAGAGAACATTCTAACAATTCTTGTCTGTAGTTTTTCACACACCGTTCTGGTCAGTTTTGTCCTTTTTTTAAACTACCCTTCCACACAAAAACACAATAACCGCTCAATAAACTAAATCAAATACCATCCCTACCCTCCTAATATATTTTTTCCCAAATAACTTATCTTCATTTGTGGGACATGCATCAACATCTTTCAACAAATACAATTTATTTAATTATTTCCACCTGCAACATTTGTATGTTATAAACACCTAAATTTAGAGTAAAAGCATTCGTTCCATCGCCAAATCCACTCTAAGCCATTCAATACATTCAGTTCTTTTTTTCCAATTAAATGGTATAAAAACAGTGATACTTCCTTGAAATATAAAATCCAAGAATACCTATCATGAAGAGCAAACAATATTCCATCTGACGACCGAGAAACATCAATCTCTATACAGTCCACCTGAGAACGAAGAGCTATCTGATATGCAGACATCTGTGGCAGGGGCAAAGGGATGAAAAGAAGAGCAAGAAGAATTGGAAGATAAAATATTGGATATACATTTTGAAAGGAAAGTATGGCATCGTAGTTATTACCATCATTCGTGTCCATTATTTAATTTAGAGTATATAACTTGAAATTACTCCTAAAGTGAGCATTTTTTATGATGTCACTATCGAGGGGTTGAGACATTTAAACTGCCAAAATAAAGGTCTAAGAAAAAAGAAAGAAGAATGCAAAAGGTTAAGCAGAAAATGCTCACTGTGTTAGGAAATGCCTTGGTAGAGTCACCCCCATGGGCACATACAAGAGGAGGATCTTTCAGCCAGTTGCACTTTCTTCGTTGAATCTGCGAAAAAGTCATATTCAAATGGTGTTTTTACCAACATTAATTGAATTGATTACAATATGGTTTGTATGCTGCTCTGTAAGATGTAATCAACAGAATCCACTGAAAAATACAAGTTATATAACTCATCTGTTAAATGCTTTTGGTACAATAATGGAACCATCAATACTCTAATCGCCTGGTTTTCATAGCATATATTTTTTAATTGTTGGAAGGTTCTACAAGCTCTCCCTAAATTCCATTGTGTTAATTGCACTTCCTCATCGCACATTTAACTATATGGGTAACGATCAAATATCGAGTTTTTATCATTAAAGCTACATCATAAAAAAAAATATAGTTTGTTATTTTCTCACAGGCTACATCCTTATCTATACGACTTAGAAGAAGAACTAGAAATAATAACACCCATAATAACTTCAGAACAGCAAAAAGGTTTCCGAAACTTTCCAGTGCAGTAATCGTATATTTATATGTTATGACGATTTCATTTGATAAGATTAAACTTTAAAAAAAATGACCCTTTTTGCGCTAAGAATGCCTTCACATGAGAGGAAAGGAGAGAAAGTGATACCTGATGAAACCACTTGAGCCTGAAGTGGAAGAAAATCGGAGGTAGAATAGCAATTACAGCGAGAAGAATGATAATTAGACGAAATAATCTCTTAGAAGAGAATTTGAAGCGAAATGGATTCGGCCAAAGCCTTTGCGCCACCGCACGCCGCCTGCCAAGTCTGGTGGAGATGGCCATGAGGACGCAGGGTTGAGAGGATCAATGGTTCGCTTGTGCTTTGCTTGCTTTTTAATTAATGAAAAAATATAAGGGTTTATTTTTTTGTCTCTTTTATAATTTTTTAATTCTTATTTCGTATTTACTGTTATTGATTGATTTAATTATTATAAATAATTAAAGGATAAATTAACAAAATAAATCTTAGATTTAAGGGTCATCAACACATCAAATCTTTAAAAAAAAAATTTTGAACAACTAAAACTTCGATCTATATAGAAAACAACAACACAAAACATCGCAGTCACATTTTCTATAAAAAATGTCAAGATAAACGTTGCATTCACATTAACGTCAAAGACCATCCAATGAGGACAACCAATGATCAACAATGGATTTTCTTCAACGATGAGGGACATCCAAGACTTATTCACGAGGAGGGGCGTCTTTGAGGCCATTGTAAGACCGATAGACGTTCAGGATGGAAGGATAAGCGTTGGCGGACAAAGGGTCATATCCAATGGATCGAGAGATGAATGTCCCTAAAAAATGATGGATGGCTAAAATGGAGTTAGGTCATCCTCCAAAAGCGTTGACAAATGTTATGTTGAAGAGGGTCACGTGCAAAATACAAGTCTTTTTAAGTGGGAGCAAACTCTCTCCACTTATGACAGACGTCCCTCGACTTAAAAAGATCATCCATCATCCCACACACAGATGTCTCTTGTCCCACAACGGATGTCCATTGACTTAAAATGAACGTCTCTTCACTCACGACAAACATCCATTAACCAACAACGGACGTCCCTCAACCTACAACACACGTCCATTTACTTACGATGTCATTTAGTATTGAGAGACGTACGTAAATACTAAGGAACGTCAATTAATGTTAAGAGACGACGTCATTTGGTATTGAGAAACGTCTATATTAACAGAAAACAATACTACGAGGTTACAAGCCGCACAGTGTGGAACTCCATATTAAAATCATTCGTCGACCAGAACGGATTCATTTCAAGTTTGACATTCGACCTTATGGTCACGATATTGGTAGAAAGAGAAAAATTATTAAGCAACTATTTTCACAACATTGTTACTCAAAATGGTCCATGCAGCCACCAGTGGAAGATCAAATGCAGAAATCGGCGCGGCGACTCCACCCAGTTGTTGCATTTATGAGGACCAGTTCTTCGGTGGAGTGGTTGGACATTGCCTTCATTCGGAAGGTTATTTCATTATGCACTCCAGCCTGCCCAACCACGCTTTGGAGTTTGGCCTAAAACAGACACGTAAAAGAAAAGCAGCATAAAGCATTTTTTGACGTTGAGAACTTGCCTTAGAAATTATCCATAAATAAAATATTGAGAGTGGAGTGCAATTTCCATGAATTAAAACACTTTTAAGTGAAAAAATGTGATATACACGCGTTAAATTTAATAGATAAATTGACCTCAATGTCCAAATTGTTCATCCCTGAAAGGTGGATGTTCCACTAGTAAAAGAAAATTAATATTTAATTTATAAATGACTTTATACGTTACGATTTAAATTATAGTTTATCCAAAAAATTACTATGTCAAAATTAAAATACATAAAAAAAATATTTATGTGTGATTACATGGGATGAGGAGGTAATAAAATCTTTAGGTCAAAATTACAAATTTTGCCGAGGATTAGTAAGTAAAATCTACTACCGAGTGAATAATAGAGACGATGCAGATAGTTTGTGTATTTAGGTTACATGTATTATGTATATTTGATAAGGGTAATATTAAAATTATTGATATTTTAATCGTATTTTTTGATATGATGTTTATATGTCATTTATTTATTAGTGTAATAAATAAGAGAATTGTCAATAATTAAAAAAATATATTAATTATAACAATGAACTATAAATATTTTTAAATTAAAATTAAAATTAAATTAGAAGGTAAAATTAAAAGATATTTTTGAGATCATCGGTTGGTTGAGACGACGACACGTTTTTATTAAAAAATAATTTAAATTATGAATCTGTCACCCACCCTTTCCAAAAAACAGATATGTGATGAAGGTAGTTGATTAGGTAAACTAAAATGAAATTAAGGGCCATGGACCAGACCTCGTGTGATATTAATCAAACGCACTCAATCGTAAAAACGACGTCGGATCGTTCTTTCATAAAAATGTATATTTGCAGTTACTAGCGACTGGGTTGGCCAGTTGAAACAAAAATGGCCCCCGCTACTCGATCACTTCCCACTTCCACACCAAATCTGCCGTGGAAGCTTCACCTCGTTTGCCGAGTCGCTTCCTACGCCGGCGACTGTGGCATAATTCTTCGATCCGACACCACCGTCAACCGCCGTCTTCTTAAGTTCTTTGACCGCAAGACTCTTCCCTCCTCCAAGCCCAGAGACGGCGTTTCGTCTTTCGACATCATTATCGACACTTCCCGCGACCTTTGGGTCCGTATTTACACCCCCGTCAGCTCATCTGAGGTTGTGAGCAATGGAATGGCGGTTATCGTTTACTACCACGGCGGAGGCTTTGTCTTTGGTTCCCCCAGTTCGAAAGTTATGGATACCGCTGCTCACCTCTACGCTCGAGAATGCAACGCCGTCGTCGTCTCTGTTAACTACCGCCTCGCTCCGGAACACCGGTTTCCTTGCCAGTATGAGGACGGATTTGATGCTTTGAAATTTATCGATGGCTTAGATGACGACGCGTTCCCAGTAGGCGCAGATCGGAGTCGCTGCTTTCTCGCGGGGGATAGTGCCGGCGGGAATTTGGCGCATCATGTGGCGGTGAAAGCGAGCGAGTACGTCTTCAAGAAGGTGAAGTTGAAAGGGATAATTGCAGTACAACCGTTTTTCGGAGGAGAGGATCGCACTGAATCTGAACTTCGTCTTTCCCGCGGTCCGCTTCTACTACTCAACATGATCGATTGGTTTTGGAAAGCGTTTCTTCCAGTCGGGTCGGATCGTGATCACTCAGCATCAAACGTGTTCGGTCCAAACGGGGTTGATCTATCGGGTATAAAATTCCCACCCACGTTGATTGCCGTCGGAGGATTCGACCCATTACAAGACGGTCAAAGAAGTTACTGCGACAACCTCATAAAATCCGGAAAGGAAGCAGAGCTGGTGGAATATCCAAACGCAATCCATGGATTTACCGCCTTCCCGGAGCTACCAGAGGTTTCTCTGTTTTACCGGGCGGCGAGAGACTTCGTGAAAAGGCATATGGCCTAGTAAATGGTAGTACTCTTCACCAATCCATCAAATGAAACAGATAAACTATTCTTTTCCGTCCTTTCTTTTTCCATTTTCCAAAATAAATCTGACTGTGAACGTGATTGTCAAACTTAGAATTTCGTCTCCTTCGAGATGTCAACAACACTGTGTCTACAGATAATTTGGAATGGGAATTAAAGTTCTGTTGGATATGGCTGCTGACTTGCTGTCAAGGAAAGGTGAATGTTCTTACAGAGAAACCCACCCAGATTTGGAAGTGAGTGTCTAGTGAGATTCACGCAGTAGCAAACTTTCGATTTGGGTGAGAATCTATCCGATCAAGTATATGCCATTGTTGTGTGTAGTACTAATTACTCGTGTTCTGCCTAACTACAACTTACACTTAGTTGAGTTATAGAGTCTAATATTATTGTTTAGGGTATTTTGGTAAATTCACCATGTTTTCATAACCTTATTTCTTTAGATATATCAATATGTAATTAGGGTTTTGAAGGTGGTGTGAGACTCAGAGAGAAACAGTGAGGGTGAGGCAAAATCAAGAAACAACTTCTGTAACTCTGTTTTGATCATAGTGAGATCTGTTAGCGGCCAATAGACGTATCTCTCAAACTGAGAGTGAATCACTATAAACTATGTGTTGTCTCGTGTTTTCTTTTATATTTTTTCTTGATCAATCGTTTCAATACAAGTTGGATTAGAACGTCTAATCTCAACACCCTTTAATCCTAATAACTAGTATCAGAACTTCAAGTTGAAGTATTTTCGATAATCAGAAATTAATTTGTCAAAAGTATAGAACGAAAGTCAGATTTACAATTTTGGTGAAAAAATTGTAAATTTGAAAAAGAAAAATTGTCTTTTCATCTACCCTGCTGCTGCGTGGTTTCCAAGAAGAAAGAAAAGTTGGTTTTTTGTTCTCCTTGAAGAAGCAACAAAGGAGTGTTGTCCGCTGACCGAAGAAGCTGCCCTACCACTGTGCTTTTCTCCAACCGATCTGAAGAACAAAGAAGAGAGGTTTCTCCCTTCACTGCAGCCAGTCGCCGCTGCCGAAGAAGAAACCGTCCGTCGTCCAGATCTGAGGAGAGAGCGCCGCCGTCGATCGTTCCGCAGCGAAGATTGGGCGTCTCGCGTTGTCGATGACGAAGAACAGAAAAAGAAAAGAGGGAGAAGAATCGCTGCCAATCGAAGCGCCGCCGTCCGTCGCCTGCCACCGTTGCACAGATCCGACCAGTTGTCGGAGTACGACGTCAGTCCATCGCCGGAATTTCTCGCGGCGTCTCAGAGTCCGGATCCGTTCCTGCCGATTGAAAAAACAAAAAAAAGTAAAATTTTTGTTTTTGGTTGATAAATTTTGGATAATAATTTTTGTGCTGAATATTGATGAAATGACAGGTGAAGAAAGTATATACGGTATTAGTAAATTTGATGAGACTGATTATGTTTTCTGGAGAATGCAAATTGAAAATTATTTGTATGGGAAGAAGCTTCATATTTCGTTGAGTGAGAAACCGAAAAAAATGGAAGATACTGAATGGAACCTTCTTGATAGACAGGTTTTGGGAGTCATCCGATTGACGCTAACCAAAAGCGTTGCTCACAACTTTGCAAAGGAAAAGAGCACCGCAAGATTAATGAAAGCGTTATCTGATATGTACGAGAAACCATCTGCAAATAATAAAGTGTATCTGATGAAGAAATTGTTCAATCTGAAAATGGCTGAAGGCACTTCTGTAACATCTCATCTGAATGAATTTAATACAGTGGTAAATCAATTGAATTATGTAGAGATCGACTTTAGGGATGAGGTACGTGCCCTAATTTTACTGGCATTTTTACCAAATAGTTGGGAGCCTATGAGAGCAGCAGTCAGTAATTCAATTGGAAGCTCAAAGTTAGTATTTACTAATGTGAGAGATCGAATTCTAGCCGAGGAAGTTCGAAGAATTGATTCTGGTGAAACATCGACGAGCTCAGCATTGAATGTGGAAAACATAGGGCAAACTAGTAACAGAAATTCTAATTGGGGCAGAAGCAGATCAAAGTCGAGAAATGGAAGGAGTCAGTCTAAATCTGGGAGAAAATTTGAGTGTTGGAATTGTGGCAAGGAGGGTCACATCAAAAGGGACTGCAAAGCACCAAAGAAGAACAGTATTAACAAAAGTGATGAAGCAAATGCAGCAACTGAGAAAAACACAGACGCGTTGATTTTTTCAGTCGATAGCCCAATAGACTCATGAGTTTTGGACTCGGGAGCATCTTTTCATACCACGGCACACAAAGAATTACTTGAAAATTATGTAGCTGGAAATCATGGGAAAGTCTATCTTGCAGATGGTGAGCCACTGGATATTGTTGGCATCGGGGACATAAAATTAAAGACAACAAACGGGTTAGTTTGGAGTATCAGTAGAGTGAGACCCGTTCCGGGTTTGATGCGAAACTTGATATCAGTGGGACATCTTGATAGTGAGGGTTACCACGTCACTTTCGGGACCAATGTTTGGAAGGTAACTAAGGGAGCAATGGTCGTTGCTCGAGGTCAGAAAACAGGAACCCTATACATGACATCTACATGCAGAGATACAATTGCAAGTGTTGACAGTCAAAGCAACACAGATTTATGGCATTGCAGGTTGGGTCACATGAGTGAGAAAGGAATGAAAATTCTTGTCAAGGGTGGTCAAATTCCAGAGTTAAAGTCTGTTGAACATCAGTTTTGTGAGAGCTGTATTCTTGGCAAGCAGAAGCGTGTCAGTTTTTTAAAGGTTGGGAAAGAGCCAAAGAAGAAGAAACTTGAATTAGTGCACACCGACGTGTGGGGACCCGCAGAAGTTTCCTCTCTTGGTAGATCAGTCTATTATGTGACTTTCATAGATGATTCAACAAGAAAGGTGTGGGTCTATTTTTTGAAGAATAAATCTGATGTTTTCAGTGTGTTCAAAAAGTGGAAGGCCCTGGTCGAAAATGAAACGAACCTGAAGGTGAAATGTCTAAGATCTGACAATGGAGGTGAGTATATAAATGCAGATTTTAAAGAATATTGTGCTGTAAATGGAATCAAGATGGTGAAGACCATTCCTCGAACGCCTCAAGAAAATGGAGTAGCTGAGAGGATGAACAGAACGTTGAATGAGCGTGCAAAGAGCATGAGATTGCATGCCGGATTACCTAAAACGTTTTGGGCAGAAGCAGTTAGCACAACAACATTCTTGATCAATAGAGGACCCTCCGTACCTTTGAATTTTAAACTTCCAGAAGAAGCTTGGAGCGGAAAAAAGGTAGATTTTTCTTTCACGAAAGTATTTAGTTGTTTATCTTATATTCATGTTGATGATTCTAATAGAAGCAAACTTGATCCGAAATCTAAGAAGTGTTTTTTCATTGGCTATGGTGACTCCGAGATTGGTTATCGTTTCTGGAATAATCAAAATCGGAAGATCATACGCAGTAGGAATGTCATCTTCAACGAAAAGATTCTCTACAAAGATGAAGTTGGTAACACTTCAAACAGTGGGAGTTCAGTATTGAAAGAGTCTACTGTGGTCAACTTCAAAGATTTTTCAGGAAAAGATACTCCGACTAGAAAAGAAGATCAGAGTATTATTGAAGAAAAAATTGAAGAGAATACGGCTCCAGAAGAAAATTTGCAAACGCCGATTATAGAACCAAGACGATTATCCAGAACTAGCAAACCAACTCAGAGATGGTCTCCGTCTCTAAATTATATTTTGCTTACTGATAGAGGTGAACCAGGATGTTATGAGGAAGTCAAACAGTCAGATGATTTGATTGAGTGGGAGGCAGCCATGAAAGATGAAATGGACTCACTGAAGTCAAATGAAATCTGAAAATTGACCAAGTTACCGAAGGGAAAGAAAGCATTGCATAACAAGTGGGTTTACCGGATTAAAGAAGAACCTGATGGAAGCAAGAGATTTAAAGCCAGATTAGTTGTCAAAGGTTTTCAGCAGAAAGAAGGCATTGACTACACCGAGATCTTCTCACTAGTGGTGAAGCTGACGACAATCATAACTGTTTTCAGTTTGGTTGTGAAAGAAGATCTTCATTTGCAGCAAATGGACGTGAAAACTACTTTCCTTCACGGCAGTTTAGATGAAGAAATCTACATGCGTCAACCACAAGGTTTTGAGGTGAAGGGGAAAGAGGAGTTTGTGTGTAAACTTCATAAAAGTTTGTACGGTTTGAAATAGGCTCCAAGATAGTGGTACAAGAGATTTGATAGCTTCATGAACAGTAAGAACTTCGTGAGATGTGAAGCCGATCACTGTTGCTACATGAAAAAGTTTGATACTTCCTACATTATACTGCTCCTTTATGTTGATGATATGTTAATTGCTGGAGCAAGCTTGACTGAGATTGACAGACTGAAGAGGGAGTTATCTAAAGAATTTGCTATGAAGGATTTGGGTGCTGCAAAACAAATTCTTGGGATGAGAATATTCAGGGATAGAGGTGTTCTCAAACTTTCTCAAGAAGATTATGTGAATAAAGTTCTTAGCAGGTTCAATATGCAGAATGTAAAACCAGTTACCACACTTTTGGATAGTCACTTCAAACTATCTAAAGATCAATCACCGTCGACCGAGGAAGAGAGGAGCTACATGACCAGAGTTCCATATGCCTCTGCTGTTGGTAGTCTTATGTATGCGATGGTTTGTACACGGCCAGATATTGCACATGCAGTGGGAGTTGTCAGCAGGTATATGAGTAATCCAGGAAAACAGCATTGAGAAGCCGTAAAGTGGATCTTGCGATACTTGAAGGGAAGTTCAGGGTTTGCTTTATGTTTTCAGAAGTCATATTCTGGTTTGGATGGATATGTTGATGCTGATAACGGTAGTGATATTGATAGCAGTAAAAGCAGAACTGGGTATGTTTACACTCATGGTGGTACCGCAATCAGTTGGGTCTCGAGGCTTCAAGATGTAGTTGCTCTCTCTAGTTGTGAAGCTGAGTACATTGCAGTGACAGAAGCCGCGAAGGAAATGATGTGGTTACAACCTTTTCTACGAGAATTAGGCCAAAACTACGATGGGAGTATGTTGCATTGTGACAGCCAGAGTGCCATCCTTTTGGCAAAGAACCCAGTTTATCATGGGAAGACAAAGCACATACAGGTACGCTATCATTTTATCAGATCCATTTTGGAAGATGGTGTGTTGGCACTTGAGAAGATATCAGGGAGTCGAAATCCAGCTGACATGTTGACGAAAGCTGTGACTAGTGAGAAGCTGAAGTTGTGCGCAACTTCAGTTGGACTTCTTGGATGAGATATGTGCATGATGCCGCTGCAGATGGAGAGATGATGTGATTAGTCTCCAAGTGGGAGATTGTTGAGTTATGGAGTCTAATTTTATTGTTTAGGGTATTTTGGTAAATTCACCTTGTTTTCATAACCCTATTTCTTTAGGTATATAAAGATGTAATTAGGGTTTTGAAGCTGGTGTGAGACTCAGAGAGAAACAGTGAGGGTGAGGCAAAATCAAGAAACAACTTCTGTAACTCTGTTTTGATCATAGTGAGATTTGTTAGCGGCCAGTGGACGTAGCTCTCAAACTGAGAGTGAACCACTATAAACTGTGTGTTGCCTCCTGTTTTCTTTTCTGTTTTCTCTCGATCAATCATTTCAATACAAGTCGGATTAGAGCATCTAATCTCAACACCCTCTAATCCCAACAACACTGACATTTAGATCTTCGTTTTTATAAGCGACGCATCAAGGGTGTTTTTTAGGTTGTGATCATATCATAATTCCTATGCTTGAAACTGGATTTCTCGGTCGATCTAATTCCGATCAGGGACCGAAAGTGATGAAAGTAGAATGGTTGTGAAAAGCAGCTGTTTGGGGTGGGAATAAAGGTGTGCTTTGATTGCAACTAATCTTGCGGGTATATGAGATCGATGTCCATTTATATAAAGGAAATAATCAAAACGAACTCTTAACTATGAGTCTATGAGGCAATATAAGTCGACAATTGAATAATATTTACTAATAAATAAAATACTCAACTATGGAAAATAAACGTCGTTAATCTGTTGAAAAAAACATTAAATTTTAGAAAAATAGTAGTGCAAAATCTTCTCTACAATTATAATTCTACTTTAGTTTTATGCTAAAATCACAATAATTGAATCAAGTTTATTGTAAAGACGATGCCGGGAAGTTTCGTCATGGTCTTCTCATTGTCGAAAACAATTTTCATATTTTTATTTTTTGATATTTTTTTGTGGTTCACTCGTCCTCTCGATTTCACCCGTCAAATTTTCATTACCATATTCTTTTTCTTCTTTATGGTTTGTCGTCGTCGTCTAGTTCTCATTACCAATGACTCACTTTTCGTAACGAAAGGTAATATTTCATTTGTAGAAAGTAATCTTTTATCTACATAAAGAAATTTTTCTACAACATAAAATAATATCTCATGAGTCATATTTTAAAGACTTACTTTCCGCAGTGGAAAAAACAACATTTTGCAACGGAAAGACAACATTCCGATGTGGAAAGAAAACATTTTTTAACGGGAAATGTGATAGCGATGTTTACTCTGTTCATTTTTCATAGTTGAGCGCTTTATTTGTTAGTGAAAATTATTTAGTATTTGATTTGTCATTGATCTCGTAATTCAGTAGTTGTTTTGTTAATTTCCCATTGCTAACAACTTAAACATTGAACTATGAAAAATTAACAAAGCAAATATCACGATTATGTTTTCTGTTAAAAAACATTGTCTTTCCGCAACAAAACGTTTGCTTTCCACTAAACATATTGAAAAAATTACTTTCTACGCGTGGAACGATTACGTTTTGTTGTGAAAAGACAAAGTTCCACAATGAAACGACAATGTTATGGGAATGGAATTTTCCACTGTGGAAGAATTATTTTTCTCTGTGAAAAGTGAAACATTCGTGATGAACACTGAACTACGACAATAGACTAGGAAGAGAAAAGATAAGTTGGTGATGAAAACTGAATAGGTGAAATTGAAAGAAGAGGTGAACTATGCCTATGTTCAACAAAGTTTTCGAAAAACTAAAACCGTGAAAATTATTTTCGACGACGAGAAGACTATGGTAGAGTTTGCCGGTATCATCTTCGCAGTAAGATTGTTTTAATTATTGCGATTTTGGCATAAAACTAAAGTATAATTAGAATTGCAAAAATAATGTTTCGTTATTGTCTTCACGATAATATTTTTTTGGACAAGTAATGATCATGTTTACATCGTCCATTTTTTATAGTTCAGTATTTAAGTTGTTTGTAAAAATTATTTAGTGGTTAATTTATTATTAATCCTTAAATAAAATAGTTATTTTGTTAATTTCTTTTCAATTATTTTTCAATGACTATGACTTGGAATTTAGACCTCAGTACATAATACCTAAAGCATATATTTTAATTTGTTTTAAGAATTTTCAAAAATAGGCATGAGACCAACACAAGGTTAATGGAACAATAATTTACAAATTAAAAATGTGATATTTTACAGAAGGGTAAATGACAAATCAACCATCGTGGTTTGTGATTAATGACAAGTCAACCACTAGGATATTTTTTTCAACAAATTAACCACTGACGTATGGGAAAATCACAAAGCAAACATCGCAGTTACGTTTTTTGTTCTCCGTTAATAAGTTAAAACGCGGTGTCACCGCGTAAAAATGCGGTGTCTCGCACCAGACACTGTCTTTTTTGCAAAAGACCAGAACACTTGAAATTCCAGGAACCCGCGACGAACAGATCCCGCGACTCGACGAACAGACCCCGCGTAAAAAAACACACCCGTTGTAATTGATCTATAGTTCAATGATGTCCGTTGTAGTTTATACTTGATAAAAAATGTTTGTGAAGATACTGAATGTATGAGAATTGCGTTGGGGGAGTAAAGTAACAGAGAAACATTTTCATACTAACACATCTTACACTTAACTAATCTAACCTTAAAATAGCCTACCAGAACCACACTCATACCTAGAAATTGCATAACATAAAACTTACCAATCACCTTAAACTCAACCCAATCAACATCAGTGCATTATTATTCACCGTAATATCATTACAAGTAGACAAGTATTAAATAACATCCAACTATCCATCAACTGAAATTGTAAAACAATTGTGTTCCCTCTGTGTCACGGAAGGTTAAGGTCCACGTTTGTGTACGATTGTGTGTGTGGACCTTGTGCATCAGACTCCTGCACAACACAATGCAAATGAAATTAGCATATTTCAAACATCAATTGAAAACGAAAATGTGATAAAGGGCTCACATGCGTGTCAGGAACTCTGTCGGGAGCTGTCTCAGGAACTAGGTCAGGAATTGTCTCGGGGGCTGTCTTAGGAACCCTAAACCCCATAAATGTTCCCTCTGACCTGCCTCTGCCACCCCTGCCTCTGCCTCGCCCTCTGCAAGCCCCGACACTTGACTCACCTCCACCATCGCATGTGCGAGAATTGTGCCCAACACGCCCACACTGACCACAAGTGACGTTCACATTTCTTCTGCTCAGCACTGTCCGGCTTGGAGCCTCGTCCACATCCCGTATTCTACGTTTGAGCGGTCTTCCTGGAAGCCTTTTAAATGGCGGTGGGATAATAGGATCAAGATTCGTCACCGGCTGCCACTCGATCGGTCCATTGACGGGCCGGATAAAGTGGGAGTACATCACCATGTATGTTTCCTGATGATAGCACGCATGCACAAACTCCTCAGGGGATCTCCCCATGAAGTGAATGCATGGGACTGCATGGACAGATGGGATGCCGGTCAACTCCCACCGGTAACATGTACAAGTGCAGCTGTCCAAATCGACAGAGTACTGTTCGTTACCATTGGTGACCTCAAACTGGGCAGCTCCTGCAAACTAGGGGCTCCAATTTCGCCCAGCAAGTTGTAGTTTGGCGAGCTGAGTGCTAATCTTTGGACACAAAAGGTCCGTCAAGTGAGCCATCTTTTAATTTTTTTTCACAATTCTACCCATGATGCCCCATGATGCCCTTCCGGATGATCTCGAACATACTAAGAATTGGTTTGTCCCGGGCTGGTAGGAGGCAGGCGTTGAATGACTCACTCAGATTGTTAAGGCTTATGTCGCACTTTGGGATGGAGCTGAAGGCATGTTTGGCCCAGAATGTCACAACTATTCCACGTACGTATTCGTGGGCCGCCTTGTCAAGCATAAATAACTTACCCATCTCTCTCTCAAATTGTCTCACAGTAGTGGCTCGAGATGCGGCCCACATTGCATCTTTTAACAACCTGCCTTTAAATTGTTTTTAGAAATTGGCATACAGGTGTCGGATGCAAAATCGATGGTCAGCTTGCCCTGCCACCGCGCTCACAGCTGGCACTAGACCATGTAAACGTTCATAACATTAGTCATATTCTTACAAAATGCATAACTTTTACACATAAGGCAAAAGCAATGAACCGCACCTTTTGACGGTCGGAAATGATTGTCCATCCATTGCCAGATGGAGTGTTTAGATTATCGAGCAACAATTCTAGAAACCAGCTCCATGAATTCCTATTTTCTGCTTCGACCACTGCTACAGCAATTGGATACATGCCATCATTCCCGTCGATGGTCACAGCTGTGAGCAACTGGCCTGGAGTGGCTCCCTTCAAATGGCAACCGTCCAAACAAATAAGTCGTCTACCACAAGTTAGCACAGCCGTCTTGCATGCAGCCAAACACATGTACATTCTTTTAAATACACTCATATCGAGGTCCACACGCATGGAGCTCCTCGGATAAATCTCCGCTGCATACGACCATATGAGTTTATATTGCTCATTTCCATCACCTTCGTTAATTTTTTTGGCTGCACTTCTTGCCCTTCTAGCAAGACTGGGTGAGATATTGACATTAAAGTCCTTTCTCACTGTCTCAATTATGTTCGGAAGGTCCCAATCTGCCTGACTTTTAAATCTATTTAAGTAATGAGTTGCAACCCATTTGGTAGTAGCAAGACGACTTTCCATCTTTCTGGAGCATGTGTGAATGTCATTGTAAAATTTTATTTGGAAGGTCATCTCATCTTTTAGTTGTGAGGCGTGCAACCACCACGGGCAGCCTTCCTGGCAAGCAGCCCTCAGTCGATGCGCATCACTATGGGGGAATTTAATTCCATACCCGTTCGTCAATGCATGCTCAACAATTTCTTCTCGAATCTTCTTCAATGAATGTACTTTTTACCTAGGCCCAATCCAGGGAATCTGTCTTCTACTTGTGTTGGACGTTTAGGCCTACTCTCGGCCATGTCCATGTCTTCATCACTAGTTGATTCACATAAAGAACGGAGGTCGTCATTGTCCTCCTCATGTAGAGTTATTGATACGGAATGCAAAACAATCGCATCTTCATTTCCAATTTGACGTACCTCATTTTCATTGAGCGCACAAGTGATTGTGGGTCCCACTTCAAGTTGACGGTTGATAACAGGCTCTTCACTCGCCATTTGCTTCCGAACAAATTTTTCACCTTCGCTAATCGCTCTTTGAAGCTCTCAATAATTTTAGGGTTACTTAATAGACTCCGAAATGCGTTCAAATATGCCAATTTGACTAGAGAAGACAGAGTTAAAAAGAGTAGAGTAGGTGTCTTCAGAGAAGACACTGCCAAAAACGCTGTGTCTCGCGTTCGACCCATCGCGTTATACGCAGTGTCTCGCGAGACACCGCCTTCTACGAGGTGTCTCGTGAGACACCGCCTTCTTAGCGGTGTCTCGAACGCGAGAGACACCGCGTAGAAGGCGGTGCTGTGTCTCGCGTTCGACACCCCGCGTAGAAGGCGGTGTCTCGCAAGACACCGCGTAGAACGCGGTGACGCGGTGTCTTGCAAACAGATCGCATTTTTGCGCGGCCTCTTGCGAGCGAGGGTGAATTGCGTGACATTATTTCTGTAACGAGAGAGTTTAGTTCGTGAAGTTATTTCAGTGTTATGAGTGTTTATATGCAAGGTGTCCAAAAAAATTTTTGCCAGAACCTCCTCTATTACTTTACTCCCACAACGCCATTTTCATACATCCTGCACAAAACTCCACAGCAATTCCAGAATGTACAAACATTAAAGTAAACATAATCAACCACATAAATCCTTAAACTACACATAATTTACAACGAAAAAGAAAATGTACACAAATTAAACTAAACATAAACTACAAAAATACTGAACGAACTATATTATGGCGCCTTCTTTCTGGACCGGGGCATTGGCCGTGGCTGAGGCGGGCGCAAATCCTCTAAAAGACAACTTCCGTTCGGGTCCAATAGAACCCCGTCTGCAGCACCGTATAACTCACCCTTATACTTAAAGATTTCACGTTCGTTCTCGTGGAAGTGTTTTTCATTTCTGCAGCTGGACATCACCAACATCCCTTCTTCCGTAAGCCGGAAGATGCCATACGTCCTGCAATGCAAAGTTAATAATTGTTTGTCAGTGACGTGGAAAGCAAGATTAAGAATTTACACAAGAGACAGTACATACGTCTTTTTGTCTGATGGAGTTACAATGATAGAGATGGACTCCCACAACAATCGCTGGTACCCATATTGGGTGTGCAAGTCAATGGAGGACATAAACAACCCTTGCTTTGGGTGTGTCTGCAATGTAAACAAGTCATAAGATCATCTCAAGAGAACATGCACGATAACTCGGAGAAACGAGATGGTGACTTACGTGAATCCACCCTAATTGCAATAGATTCTTTGACTGATGAAATGCCAATATGGCTTCTTCATTGCTCGCAATACACTGCATATAAGTTCAGATGAGTAGTAAGATAATAGATTATACACTAACATACAAAGATGGGTTCGCACCGTATTTGGCGTCCCTTCTTGTTCCGGAAAGATGAGATGTGAGACAACGTAATGTTCCCCCTCCAACTTTCCCCCAAGAATTGCGCACGTCTCCTTGTTGTAACGGGTATTTGTCTGGACATATATCTTGAACGAGGACATGACCGACACAGGCTGCAAACAACGCCGAGATCCTAACAGTTGCATGAACATGATTGAACACACATATAACGAAATGAAAGACGTACCACGCGCACAACTCTTCTGGGCAGAGGTTGGAGCGCCCCAGCTCTAGGTGACCCTTGGCGGGGACTGACAGGGTCACTGCAAATCAAAAACACATCATCACGTAAAACAAAAATAAAATAAAAACCTGGACTTTGCGTAAAACATAAATAACTTACAGGCGGAATGTGGCATCAGGTGCGTCATTGGGCGATGACGAGGATGATGATCGGGCTAATCGCCTCCCACGTCTCTTGAGTGTGGCCAACACCTCACGGTGTCGCTGCTCTTCTCGAACATGTCGCTCCTCTTCTCGAACATGCCATTGTTCGGATTGGCGATACCTTTCTGCTGCGAGGTCCGCCTCTTGAAGATGCCACTGTTCAACTTCTCTATGCCTCGCTTCAGCGAGCTCCGCCTCTTGCATACGCCACTGCTCTGCGGCGCGTCTGCTCTCTGATGCTTCCACCTGCCACTGTTGGGCAATGGCCCACCTCTCTGCTGCGAGCTCGTTAGCTCTTTGTAGCTCGATTTGTTGCCTTTGCACATGCTCCTCCATCATTTGCATTTTGGTCATCGACGCATGATGGAGCTCCTCCATTCTGCTCATCCAGGCAGACGACTCCTCAGGCATCGCAGTAAAGTGTGATGATTGTGGAGGAGGTGGCATTTCATATTCGGGGGCTGCATACGCATACTCAGGCTCTAAGTGGGGAGGAGGCGGCATATCATAAGAGGTGCCTGCATACTGAGGCTCTGGAACGGGTGGAGGTGCTGCCTTCTGTTTGGACTTGCGGAACCATCCGCCATCAACTTGGGTGATGCCCAATCGATCCAAGTTGGCTCTTTTGTAGGTGTCAGTGGTCGTCGCTTCAATTCTTGGCTCATTCGCAGAAATGGGAACCCCAAACTGCTCAACTATAGTCTGGATAAGCCAATTGTACGGTAGGCTCATTGATGGGTTGTTGACGACCTCTTCCATGTGCTTCGCTATGATATATCCAATGTTCACTTTTTTTTCCCTAAACACCTTCTCCAAAATATAAAGATCCATGCTTGTAACATGGTCTTGATGCCCAATCCTAGGCAAAATTGTGTACGTCAATATCATGTGGATTACTCGGGCCATTACATTCAACTCATTAGCCTTTGGCCTCTTATAATGGGCAATCTCAGGATCCTTGTGCAACAATCTAAGAACGGCTAGCCCATCTCCTTCCTTGATAAATGGTGGCTTCGTCTTAGCTATGCCATAATATTCCTCGCTTGCCCCATAACATTCAAGTATTGTATTGATATGGTCGGGAGTGAATCTCAACTCCCGTCCAAAAATATAGGTTTGCACCTCAACTGGCTCCTTAGAAAGTTGGAAATTTGCGTAAACATCTTAATGACTCTCTCGCAATAAGTGCCCCCCATCCGACACAACCCGAGTAATCCAGCATTTTCCAGCATATGTTGAATGCCCATTTCCATGAAAGAGTCAAAATCGACTACTTTGGAAACAATAATGCCACAGTGTTCAACATCTTCTTCATACCGTCTTTTGGCATCGTCTGTACTGAATAATAACTCTGTTTCTCCTTGTTCAGGCTCGGTGGTGTCTTCGTCTTCCACCGTCGTTGCTTGTTCAACTTCTTCAACCGCCTCATGTTGAACATATTCACCCCACGAGGCTTCCACCGCCTCGGTTGCTCGTCTTTCACTAGCCTCCCCCCTTCTCCTCCCACGCTTCTGCATGAATTTCCTAGCTCGGTCCATTGTGCTCCCTGAGTAATTCGCCAACCTGCAGTATAATAACCCAACGAAATGTCATAAGTCAGTATAATAGTATTTACGCAAATAGTCTATCGTATATAAATCAATCAAAGTAAACAACTTGATTGCCAAGAAAAAAAACAAAACTAGAGAAGAGATTCTTTCTTCAATTCAATACATATACTCTTTAATAAGTCTTCAAAGATAACACAATCACCAAAAGCAACACAAATCTATACATTACATTCCAGATTGCAATCTGGAATGCAATCTGTATTACAGATTGCAATTGCATTCCATATTGCAATCTGTAAATCAATCTGTAAATTGCAATTTCCATATTGCAATCTGGAATACAGATTGCATTCTAGATTGCAACCTGTAAATTGCATTACAGATTGCAATTGCATTACAGATTGCCGTCTGTAAATCAATCTGTAAATTGCATTACAGATTGCTCTGCAACCAAAAATATTTCATCGACATTGCTGGGTATCCCAACTTAAGTTAATCAAAGTAATGAAACTATCTGTAATGCAAATTGGAACAGGGGAGCAAATCTGTAATGCAAATCAATGAAACTATCTATAATGAAACTATCTGTACCACAATCTCTGTAATGCAAATCTGTAATGCAAAGCAACGAAACTAATGAAACTATCTGTACCACAATCAGAAATTGAAACTAATGAAACTATTTGTACCGCACTCGAATATCGGAACAGGGGAGCAAAGTAATGAAACTATACCGGAATCAGTTGAGAAATCGCACTCGCCAACTCATCGTCGCAAATTGCAGTCGCACTCGCCAACTCGTCGTCGCCAACCCGTCGCGTTGCAGTCGCCAACCCGTCGCGTCGCAGCTTTGTACTCTCGTCGTCGCGGGTCTGTGTAGATGGAATTTAAAGGCACTGTCACCACGTAAAAACGCGGTGCCTCGCGTAAAAACGCGGTGACACCGCGTTTTAACTTGTTAACGGAGAACAAAAAACGTAACTGCGATGTTTGTTTTGTGATTTTCCCATACGTCAGTGGTTAATTTGTTGAAAAAAATACCCTGGTGGTTGACTTGTCATTGATCACAAACCACGATGGTTGATTTGTCATTTACCTTTTGCAGAATTAATTAATCTAAATAATTTTTTTAAATTTATCTGAATTATTAGTAATTCCGTTTCCAAAAGCGGTGGGAAATGGCCGAGATGACTCACTTTGGGCCTAGGGGCGGCGAAGCGGGAGATCATTCCATCGATAACATTTTTTCTTAGAGAGGGAGAGGGAGAGGGAGAGGGAGAGTTATCTTGCTTCTGGTTTTCGGACTGTTTCATTGCATTTTCTTTTCATTTGATCATTGACTATCTAATTTCGCCTGGATCTACTTCCCTTGAGTGTTTTTATCCCATCAATCTCTCTATGGTTAGTCCTTTTTTTTTTTTTTTTTTTCTATCGACTTCTCTTTTTGGACGAGTTAGATCGTTGATCTTTTCTAGCTTTTGATGGATTCAATGGGCGCGACCGACGGAGATAGAGAACTGCATTTCGATCTCCAGCTGTAGAAGCCTTCATCCTCTGGCTCGCTAAACCCATTGTGCTTCTTTCTGATTCCTTTGGTTTTACGCATAATCGGTGCAGACGGAGGGGAGAGAGGCAAAGGAAGTGGAACCATGACCAATTGTAATAACGACTCGATGATAAACATAGAAACTGGTTATGTTTTTGGATTTGGAAAATACGTTTTGAGGTTCTTGGATCTGAATCCACCAAACCAAAATTTTGAAAGTGTCTCACAATCGTTAAGTCTCACCGAACGAGGCCGTACTTTCTGTTTCTGTATATGTTTTGAATTGTTTAATTAGTTTCATCTCCGGTTCCCTTTGTTTAGATTTCCTTTAGATCTTCAAGATCCTTATCACTTCCATTTTCCACTCGTACACACGCTTATGCTACTCTCAATGCGTCCAATTCTATATAATCATATTATATAAAACATATTTATCTTATATCACTATATATTTAGTCGGGATATGACTATACACTCTTAATGAGATAAACTATGTTTATGACAATGAACTATTTGAAGATTCCATACTTCAAATATAAGTTATGGACATATTCTAGTTACTACTCTTTATATTTTATCCGACATATATACAATATATATGTTAATATAAAGTTAGCGTAAATAACTAAGGAATTTTCTATGAATTTTATAAAACATGATATAAAATATTAACATAATATCAATCAATATAAATTTATTTATGTATTATAAATTATTTTATTACATTTGCTTGTTGGACATATTACTCCCAACATCAACAACAGACTTCCTTCAACGATGAGGGACATCCAAGGCTTATTCACGAGGAGGGACGTCTTTGAGGCCATCGTAAGGCCGAGGGACATCCTTGTTGGCATTGGATGAAGAGACATACGTCATTCAACAACGATGGATGTCTAGGATGGGAGGAGAGGCGTTGGCGGACAAAGGATCATATCCAATGGATCGGGGATGGACGTCCCTCAATGAGGATGGATGGCCAAAATAGAGTTAGGTCATCCTCCAAAAGTACTAACAAATGTTTTGTTGAAGGGGGTCATGTGCAAGGTACAAGTCTTTTAAATGGGAGAATACTCTCTCCACTTACGACGGACGTTCCTCGACTTAAGACGACCATCCATCGTCCTACAACAGACATCTCTCGTCTCACAATAGATATCCATCAAGTTAAGACAAACGTCTCTTCACTCATGACAAACATCCATTAACCAACAACAGATGTCCCCTCGACCCACAATAGACGTCCCTCTACTTACGACGTCATTTAGCATTGAAAGACGTTTGTAAATACTAGGGAACTTCAATTAATATTAAGAGACGACATCATTTGGTATTGAGACACG
This sequence comes from Begonia loranthoides, assembly GCA_022433065.1. NCBI lineage: Eukaryota > Viridiplantae > Streptophyta > Magnoliopsida > Cucurbitales > Begoniaceae > Begonia > Begonia loranthoides. Next base: position 56,575,048 of record CM039468.1, read on the forward strand.
TCTATATTAACAGGAAACAATACTACGAGGTTTGCGTCATTTTTTTCCTATAATTCTAGATTTTAGTTGTCCTCAAAATTTCTTTAAAGCTAAGCGTGTTACTGACTTCAAAGTCCAAAATTTATTTTATTAAAAATTTTAATTAAATATATTATTAATTACAATAACTAATATTTTACTTATAAAAATAAATAATAAATATAACATTTTTCACAAAATAATCATAATCATTAAAAATTCTAACACTAGTCAACTCTTTCTTTACACATGGTGGGCAACATTGGCTATCAAATTTATCAATGGCTAATCCTCCTCCTCAAAGGTGGGACACTATGGAAATAATTTAACCATAGAGCAAAGTTACAAGCCGCGCAGTGTAGAACTCCATATTAAAATCATTCGCCGACCGGAATGCATTCATTTCAAGTTTGACATTCGACTTCGTCGTCACGTTATTGGTAGAAAAGAGAAAAAATATTGAGCAACTATTTTCACAACATTGTTACTCAAAATGGTCCATTCAGCCACCACGGAAGATCAAATGTAGAAATCGGCGACTCGACTCCTCCCCGTGGTTGCATTTATGAGGGACCAGTTCGTCGGTGGAGTTGGTTGGACATTGCCTTCATTCGGAAGGTCATTCATTAGGCACTCCAGCCTGCCCAACCATGCTTTGGCCTAAAAACCATGCTTTGTCTATTCGTTACTAAGACATGAAAAAGGAGTAGCATTGATTGACGTTGAGATCTTGCCTTAGAAATTCTCCATAGATAAAATATTGAGAGCGGAGTGCAATGTCCATTCTAATATTTAAAGTCATTGAAAGAGTAAATAGGCGATATAGATTATTTATTTAGATCGATTAAATCAAACAATTTAATCAATTTATCTATCAAATTCATCACTTTTATGTCACGTTTTACCTTCAATAAAGTGTTTTCACTTAATTACTGATCAAAATTGGTTATTAATAACTAGAGAAGTTAGAAATTAGGCTAAAACACATTAAGTGGAAAACGTGTTGAATTTAACAATAAATTGACGTTAATATTCAAATGAATATTCCTTTAGTAAAAAAAAATTAATATTTAATTTACAAATGACTTTAAACGTTGCGATTTAAATTATAATTTATCTAAAAATTTACTATGTCAAAATTAAAATACATAAAAAAAAATATATTATGTGTGATTATATGGGACGAGGAGGTAATAAAAACTTTAGGTCAAAATTACAAATTTTTCTAAGGATTAGTAAGTAAAATCTACCACCAAGTGAAGAAAAGAGACAATGCAAATAGATTATATATTTAGTTACGTGTATGTATGATAAGGGTAATATTAAATTTATTAATATTTTAAGGGAAAATGACAAATCAACCATTGTGGTTTGCGATCAATGACAAGTCAACCACTGTAGTATATTTTCTAACAAGTTAACCACTGACGTATGGGAAAATGACAAAGCCAACATCGCTGTCACGTTTGCCGTTAAAAATTTATCTGGAGCAGCGCCGTTCGTGTGGAAAGAAGGTCAAATTTGACCTGGACACCATGGAGTCCATCAGAACCCCTTATGCAAAAATTTTTGGCTTGTACACCACGACTTGGTCTGGAAAAATGTTTGATCGCAAATTTAAAAGCTTAAACGCGTGATTTCATGATCAAAGTAACTATGAAACACAATTGATCGAGAACCGCTGCGGACTGTAAAGTAGCAATGCATGAAAAACAGAGAGTTCCAGAGACGCCGCATCCATGCATGAAAACACAGAGAGTTCCAGAGACGCCGCAGCCATGCATGAAAAACAGAGAGTTCTAGAGACGCCGCGGTGTCCAGGCCAAAAGGGGCTTGGACAGCACGGCGTCTCTAGAACTCTCTGTTTTTCATGCATGGCTGCGGCGTCTCTCGAACTCTTTGTTTTTCATGCATGGATACTTTACAGTCCGCAGCAGTTCTCGATCAATTGTGTTTTATGGTTACTTCGAAGTCTTTATGTATATGTTTTACGAATGCAATATTTTTATTATATTTTTGATCTCTTTACCTTCAAAATACCATAACTTTCGCTACAAGTGTCAAAATCGATCGCAGAAAGTATTAAATCGAAGCTCTCTCAGATCTCTATCATTTGTCATGGGGTTTACCCCATGACACCCCTTTTCTCAGGCTCAAAATCACGCGTTTAATCCTTCAAATTTGCGATCAAATATTTTTCCAAACCAAGCAGCGATGTACAGGCCAAAATTTTTTGCACTAGGCGTTCTGATGGACGCCGCAGCCTCCAGGCCAAATTTGGCATTCTTTCCACACGAATGCTGCGGCTCCAGATAAATTTTTAATAGCAAACGTGACAGCGATGTTGGTTTTGTCATTTTTTCATACGTTAGTGGTTAACTTGTTAGAAAATATACCACAGTAGTTGACTTGTAATTGATCGCAAACTACGATAGTTAATTTGTCATTTTCTCATATTTTAATTATATTTTTTTTGATATGATGTTTATTTATTATTAAGATAATTATAAATAGGTAAAATTATATATTAATTATAATAATTAATAATTAACACATTAAAAATTAAATTTAAATTAAAAAGTAGAATTAAAAGAATTCATCGGTTGGTTGAGACGACGACATGGTTTTAATTATGGATCTGTCACCTCCCTTCCCAAAAACAAGATATGTTATGAAGATAGTTGATTAGGTTAAAGTAAAATAAAATTTAGGAACATGGACCACATGTGATATTAATCAAACGCACTCAATCGCAAAAACGACGTCGGATCGTTCTTTCATAAAAATGTATATTTGCAGTTAACTAGCTGACTGGTTTGGTCAGTTGAAACAAAAATGGTCTCCACTGCTCAATCACTTCCCACTTCCACACCAAATCTGCCGTGGAAGCTTCGCATCCTTTGCCGATTCGTTTCCTACGCCAGCGACTGCGGCATAGTTCTTCGATCCGACACCACCGTCAACCGCCGTCTCTTTAAGTTCTTTGACTGCAAGACTCTCCCCTCCTCCAAGCCCAGAGACGGCGTTTCGTCTTTCGACATCGTTATCGACACTTCCCGCGACCTTTGGGTCCGTATTTACACCCCCGTCAGCTCATCTGAGGTTATGAGCAATGGAATGGCAGTTATCTTTTACTACCACGGCGGAGGCTTTGCCTTAGGTTCCGCCAGTTCGAAAGTTATGGATACCACCTCTCGCCTCTACGCTCGAGAATGCAACGCCGTCGTCGTCTCAGTTAACTACCGCCTCGCTCCGGAACACCGGTTTCCTTGCCAGTATGAGGACGGATTTGATGCTTTGAAATTTATCGATGGCTTAGATGACGACGCGTTCCCAGTAGGCGCAGATCGGAGTCGCTGCTTTCTCGCGGGGGATAGTGCCGGCGGGAATTTGGCTCATCATGTGGCGGTGAAAGCGAGCGAGTACGTCTTCAAGAAGGTGAAGTTGAAAGGGATAATTGCAGTACAACCGTTTTTCGGAGGAGAGGATCGCACTGAATCTGAACTTCGTCTTTCCCGCGGTCCGCTTCTACTACTAAACATGGCCGATTGGTTTTGGAAAGCGTTTCTTCCAGTCGGGTCGGATCGTGATCACTCAGCATCAAACGTGTTCGGTCCAAACGGGGTTGATCTATCGGGTTTAAAATTCCCACCCACGTTGATTATCGTCGGAGGATTCGACCCATTACAAGACGGTAATAGAAGTTACTGCGACAACCTCATAAAATCCGGAAAGGAAGCAGAGCTGGTGGAATATCCAAACGCAATCCATGGATTTACCTCCTTCCCGGAGCTACCGGAGGTTTCTCTGTTTTACGGGGCGGCGAGAGACTTCGTGAAAAGGCATATGGCCTAGTAAATGGTAGTACTCTTCACCAGTCCATCAAATGAAACAGATAAACTATTCTTTTCCGTGCTTTCTTTTTCCATTTTCCAAAATAAATCTGACAGTGAACGTGATTGTCAAACTTAGAATTTCGTCTCCTTCGAGATGTCAACAATAATGTGTCTACAGCTAGTTTGGAATGATGAAGAAAGGGAATTGAAGTTCTGTTGGATATGGTTGCTGACTTGCTGTCAAGGAATGGTGAAGTTCTTACAGAGAAACTCACCCAGATTTGGAAGTGCGTTTCTAGTGAGATTCACACACTTACATCTCTCAAAACTCTGCAATTAGCAAACTTTTGATTTTGAGAATCTATCCTGTCAAGGAGGCCATTGTTGTGTGTACTAAATACTCGTGTTTTGCGTAACCATGACTTCACAATCCCCTCGTTATAAAATTGCTTGCTATATGATCTTTATTTAGTTAAATGCACAGTTTTGTTATTGTGTTAACCCATTTTCATTATTGGAATTAGAGGTGTCTAACGAGCCGAGCCGAGCCTAGCCTGAAAAAGTTAGACTCGTCGAGCCTGCCGAGCTTAACGAGTCGAGCCTAACAAGCCTGCCGAGCCTAACGAGCCGAGCTTAACGAGCTGAGCCTAACGAGCCGAACAAGCCTAACGAGCGAGCCTAACGAGCCTAATATACACAAATAATAATATCGTATATAATTAAAAAAATATTTTTATTATAGTTTAAAATAAAAATAAAAATTACAATTTGAAATAAAAATGAAAAGGAAATAATTCAAATGAAAAATACAATTTCAAAACACAACTTTCAACGTTCAAGTTCAAGTAACAAATATATGAAAATGAAAATTACAATTTGAAATTGAAATGAAAATTTAGTTTTTGTCATCCAAATTTTTGAATTTTTCAACTATGTCATCCTCTCGTTGTTGATCTCTCATCACAGCGTCGTTCCAATCATTCATGCAAATAAGTGCTTCAACGATGTCTGGTGCAAGTCTTCCTCGTTTATCATCGTATACACGTCCACCTGCACTAAAAGCAGACTCCGAGGCTACTGTAGAGACCGGAGGTGTTAGTAGATCACGTGCCATTTTTGAAAGAATAGGAAATGTAAGAGAGTTGGTTTTCCACCAAGCCAAAACATCAATTTCTTTTTCACGAGGAATTGAATAATTGGTAGTAAGATAATTATCAAGTTCATTTTTCTGTGAAGTATGAGAATAAACATCGTTATCTATTGCATCCAATATATCATCTATAAAATTTTGTGGAGCTCCACCACGAGCACCACTACTAGAGCTAGCATTAACATGTGAAGATTGCATGAAACGATCAACATTAGAATATTTAAATTCATAAGAATAATATAAATGATCAATTTCAATTTTTAATTGATCAAAAGTAATTGAAGAAGAAATACCTAAATTAGAAGAATTTTTATCAATCATTATACTCACTCTTTTTAATTTAAATCTATGATTCATTACGCATGCAAAACAAAAAATATTAGGTATATTAAGCCAATATTTTTTGAATTTACTTTCCATTTTATCAATCAAGGGAGAAAGTTCTTTTATTTGTCTAAATTGTTTAAAAGTGCCCGTTAATGTTATAAAAGTTGGTAAAACAAGATGAGTTGTTGGATAATAAATTCAAAAAATGGTTTTAGAAAATCAATAAATAAATTAGCAATATTACAACTACTTTGATCAAGAGTAATACATTTTGTTTTTTCATTAATAAAAGCACAAATAACTAACCAATACGGCTTAGCATTTTCCAACATTAAATAAGTCGAATTCCATATTGTATCTACATAGGTTTTTAATTTTCTTGGTTTAAGTTGAGCATCGATACAAAATTGTTTATATTCTTGTTGTCGCGTATTAGATGAAATAATATAAGAAATCGCAGATCGAATAGATTCAATATGACTCGAAATAAATGACATGTCATCTCGAACAACTAAATTTAAAATATGACAAACACATCTCATATGAAAAAGAGTATTATGAGCCGTATATAATTTAAATAACTTTTTAAATTCAAAAATTGCAACATCGTTAGCATAAGCATTATCAAGCGTAATACTAAAAATTCTATCTCTAATACCATATTCTTACAAAATTCCAACAATATATCTATAAATGGTAACACCACTATGTTGATATTCACAACTACGAAATCCTAATATTCTTTTATTTAATTGCCAAGAGTCGTCAATAAAATGAGAAGTTACAACAATATATCCTAATGCATTAGGTGCACTCCATAAATCAGAAGTAATACATATAGACATAGACGGAGAATTTGAAAAAAACGCAATTAATTCATTTTTCATATTATTATACATTTTAATAATATCACTTCGCGTCGTAGTTCTAGGGACTCGTCTAAAAATATGATTAACATACTATTTCATAAAATTTTCAAATAACTCACTATCAAACATAGATAAAGGTACCTCCGACTGTGATATATATTTGGCTACTCCTTCTCTCATTTTATTATGTGAATACATAAAAGTGCCACTGCCACTAGCATTTATAAGTGTTTGTCTAGGGTCATTCACTTGCTCCTTTAAGTGACAACTAGCATAATGTCTACCAATTGTGCTCGTAGAACTACCAGATTCGTATGCAAAATTTTTAATACAATATTTGCATTGTGCTCTACTTTTTATTTTTCCACCTATTTTAACATCTTTTATTTCGAAATGATTCCACACATTTGACGTTTTATTTCTCTTTTTTCTAGGTGACGATGTGGATGCATGTGCAGATGATTGACCAAATGAAATTGTGACATTATCTTCCCTAATTTCCTCAATATCATCGTTAGTGTCATTGAAAGTGTCAAGCAAAAATTCATATGGATCCATAATTGAAAAAATTGACTAATGCGAAACAATTAATAATAAAAATGATACCGCACACCAATTACGCAACAATAGTATGCAATTGTTGTGATCACCTCGACGAATACGATGAGTCTTACAAAAATCGAAAAAAAAATATCGTTAGTTAAATAATACACATTAAATTTAAAAAATGAAATAAAACTAAATAATATATATACCTTTTGAAATTGATAGGAGTGATTGAGAAATTGCGAATTTGAGAGATTGAAAACTAAATTGAAATATTGAAGAAAATATTGATGAAAGAGTAGAGAGAATCTTTGAAATTGTTGTGAAAAATAAATGAGGAACGTGGAGATATATATAGGATTTTTGAAGAGTGAAGAGTGAACCTTCACTCTTCTTGAAGAAGCAACGGTCTGTTGGGCAACGGTCTTGAAGACCGTTGCTTCGTTCGGACCGTTGCCCAACGGTCCGAACAAGTGTCCCTCAGTCTGAGAGACTGAGAGACTGAGAGACAGAGGTCACACTGTGAGTTGAGAACTCACAGACGACGTCTGTGAGTCTGAGTTCGTTCAGACTCACAGACGACGACGACAAGGCTGGATGATCCAGCCTCGCACGAATCATCCAGCGAAGATGTCGAGACGTCTATGTGAGTTGAGATCCAGCAGCGAACGAAGAAGATGACGAGCCCTCGACCTTCGTTTGTTCGTTGACGCCTCGACGAGCTTCATCCTTCGATGCGAGTTCCAGCGCTGGCCTCCAGGAGACTCCAGCCTCGACGACCTTCGTCCTTCGACGCGAGATCCATCGAGCCAACGACGGGAGATCCAGCGAGCCCGAGCTTCGGCGAGCTTCGCCTGGCGTTTGCCGTCTGGCGAGCTTCAGGCCTTCCCGCGGCAGAGGGCTGGCGGGCTGGCTTGCCGGGCCAGCCCGCTAGGCTCGCGAGCTAGCTCACGGGCCAGCTCGCCGGCCAGGCTCGCGAGCTTGGGCTCGGCGAGCTCACGAGCCTGGGTGCTCGGGCTCGGCTCGGCCTGTCTACCGGGCTCGGTGACTATAGCAGGCCGAGCTTAGCTAGGACCGCTACAGTGACGGGCTAAACGAGCCAGCCCGCCCGCCCGTTAGCCATCTCTAATTGGAATAAGCCTAAAATACGATATAATAGGAGAAAAATTTCAATTATAAACCATATTATTTTCCTTCGTCTAAATAATGTGGGATTATGGACTTCCATTAATATGAATTGGATTATCAAATGATCTTTATTTGGGTCATCTTGACCTTCACCTTCAAACTGTCACAAACTTACATTAACATTTGTATATATATATATTTTTTATAAGAGACACATAAAGGGATTAAGGTTGTGATCATATTATAATACCTGAAGCATGTATTTTAATTTGTTTTAAGAATTTGCAAAAATAGGCATCAGACCAACACAAGGTTAGTTTGAACAATAAATTACAAAATAAAAATATGATATTTTGCAAAATTAATAAATCTAAATAATTTGTTTTTTTAATTTTCTCTGAATTATTAGTAATTAATTCCGTTTCCAAAAGCGGTTGGAAATGGCCGAGATGACTCACTTAGGGCCTGGGGGACGACGGTGAAGTGAAGCGGGAGATCGTTCCATCGATAACATTTTTTCTTATAAAATAGTAAAGAAAGTCACAGGGGGGGGGGGGGGAGGGAGAGCTATCTTGCTTCTCGTTTTCGGTCTGTTTCATTGCGTTGTCTCTTCTGTTGATCATTGTATATCTAATTTCGCTTGGATCTACTTCCCTTGAGTGTTTTCATCCCATCGATCTCTCTATGGTTAGTCCATTTTTTTTTTCTGTCTACTTCTCTTTTTGGACGAGTTAGATCGTTGATCTTTTCTAGCTTTTGATGGATTCGATGGACGGAGATAGAGAACTGCGTTTCGATCTCCAGCTGTAGAAGTCTCTATCCGCTGGCTCGCTAAACCCATTGTGCTTCTTTCTGATTCCTCGGGTTTTACGCATATTCGGCGCAGACGGAGGGGAGAGAGGCAAAGAAAGTGGAACCACGACCAATTGTAATAACGACTAGATGATAAACGTCGAAACTGGTTATGTTTTTGGATTTGAAAAGACGTTTTGAGGTTTTTGGATCCCAATCCACCAAACCAAAATTTTGAAAGTGTTACACCATCGTCAAGTCTCATCGAACGAGGCCGTACTTTCTGTTTCTGTATATGTTTTGAATTGTTTAACTAGTTTCAAGCCCGGTTCTGTCTCTTTAGATTTCCTTTAGATCTTCAAGATCGTCATCACTTCATTTTCCACCCATACACACACTTATGCTACTCTCAATGCCTGCAGCCATTGACATCTGGAGGTTATAATTCTTCAACAATCCGGGATGGCTGATGTTGCCAGCAACCAATTGGTAAAATCTACTCTGCCTTTTACTTTTTTCCTGGAACTGACATCTTATATTTCGCATCTTTGCATCTTCGCAATTTTAACCTGAAATAGCACTTTAGGATGTACTGGATCACCTTTTCCATTGTTTTTATGCACTATCCTACTCAGTACCAATTTCATACATCATATTCAGGAAGTACGATGGTTGTGATATTCTCTTCATTGCCTATTTGTGTAAGTGTTTTATTTGTATTATGGTTTTGTTGGTTCCTCTTGGCTTAGACTGGTAATAGTGAGATCAACAATTTGCATGCACATAAGAATGCATTTGACTTGGGAGCGTTTGTTGGGGACCTAATAGTCGAGGAAGATGCTTGCAAGTGAGTTTCCTTTCTTCGTTTTCAATTATACGGACATTGTAGTTTTCAATTATACGGACATTGTAGTAGCTGCTTTCCAAATAGATTGACAGATATGAAATTTAAATGTTGCTTTTTCTTTATCTGAGTTCATTATCATTGAAACATCAGATTAGCAAAATATTTACAATCAATTGATGATTTAGCATGTACCATTTCTCAGAAAAACATTTCCGTTCAGACTGGCACTATGTATTATGAATGTAAGATTTCGTTTGTTTTGTGTCAGTGGTGACATATCATTGCAAGGACTACAACAAGAATTGGACGAATGTAGAGATGACGATGTAAGTTATGTATGATAGATATTACTATTTTCTTTTAGTAAAACTTGAATTTAAAGTTTGATTCATGCAAGTTGTACTTCCGATTTTCAGAAGCTGCCTTATAATTGTTTGTTTGCTGTTCATCTTGCATTATTTTTCCACCCTAAGCCATCACATATGGCTTATTATGCTGGAGAATAGCTTTAGTGTAATGAATTTCGCTGATAATAAGATTTGCAAAATGTATTTGAAAAAGGTATTTAGTAAAACAGGGTAATGATGAAGAAATTTTTGCGTCTTAAATCAGCTGTTAGTTCCACTGTACTGAAATATTTTGAGTGTTTAAAATTGATGGTGATGGTTCTATGACCAAATAGCTTAAAATGTAAACATAGATTCAATTGCTGATTTGTATTATTTTTAGGAGGTTGGTTGTGTAATGGTTGCATCGTCACCCGAATCAGATTGAACTATGTTTACATTTTTTTTTTCTGTATGTGGTCCCAAATATATATATGTAGCTGTACAATAATTTACAAGGGTCGTTAAATTTTTGTTATTCTTTTAAGTACCAAGTATAGTTCTATTATTCTCAATTGGTTGTTTGTTATCAAATATAGGTGGTAGCGAACATACTTGCTGAAGGCACAAAACTTAGGGAATATACTAAGGGTATTGAAAACAATCTACGACAAGTTGAATTAGACTCAATACAGGTCTGGTCTTTCATAGCTTGTTTTTTTTATAATTTTGTTTTTTTTTCCTCTTTTGTGTTTGAAGGTTCTTGCACATATTTTAAATTCATACAAATTTTGATTACTTAAAAACATTGTTCATTGAAGTGATTTTTTTTTATGCTTCATTTAGTGGTCGGTTCTTTACATATTTCATTATGATTTGTTCACGTTCTATAGTTGTCATAACCATTTTAAGAAAAGAATAACAATGGGATATTAATTTTTGAGGGTCTAGGAAGGAAACTCAATGCAATATTTTAGTTAGTCGGCTCCTAGGAGTTTGGTTTGTGATATTCTTTTACTTTAGATGGAAAAGTTGCCTATTTAGAGGGTCTCGTTTTCTCTAGTTGGTTGCATTTATTTATTTATTGTTTTTATTCTCTTTTTAGTATGTGATGGGATCTCAGTATGAATGAGTGTCTAAAGGATGTTCTTAAGAATTAGATATTTTTTTAATCATCATCATTGATCACTCGTTCCTATGTGGTAAACCATTATTTTACATAATTTAAATCAATTCAGTACACGCATTGTTATTCTAAAGAAGGATGATTCATAGTTTCCAAAAATGTCCTAGAAAAAAACTGGGTAATTCGTAAAATTGTTTGGGTTGGGTCGGGATCGTTCAAGATTTTAGTTGTTTGATTTCACAACTAAAATGCATTGTTGAATGCTTGGCAAATTTGTCAATTTATTACATTTATTTGCATATTTATTTTTTTGACATTGCAGGATTATATTAAGGAAAGTGATAATTTAGTCTCTCTTCACGATCAAATTCGTGACTGTGATAGCATTTTATCACAGATGGAAACTCTTCTAAGCGGATTCCAGGTACTTCCCCTGCTTGGCTATCAATAAGCTTTGATTTTCCACTGATTCTCTTGACTGGAAATTTTCTTTCATTGACAATACTTTCTCAAATTAAAATATTTGGAAAAATATTCTAATTGTTATTTTTTTCAATGTAAGTGTATTATTTTTTTTCTCAAGATACATAGGAACATGGTACCTTGCTGAGAACCAACATGTAAAGCTACATTTAGAGTATTTGATCTCTGATTATCCTACATTTATTTCTATGTTACAGATCATAGTTATAAGTAAATAAACAGTTCTTAATTATATTAATATTTTGTTATATTTATGAAAATTAAATCTGTATGATGCAAGTATGAAACTCTCTTTGATAACTCAACCTTCTGTTGAAATTAGTGTACTCTATTCACTAATTGTAATTTCTACTTTGTTTGGTAGGATTCCGGCTCTCAATCCGGCTCTCCTACTATTTTGTACAGTCTCTTTCTTAATATAGATTTTTTTAATTAAAAAAATAGTGTAAAATGTACAAAGACGCTTTTTACCCACTAACTGTTTATATTATATTTTTGTTGTGTTTATGTCTTTTTTTTTTAAAAAGTTTGTTGAAGTGTTATTATCACCAATTTGAATGTTTCAACAGGTCGAGATTGGTTCTATAAGCTCAGATATTAAAATTCTTCAGGAGAATTCTATGGATATGGGTTTGAAGTTGAAGAATCGCAAGGTAATATGTTTTTACTCAAATATTTGTAGACTTAGAAAACAGAGAATAAAAAAGACAGCTTCTGGATTTTGTTGCTGGTTTGTATTCCACATCTGCCAATGGTAGTTTGTGTGGTTTGTGAGGATGGAAAAATGTGATTACTATTTGGTACTGGACGGAAACCTCAGGGTTTATGAGGGTGGATGTAATCGATTAACTTTTTTTTGTGGCTATCAGCAAAAAAGAATTGGTTTAAATGAGCTACATTAAGGTTCTTCTATGTTAATGTATTTTGACTTTACTGAAGAGGACAAAGGGAAGTAAAAAAAAGATTTATGCCCACTGTTTTTTTAACTGTTATTTGTATTTTCATTCTCTCTTTTGGGGATATGTTAACTGTTCAAGTGACTTGTCTGTGTTTTTAAACAGGTGGCAGAATCAAATTTGGCCAAGTTTGTTGAAGACATCATTGTTCCTCCAAGGATGGTTGACATAATTGTTGATGGCGAGGTATTTCTTGTTCTTTTTCTTTTTCCTTAAGATACGCATATAGAAATATCTACTGTCCTTTAAATGTGCACATTACTGTTGTTTCTTCGTGGTATCATTTCCTTGTAATCCTATTTTCAGCCTTGATAATGAATCAACATGCCCTACTAGTGATAGTTTGAAGTTCTTGAAAGTTCATGTGCAAAGAAAAATTCAAGTTTCATTATTCAATCTAGTACAGGGCCTCGTAAAAACTTTTTAATACATATCTAGTTACAATTTTAAACATATTTTTAATTCAGAGCTAATTTAAGTTGATTGTTTGAATTTGTTCCATATGTTATTGTTGGTATATCGTGTAATGACTTCTTTATGTGTTCAGCATCCAAACATATATTATTGATTGATTCTATTCTTAGTTTTATCATTTTCTTAAATTTTTAATTAACAAAACTTTTTCCTTTTGGTTTAATATTTTCTGGTCCTTGCTTTGGCAATTTCAGCTGTCATTAGTTGTCATCCATCATTAGCTTAATTGATATGTGGTACGAATGAGGACCATGCATGTCCTTAATTTCACTCGTCCATGTTACAGGTGGTCTTTGATGAACTTGGATCATTTTATTTCCCTTACATTGACATCTAGCATGTGTGTGATAGGATAGAAGGGTCATAAAAGGAAAGTTAGTTGATAGTAGTTATAAGTTGTCTATTATATAAAAACGGGGGAGTAGAGGGATAGGGGATATGAAATAGTGGATGTGTGTGTAGTGTGGTAGAAGAGTCTTTTGCTACGGGGAATGTAATACAGTTTTACTAATAATAAAAGAGAATTCGTAACAATTTGGTATCAGAGCGGTTCCTTTCTTGAAGATCAGTTCCGGCCGACAGAAACGATGATGACTTGTTCGGAAGCTTATAAGGAGAATATTGCGGATCAACAGAAGGAAGACGCTAGTTGGAAAGAATCGATGGGTCGAGATATGGCGAGGATACAAGAACAGATAGCAAAGATTCTTGCCCAAATGGACGAACAACATGTCTCGGCCGAATCGGTGGAAGCTTCGAGGCACATGACGATGGAACGCATCGGCAGAGATAGCGATCGAAGGCAGTTTCAAAGCCAAGATTTCTTTCCGCGAAGATTGGAGTTACCAATTTTCAGTGGAATGAATCCTAAAGGATGATTATCTAGGGCAGAACGTTACTTTAGTGTTAATCGGCTCACTGAAGAAGAAAAAATTGAGTTGGCGTTGGTTTCTTTTGAAGGCTCGGCTCTTGCATGGTTTCAGTGGGAACACAAAAAGCATCCGTTTTTGGATTGAATGGTTTTAAAGCAGTCTTTTGGAAAGATTTACCCTCTCAAGAATGAGTTATGGCTGTAAAGAATTGTGGTAATTGAAACAGGAAGGCACAGTGGAGGAGTATCGCACAGAATTTGAATCTCTTGCTTCAAAATTGTTTGGTGTTTCGGATAAAGATTTGTTCAATGCTTTCTACAATGGCTTAAAGAATAAAATCAAAAGGGAGGTACGATTAATGTGACAGATGAGATTGTTTGAATCGATGCACTCATCTCAGGTCATAGAAGACCAATTTGAGCTGTTTAAGCCTGGAGGCCAGAGAAGAAATTTGGTGGTGGAAAGACTGAACTCAAAAAGAAGACCGTTTTTTGGTTTGGATTCACAAGAAACGAGAGTTGAGAATGTTTGCGAGCTAACAGTCGTGAGAGAAAGATGGATTGTCGCGACTACAGAGGAAGAGCCGGCGTCGATGGAAGTGGAAGGACCGGCTACGGTAGTTAGGGATGAGTTGTTTGGGGAGAAAATTACAGAAGAGGCACCAACGACTGTAGGAGAGGAACCGGCGATTGCAGGAGAGGAATCGGTGACCATGGAAGTGACGAACTCGGCGTCGGTGGAAATGGACGACAAGCTGGCTGAGGAATCAGTAAATGGAAAGAAGGAAAAAGGAAACAATTTGTTTCCAGAGGCCCTAATGCAACAGACTTGTGGGAAGATGCATATTGGGTCAAATCTAGCTAGGACCCATTTACAGAAGAAATTGGGTTAAAAAATTATAGTATTTTAATCTAGATTTTTGGGTTAAGATGTTTAATGAACATTGCAAAGGGAAAAGATAAAATTTTTTGTTTTAATTCTAGCCAATTTTCTCTTCAGCAAATTGAAGATATAGATCAAAAATGTATTTTTCGTTTGTTTTCACCTTGAGAACAATGTGTGTTTTTAAGGCGGGAGTAATGATAGGATAGAAGAGTTATAAAAGGAAAGTTAGTTGACAGTGATTATAAGTCGTCTATTAATATAAAGACGGGGGAGTAGAGGGATAGGGGATATGAATATAGTGGATGTGTGTGTAGTGTGGTAGAAGAGTCTTCTACTGGAATGTAATATAGTTTTACTAATAATAAAAGAGAATTCGTAACAGTGTGATAGAATCTTAATCAACACCCCCCATTTCTAATATTTCCTTTCCTCTCCGTCCAGGTTAATGAGGAATATATTCGAACTATTGAGATATTAAGCAGGAAGCTGAAGTTTGTGGAAGCAGATCCTATGGTTAGAACCTCCAAAGCACTTAAAGATGTGCAACCTGAGCTTGAAAAACTTCGGCAGAAAGCTGTATCAAAGGTTACTAAACTAGAGTTGTTGCAAAGTCCACATGAAATTGTTTCTCACTTGCATACATGCTCAACAACAAGGATTATGCTAATATAATATCAGCGTGACTCTTTTTTGCAATATTTAACGATTATATTTTTCCAATTTGTAGTCTCCAAATAGTGACTGGTCAGTTACTTGTTAGTTAGTAGTTATACCTTAGAAGTTAGTCATAATGTTTATTATCCAGTTTGATTAAAATGATTAATCATATTAATTATTCGAAAGTCAGGGAACATGATAATTGAAGATGATTTAGTATTGTTCAGACTACATGACTCGAGTGCTCCAATTACTTAATTGATCAAACTATAATCTAATGTTCATTTTTCTTTTTATCTCTTTATCAATAAAAAGCAACTCCTAAATGGATTATTGCATCTAATTCATCATACCTGCATGTAGTACAAGAAAAGTAAGTTTGTTACTTCAGCCCTAGTGGGATAAAGGAGAGTAATTGTTTATAAAATGCATCAACAATGAATCTAATTAGGAGCTGACGTTTTACTTCTTACTCAAAAGCTCTTATCTATATAGTAATTCCAAAATAGCCCATTATTTAATCTAACTTGATAGTTAAAGTTTTCCTCCACGTATGCCTGCCCAATTGTCTTACAAGTGACATTATTAACAAAACACATGACTCAAAAAGGAAGGCAAGATCTTTGTTAAAATCCTAGTATCATCAAGCTTTTTATCATTACATCTAAGGCTTTTGCAAACGATATTTTTCTTCAGGGGTATGACTTCATTGTTCAGAAACTTTATGCTCTGAGAAAACCCAAGACAAATATACAGATACTTCAACAGAGTGTTCTTTTAAAGTACAAGTAAGTTAAATTATATTAATTATGTCTGGTTTTGTTTTCTTCATACCTGCTTTGTTTTACTCACTCTCTCACTCATTTTTTACTCCCTCCCGTCAAATGGCAGCAGTTTATTCGGTCATCCTTAGATTTTGAATTGAGTCTTCATCCTTTACTGATTCAGATTTTAATGTTCTAGTAATTGATGTAAGATGTAAGATATAGATATTGGAAGAGATGATAATGCAAGCTACAAGATACGTAAGATGATTAATTTATACATCTTTCAATTTCTTCAATGTTGAAAATGATATATCATTTTTCAAATTAATATAAGTTTTGGCCATCATTTTTTCACTTGGCCAATTGCTATAAATTCCAATTTCACTTAGCTATCTTTTATTTTTGAAATATTCTGATTATTTGGTTGTGCAGGTACCTTGTTTCTTTTTTCAAGGAACATAGCAAGGAGATATACAGTGAGGTTTCTGCAGCATATACTGACACAATGAACAAGGTACAAGATAGAATCAATAATTTGCTTCTTATAAAATCAATACAATATTGTCTATTAACTAAAGTTTTAATCTTTTTGGCAGTCGTACTCACTTTTTTAATTTTTTTGATAACTTTTACTTGGCCGTTATTTTTTATTCTTCTTAGTTCATGTGTCAAAGAAAATCGTACAGTCTGCTATTTATTTTCAATCTTGCGAAGAATTTGGTGCTGAAATCACTAAAATGTTTAAAAAAGGATTGCTTCTGTTTTTTCTAGATTGAATTACCTCTACTTAAAAAAGACTAGGCAAGATGGAGAAAATATAACAAATTCTAAAAGTGACTTTCTATGGATAATGCAACTTGTCACCACCTAGAAAATGCATAAACAAAACAATCATTTTAATCGTATTTTTGCAATTCCCTTTCTATATGCATAAGGAGACGTACTCTCTTACAAATCTTTTTACCGTATTGTGGTCTAATGCTATGTTCAATTGCAGATGCAAGTTTAATCAATTGATTAAAAAATTTTCCTATAGAATCTGAGGTTAGTGTATCCTTGAGTGCTGAACTTTAGTGTTATATTCTGTAGGTTCTAAGTGCACATTTCCGGGCTTACATCCAGGCATTAGAAAAATTACAATTGGATATAGCAACATATAGTGATTTGATTGGTGTGGAGGCAAGGAGCACTGGTATTTTCTCTAGAGGAAGGGAGCCTTTGAAGAACCGATCAGCTGTTTTTGCTCTTGGTGAAAGGATAAAGATTCTAAAGGTTCTATTAAACCTCTCTTTTTTTATCTTTTATGATTGGTTGATCATACTGTTCGTATCTGTGTGCTCATGTTTTATGGGTTTTCCCTGCAAATTTTTAGTGCTTGAACCTGGGCAGTGCTTTATCACCATAGTTGCAACTTTAATATTTTTACATGCATAAGAATTGTTATGGTGGAAGGTACTTCAGCAATTAAATAAAATCAAGTTCTTTTCCCCATTTTATTGCACAGCAGTTCAATCCTTACAGTTTTTTTTTTTTTTTTTTGTATTTCTTCATTTAGTGCCACCACTTAAAATACTTTTGGCATGTTAGGATTTTACTGTTTCTAATGTAAATTTCATATTACATTCAATGAGATCGCAGACTATTATTTGTCACTCAAAGGGATACTAATCATTGCGAGTAAATTGGGTTGTGGTCTATGTGTGTGCCTAATCTTTTTTTCCTGGGATGAATTTGGGTGAGATTTAGCTTGCACTTTAGACTTCTACGCATCTGTACATATATCACAAGCTTTACCAGATTTCCTTGTAGAAGGATTTAACAGAAAATAGACCTTTTTATTGGGATTGCACACAGTCATGTCATGATTGTTCCTATTCCTAGAAACTCATGAATTTTGACAGGAAGGGTACCGAACCTCTTGATCTCCTCATCTTTTTATATTGATCTCACAACGGAAAGATTTCACCAAATTCCCCTTATAAATGATCATTTACAATGCCAAGAAGCTCATAGAGGAAGCATGAGATAGGAAGTTGTTAGAAAAGAGAAGCCTCCTATTCATAATTGGTATAGTAGGCGTAAATAGAAGTTATTAGAAGTTAATTAGGGGTGTTTTTGTAATAATATGTTTAGGGTTGTTTTAAAAAATAAAAGGAGGGGGAAGTTGGGTAAGATCAGTTACGGAAGAATTGAATTGGGAAGTAAGGAAAGTGGGAAAGAGATTGCAGACCCTTTTGTTCTGCAAAGGTGGTGTAAACTTGTGAGAATTTCTCTAATTGTAGTGTGATATTGTGTGTTGTGTTCTATAATTGAGAATCAAAAGAAGGTAAGATAACAGATTCCTATCAGAAGTTAAAAGACTTATGACTTTACACCCTACATTAGTGGCCAAGTGTTTCCCCAATTTGAATAATCTCTAGTTTTTCCATTGTGATTCTAAACCATGAAACAGCCTCAAAGACCAATAAAAATCCACCTAAGATATTATAGCTGTAGTGGGTTTGCATTACAAAAGAGTATATCATTGGCAAGCATATGGAATTCTAGAAATATGGTTACTTTTGATGGTGCTATTTTTGAATTTGGTTGCTCTTACTTTTTTCACATTCCAATTTGATGGGGTAGGACTTTATCTTACTAGGTAGGTGGAGTCTTTATAAAGATTGGCAAGGCTTGAGCAATGATTTTTGCTCCCTCTAGTAAATCCTTATATTATATAAAATTTTAAAAAATCATAAAAAATAAAGTGGAAAGAGAAAAGATTCTCAAGAGAATTTGCTTAACGTTAGTCATTTAGTTAATTCTTTGGGATTGGAAATTAATTTCTCTTTTCATGTCGAAGTTCATATTTTTTAGCATTGTCTCTTCTTTGTACTATGGAAATAGGAATTTACTTGATATGATGACTTATATTATGTATATAACTTTGGAACGGACTGGCAAAAAGTAGAAAATTAGAACTAGAATAAATCGGTATCATTATTAACTTAATGAACTATAAACATTAGTTTTACTTTGGTTTACTGGAGACACCCTGGTTTACATTTTGTTGTGTTTCAGGCAGTTGATGAACCTGCATTGATTCCACACATTGCTGAGGCTGGGTCCATTAGATATCCTTACGAAGTTCTCTTCAGGAGTTTGCAGAAGCTTCTCATGGATACTGCTACTTCCGAGTACCCTAGAGTTTGCTCTTCCACTTGATATTATATGTGAATGGCAACACGTTGTTCTTGTTTATTTGGATACTGATTCTTCTATATCATGTGCAGATATCATTTTTGTGATGATTTCTTTGGGGAAGAATCCATATTTTATGACATTTTTGCAGGTAATTATTATTGATGTTTTGTCTTGGGTTGGCCTATTTACTTCATAGTTTGTTATTACAAGTAGTGATGTTTGGCTCAGAAATTCCTATAAAATCTTATTCATTGCAGATTTTTTTTCCTTTTACATGTCATTATGTTATACGTGGCTAACATGGTAATGCACTGCGTTCTTAATGTAAAGGATAACAACAATCCACAATGCCATATTAATGAGCAACAAGACCAGTAGCTTCCTGTTTATTTAGAAACATATTATAATGTAAGGAATGTAGTATTGAAAATCCTCGTTGTTTGTGATTGTTAAGGCATCTGAATGGACCAGAAACTGTCTTAAAGAAAGAATGTACTACGTGTAACTTCCCATTTTCTCTTATTAATGTGTACAGGTCCTTTTGCTGTCATTGATGAACACTTTCAGTCAATTCTACCAAATTGTTATGATGCTATTGGACTAATGCTTATGATTCGCTTAATCCACCAGCATCAGGTAATTTCTGAGCTGCAAAGAATGTTGTTCTTTTTCAATTCAGTAATTTTGTTCGAACTGTGGTTGTTAGGGACTGCATGGTGTGTTTGTTGAAAGTGATCATGTTTTCAGGGCAATGATTTTATGTGAATTTCACAAGTGCTATGTTCACTCAGGCTGGTTGCATGTGACTATCTATTTTTGTGGACAGTCAAATAAATTTTCGCCTATCAATGGACGTGTAGTTTGACAATTTTATGGGTTTTATATACCCTGTTAACAAAGGGAATCGAAGAAATCTCCTGCAAGGACTGAGAAATAAAAATTGTAATTGTATGTGGGCAATTAAAGTTTAAACCTTGTTTCTGTAATAAAAGGATTCCTTCTAATAGATATGGTCATTGTTGCTGACAAGGTAGCTTTAGCATAAAAGAAAAGGAATCATCATTGTTGCTGATAAGATAGCTTTAGCAAATAAGGATAATTTGTAATTTGATGTTTCTAATGAATGGATACTATGCCACATGAGTACTCCTTTTGTCATGGTTGTAGTCGAAAAACTCAAAAAGATTGTAATAGGCCTTCGAAATGATCATTAGGGACTTTTGTGTCATTTTATTAATACCTGCTATCTGGTGGCGAAAATACTTAAGATTAAGTGGATTATGGGGAGTTGCTTTAACACAGTAACTAAATTAATTTTAACACTGTCATGGTTCTGTCTATGATTGTTTTAGATTCAATCTTTCTCTATGTAGTTTGGGGTTGACTATTTTCAGGAATCAATATTATTTTGTTGTAAGAATTTGCTTTGCCTGTTTTGACTCGCCATGCAAGTTCTTTATCAGATATGAGATTACATATTTTCTTGATGGCTTCGTTCTTCATTATTTTTTTGATTATTTGCTTACCTTTTTTCAGCTTGTAATGTCCCGGAGACGTATTCCTTGCTTGGATTCATATTTAGACAAGGTTCAGATTCTAATTTGAGAGTTAAGAGTTTGTGAGAACAGCTTTAAGCATGTTACTTTTTTGAGGGACCCATTGCACTCTAAATTTAGCTTGCATTGAATAATGTCTTCTTCAACACTTATCTTGGCAGGAGGGGGAGAACAAAGATGATAATACGCACTTATTTCTTGATTTTTGATTCTCTTAATTATTTAATGGTAATACAGATTTGTTTCTACTTAATGTTAACAGATTAACATTTCCTTGTGGCCCCGTTTTAAGATGGTATTTGACATGCACCTCAACAGCCTTCGCAATGCAAACGTAAAGACATTGTGGGAAGATGATGTTCATCCTCACTATGTTATGAGGCGCTATGCAGAATTCACAGCTTCACTTATTCAACTAAATGTTGACCATGGAGATGGACAGGTTTGAAAAAAGTGAAGATGGCACAAACTGTTTATTTTTGTAAATTTTGTTTGGTTTTTCATTGAAATGACGCATAATGTTCAATGTTGCAGCTTGATCTAAATTTGGAAAGACTGAGAATGGCAATGGACGATTTGCTTGGCAAGCTGGCAAAAACATTTCCAAGAGCTAAACAACAAATAGTTTTTCTTATAAATAATTATGACATGACAATTTCTGTACTAAAGGTAAGGACCACACTCTCTCTCTCTCTCTCTCTCTCTCCCTGGCTGTTTATCTGTCTCTCTGTCTGTCTCTAATAAATTGTTTGCCTTCAGGAAGCTGGTCAAGAATATGGCAAAATTCAAGGGCGTTTTGAGGAGCTGCTGAAGAGCAACACGGCCTTATTTGTGGCAAGTAACTGCTGACTAGTATATCTTGTTGGATTTTAAACACCAACTATATTCTGGGTTTCGATATTAAATTCAATTTAATATCATGGGAACCATTTTCTCAAAATTTATCTTTAATAGAGGATAAATTGCACAAAAGAGAATGAATATACATATATGAACTACCAGGCCGAAATATTTGTTCATGATGGCACATTTAACTAAATGCTAAATTAATCTGTGGTCTTATGTGGTCAGGATGACTAACCCATCAGATTTATTCAAGACTCTTGAGGATGAAACTTTTACTGCCAACATCTTGTTCAGTTAATTTTCCATATGGCCTGAACTCAGATAACCACTTTTTCATGCAGGAAGAACTTCTAGTCGAGCATTTCAGCAATTTAATCAAGTTCGTTAAAACTCGAGCCTGTAAGCATCCTCGCATTCTCTGTTCTTGTATTTGTTTGTTTTTATCAAATTGATTGATGTGAGATTTAATTATTAGCGGAGGATCCAAATGCCAATCCTGAGATGCCTATAACCATCGCAGAAGTTGAACCACTAGTGAAAGATTTTGGAGGCAGATGGAAAGCTGCAATAGAGCTGATGCACAAGGATGTCATCACATCTTTCAGCAGCTTCTTATGTGGGATGGAGATCCTGAGAGCTGCATTGACTCAGCTTTTGCTTTATTATACAAGACTCTCGGATTGCGTAAAGAAGGTCCCGGGAGGTTCGGCTCTAAACAAGGATCTCGTCTCCATATCGTCAATCATGTATGAAATTAAAAAGTACTCCCGCAATTTCTAAATCATTGAGAGGCTTGCCCTTGCTCCATGGAACACGGAAAACCATGGTACTACTACTGTCTCCCAACTATTTTTCGTTATTTGAGAAAAAAAAAATGTTTTTTACCAACATCTTCTATGAATAGCAAACTTAGAAGGAAATTGGTGCTATCTGCTCGAGGGTTATGTTATGTTGAGGGAGAATGATTATAGCCATATATATTGGGTCTTTGTTATGATGATTGCCTGTGGGAAAGTCAGAGATGTTGAAAGTCATAGTTGAACTGCATTAGATTGCAGTGAATACATAGTTTAAGGAAGAACGATTTCACGTTTTAATCAGCATGTTTGTGTCATTTGTGGCTCTATTATTCCATTTTTTTTGCCCAAATCGTGTAAAATCAAATATGAACTTGCTTTTGCATAGTTTAAGGCCACGTTATGAAATGAAACTGTGAATCTGTTGATGTCTACTGGTTTTTCCTTGGATGAATGAGAGAAAATGCAACTTTTGAATCTCCGCTGCAAATGGCAAACCTTTTGGATCAACTTATTTTCAACACTACAGTGTTTTGCTCGGTTCTCAATTAAGTAAAGTAATAAATGGAGCCATGGGGGTATTATGACTCGTAATGCCAATCTCATGATGGACTAAGAAAGACCATTAAAGCTTAAAACAACAACACGAGTCTCTCATATTAAAAGCATACAAGGGAGGGAGGAGTAGCATCATCATATCTCTCCACCACCACCATTGATGGTTTAAGGGCATATCTTAACCGTACATTCTAAGCAGCATCCGTCCTAGTTAAAATACAGGCCCCAGCGTTTCACATAAGTAGAATATTTCATGTCCGTCTCCAAGTAGATGTTGCAGAGAGAGAGAGAGAGAGAGAGAGAGAAGAGGCTGACCTAAGTCCTAACCATGGTTGGTGGGTTGGTGGGTTAGTGGAGAAGAACCCAAGGGAATCAAAATACCTCCCATGAGTTGATTAACATGCAAATGATTTGAGCTCCACATCCATTTATGAAGTCTCAAAATTGAAGCTTACCTAGTTTACTTCTAACTAACACACACCTACAAAAGCTACCTAGTCCATTTTATATTGGAATGGGGCTACAACTCTCAACAGTTTTAGCCACAATGAATTTACATAAAACTACACTCTCCCCTTGCCCTAAGAGAAGATGATTGGTTTATTAGTCAAATAAAAAAGTTGACATCCATTTTTTTAGAGAGAGAGAGAGACCTACATATTCATAACTAGTCCTACCTGGCTCTTCTCCTAACTTAGCTTAGATGAAACTCAAGGCAGATGTCCTCAGAAATAAAAACTAGGGCCATTCCATATGCCCTTTGCCCTAAAACTTATACAACCTGATCAAGTTGGAGGGACTTGTCAGTCCAAAACTTCTACTTTTTGATGAATTTACAGTCTGTTTTTCCCCGTGGCCTGTCATAGGGGCTTGTGTTACTGGAAACTTGATTTTCTTGGCCACTTCATGGCCAGATCAGTAAAAAAACACACTAACTTTTTAAAATGCCGGCTAGGCTATTTCCCTTAGCTTAGGTCGACATATGAGAAAGATGGTTCTCCTAGAAATACCCTTTTTCCAGAAGATGCAGTGCAGAAAAAACATGCATGAAATCTCCTGATCGGGAGGAGACTGACCTTTTGCCCATATGGGGGGCTCTGTAAACGTGCACACAACCCAAATGCTTTTTGCAAGCATGTTTGAGCTCGTGGGTGAGTTAGAGAGAGAAAGAGGGGAGAGGAAGGGAGAGAACCATGGTTAGGCCGAAGGTTTTGTTGAGACTTTCAAAAGCCAAGAGAAGGAAGGAAGTGTTTGATTTTTTGGATACTTCGAGATGAGTCGTCTCTAGGGATGTGGAATTGATGCGTGGAGAGCCATGGTCACGCCTGCGGCACAGCAAAACACACTGTCAAAGATATTAGTACCTCTTTCAACACATATCTTCGTAATAATTCACATAAAATCATTAGACTAATAGATTGTAATTAGAGAGCAATTGAGTCAACAGCTTTAATTTAGAAGCAAATAAACTTGGAGCCAAACGAGAACTAAATATCACTTCAACATTGTAAAGTAGGAGAAGAAAAGAGAAGAAACCTGATGGCAAAGCAGGAGTAGGAGCGAGAGACATTGGTGGAGCATAGTGATGAGGATAAGTGGTAGCATTTGAAGTCATAGGTGAATATTGAAAGAGATGGTGAGGATATTGGAAGCCATAGCCTTGACCAGAAGAGTAGCCATTAGCCCCACCACTTCCCTCT
This sequence comes from Begonia loranthoides, assembly GCA_022433065.1. Lineage (NCBI taxonomy): Eukaryota > Viridiplantae > Streptophyta > Magnoliopsida > Cucurbitales > Begoniaceae > Begonia > Begonia loranthoides. Next base: position 56,599,747 of record CM039468.1, read on the forward strand.
CCAAACTGAAGAAAAGGGTAAAAGGCGGCATCTGCAGCGGCTGTCGCTGCTCCTCCGGCTGTCATCATCCCCCCGACCCCTGTCCCATACACTGGATATTGCGTGGTTGCAACTCCATAAACATTGTAATAGCTCTGAAAAAGGGCAAATATATCAGCATTTTGTCAACGTTTAGTAGTCTCTCTTCATAAAAGCTTGCAAATTACAAAATACAACAGATGCTCAGTGATCTGAGAATCACATTTTCAAGCATGCATTAGAATAACATCAATTTCTCGCATCTCAGTGATCACATAGAAGAAGAAGAAGCAGAAGAAGAAAATGATCTAATAGCTATATCATTCTAATCCCCTGGTGAAATAGGATCCTTCGACAGGACCAAACCAAAAAAGAACTGCATTATGTAATTGATATTGAAAGGACATGTCTGAACAAACCGTAGGGTAAGTGTAATCCGGCGAGTACGAAGAATACCTGAAATAGCACAAGAAAAAGGAAGACAAAGTTTCAAATTTTATGAAGAAGAACAATAATCCGGAAGAATGAAGCACGTACTCTTGTAAAGAAACTCAATTGCTGGGAGAAACGGGAACAAATTTCAGATTTTTCCAATTGTTTTCGTCATATTAGATCATAGTTTTGTTTTTCATTTATTCTTTGAAAAATAACACATTTCGTGATAAACTCAATAACATCCCATGTGCATATATATACGTGCATATGTATTTATGTGGATTGTCAATGTAAGAGATATGAGCTCCGACAAAGCATCCATGCATGTATGAATGTGTAAACTTCTCTTAAATACATGATAAATGGGACTTCTGGATCTCGAAAATACTACCATATATAAATGATCAAAGACAGAAATATTCTTAAGGATAGAAACACATAAGCAGGAGAAGAGGAAGATGGAAGCAATTCAATGAATTGTTTAATGTATAGGAGAGTTGTGAATTAGCTGGCGATGCACGTTAGACTTCCCTTTTACAGAGAGTGAGAGAGAGAGAGAGAGAGAGAGAGAGCAAACCCATAAAGATTATAAGGCATCCCTTGTTGAAAGACATAATGAGGGAAGGTTGCAGGTGAAGGAAAAGCTGCTCCAGCACTCCCTCCAAACCCTGTCTGGAAAGAGCCCGTTACCCTAAAGCTCCTGCCTCCTCTACCTGCCCAATTTTTGACTATTTTATTAATATAATATATATACACTCTCACATCCGTTTCTATTCCTACTCATCCGGTCTTCTCCCACACAATACGTCTACATTTCTCTTTTGCACACAAAAAAAAATGCAAATAAGAAAAGAAATCAAACACAAAAGTGAATTGAGAATTTATCCATGTCGGGCGACTATTGTCTTCCGCGATGCTCCATTCAAAGCTTTCAAGTAGCTGGCAACGAATATTCAGTACAACCATATTCTAATCTTTATCGTAGGGAATCAATTACCATGACAAGATTAATGCGTAATGCTGAGCAATGAAATAATAATGGTATCTTAGAATTTTGAACTCCGAAATGCAGATTCTTCAATGTAGAATCAGATGAGACCCATAGAATGTGACCTGAATTATTATATTTGACCAGAAAATTAAAGGACGATAATGATTTCTTTCCTGCGGTAGAGGATATACCATATTTTGGCGTTGAAGGCTTGGATCTCTGAACACCCAAAAAAGCCAGATTGCAGTTGGTCCTCCTTCCGTCTATCACAGGAGCAGCATCCACACAAGCTCTCATGGCGGCTTCAGGTTCTCGGAAAGTTACCTACGGTATTACAGTTAACACGATTTAACTAACGACCATTATCGTCTTGACCAAGAAGAGAGTTTTTTTTAGACATGTAGGAAAAAGCAAGTATCCTACTGACTTTGAACGAGGTAATCTTATTCTAAAGTCTCAACTCGAACACATACGACTGAAGTAATCAGTAGAAAGAAAATCTCAACGACTACATGAACGAGTAGCAGTTTTTGACGAGAACCGCTCAGTTTTAGATCTTCCATTTGCTTCAAGATCTAGCATAGAATGATCTCAAACAACAGATTTTTCTGATGAACTTGATCTCTCGTAAAAAAGACGGAGAAAGAGCGGGAAATTGGTACAAGATTAAGAAAGCAAAGAGGAAAAAGAAAAGAGCGTACAAATCCATAGCCCTTGGATCTTCCAGTGGCTTTATCAGTAATAACAACGGCCTCCCAGATGTCACCAAACTGTTCAAAGTACTTCTTCATCGTCTGTTGCTGGGTTTCCCATGCCAACCCCCCAACAAACACCTTGGTGTATGTCGTATCGCCAAACGGCGCCGCCAAATTAGATGGAGTCATTCTCTTTCTCTCACTTTCTCCTCCACAACCTTTTCACCCTCTTCAAGATTTACGCTGACCAGACGGAAAATGATAAAGATATAAATATATGGCTATCTAGGTTAAGTCAAATCCTAAAACTCCTGTTTTTTTACTGGAACAGATGAAGCTAGGAGGCTAGGATGAAGGAGAGAAGTGATCAGACGAGAGAATGAAAGGGTGTGAATATGGAGGGAGTTGATGATCAGACAGAGGGGGAGGGAAAAGAGAGAAAAAGTTAGAAAGAGGACTGTTTCTCTCTCTACCTCCATATCTATCTCGTTCTAAAATATACAAGGACAGTAGCCCCACATCTGACATCCCTTCCTGATGTACTCATCAATTCACGCGTATTCAGTCGCGAGTGGCTTACACTTATCCTCTCCGAGGAAGTGCACGCGACATGATGAAGGTGGGGTTGGATTTTATTGTACTATTATGTCCGTCATCGCTGTCTTTTCTCATTTTTCGAGAGGGAGGGAGCAAAGATTGCCGGTTAACTACCCTTGCTTTCTCGTATAATTACGAACCGGAACGTAAGAAAGGGCAAACCAAGAATTTGACTGATTTGTCCACGTAGACTGCGTAGAATTACAAATTTTTCTTTTCTTTTAAATAATTATCAAATTAACACTTCGTCCACTCTAATTATTTTTTTCTAATAAATTAACAATTACATTATCATATTTTAATAAATATAAAAAATTTAGATTAAATAAAAAGCCAATCAAAGTATAATTTAAGATGAATGTATCTCCACTTAAGACAATCGTTATGAACGTCCTTCATCTATAATATATTAGAAGTCACTCCAATTACAACGTCGTGTTTAATATTGAATGAATGTCGTTTTTCATATGAATGGTTATGCTTTCTGCCTCACATTCCCATAAATCGTCAAATTTGTTTAACTTATTCTCCTCTTTTTACCCTCGACTTCGTTCATCTTCCGATTTAGGCTCTGCATCAATGGAGTTGGTCTCTTCATTTTTCTATTTTGTCTGATCTAAATCGCCTTCTATTAACCCAGCTGTTCCAAGTTCAGAGCTTTGCGTTCATGGGTTGGCATTCCCGGATTTTACAGCCCGGAAGAGGAGTTTCCGTCAATGGTTAGCTTCATCCTCATTTAGCATTAAGTATTTACCTGAGTTGTCTTAGAGTCGATAAGAAAGAAAAATAGTGCTGATTTTTGTTTTAATGAAAACTAGAACTTCTGTAGTGGAAAAGTACTGAAATATCCTCGTGTTCTACGGAGATTGTCTGTACTGTAGAAGTTTAGGCTAAAGGTACCGTTTTTAAGACATTGAAAGGAACTTGAAAATGCAAGAGCTCAACTTTACTCCACTTCCCTCTCCATTTCTCTTCCAAAACCCCCGATGCAGAAGATCAAGTCTTTGACTTCCTTTCACTTTTCTTCTTCTCTTGCTTTTGAATCGCCGCTCTTTCTCTCCCGCCTCCTTTTTTCCAAGGCCCCGTCTTTTGCTTCTTCTTCTTCTGGAGCTAAAAACAAAAACCCCCTTGAAGATGTTGACGGCGTCGTTCCTTCGGCTGGACTCGCTCGCCCCCTCTCTGAAATCCTCAAGGAACTCAACAAAAAATTCCCCGATTCCCTTCTCAAAGTCCGTGTTGAAGATGATGGCTTCTCCATTAAGTATATTCCATGGTAATCTCCTTTCCTTTCTTTGTGTTTTTTTTTCTTTTAACCATTCCTGCTGTTATGTTTTGGGACAGAGAAGTGCTGCTAGGTTTTCAGTGTACGAACATTCTTTGTTAACATGGTTTTAATTTGATATTACTTCCGCAATCGCTTACTCTTTTCTGCTTTGTCTTGGTTTGTGGTTTTTGCCTTTCTCGGTTGGAGTTACCCATTTGATTGGATTTTTTGATTCCTGAATTAGATTCTAACTCACAAAAGTTGTTATGGGGGAGAAATCAGCTCGTTCAATCAATTTTATATCTAATATATCAAAACAATGGTGTTATGATTCATGTTGAGAATCAAACCCGAAATCGGAAAAAGAAAAACGGTGGAAACGGGACATTGTTATTTATGTGGAAAACCCTTAAGAGAAAAAAAAAATCATGGGCAAAGGAAAAATTCACTAATTGGACGAGTTTTGCGACACAAACATCAATAGATTGAGTAAATAGAAAACCTTAATATTAGATACGGGCGCAGACCTTGTGCAACTAGAATTCGACTTACCCCGAACTCTAACGATTCAATTGCACATTTTTATTGAAAAACTATATCACATTTTGACTAATCCTTTTATAATCGGTCTCTTTTAGTATGGTAAGTCACTAATTAGATCCACATGGCATAAATTTCTTGAACAACTTTGATAATTTGACTGTCCTTGTTCGCAGGCACATTGCTAATCTGATTATGAATTTACATGCTCCGGGTAAATTTACATCAATCAATTAGTTTATCCATGCTTCACTGGAACTTGCTTTCCCCTTTTTTGCTGTTTCTAAATGATTGATCTTCCTCCATGTTTTTTAGAATGGTCGGGTGAAGTCCGAAGCATAACATATTCCTCCGATGGGAAATCTGTGACTGTCGTTTATCGCGTGACGCTCTACGGGACTGATGCAGAGGTATTGTCTTTGTGTTAGAATGGATGACAGTTATATTAATGCTTAACACCAGAGCATGGGATGTCTTTTTCTACCACAAGATGATGTTTCGATAAATATGTTGTAAACTTTCTTGTCTTACAATCCTCAGAGGCTGCTGTTGAACTCATTGGATTTTCCTCTTACTTGGTTCTCAAATATGTGCATTTATTGGGTAGCGCAGCCAAATTTTAATGGGGATTTAATTGTTGAGAATGTTTTTGGCAATTAGTCATGTGTTAGAGAGGAATTTGAAAGCCTTGAGAATACTTTTGAGGTTAGGGGAGGCGATGGCGTTCTATCTTAGATAGCCATCTGATTTTTGAATTCTCAGTGAGAGGACAGTTTTTGAATTTGTTTTATTTCCAAGGCGCATATTTATAATTTCATGTTTTGTGGGTTCATCTTTTTTCCAACCAGCTGCACAGAGAATCGACGGGAACTGCTGCATTAGAGGACAGCAGATATGGAGATCCAGTTCAGAAGGCGGAAGCCATGGCGTTTCGGCGGGCTTGTGCTCGGTTTGGTCTTGGGCTTCATCTTTATCACGAGGACTCCTCATAGCTCAATGGTTCTTGTTCTTTTTGGGATTAAGAATGTCGGGCGGAGCTCTATTAGGACTGTTAAGAACAGGATAACACCATTTTCAAATGGGAAGAGAAGGGGCTCGAATTGTTTTATATATGATATGAAAGTATTTATTAATTACAAACAAGGGGGGAGGGAAGACGAAGATAAACATAAAACATTGGTGACGAAGGAACACAGCTCCCCCAACCGCTAGGTAGATCATCGATTAATGGCTTACTCTCTTTCCCTGTTTTCTGTCTCCATCTTCTCCTTCTTTTCTCCTCTAACAGTTCATATTCTTTAGCTGTTCATCTGAGCTTCAGTTTCCGTACTCTAATTCACTGCGTTTGCCGTCCTCCATTGTTGCTTAAATACTCCTGAGCTAATCTTTGAGAGTCGAGACTCATGAAGGTGAAAAAATTCCTTTTTACGACAGTCGAGCAAGACGAGACGGAGTGCAATGGCCAAAATCTGAAGCAACCTCTCTTCAAAATTGAAATTTGTAGCCGCGACTGAATATCTCTGATATTTTAAGACCTTGCTTTTTCTATTCCCTCTTTTGGACCATGCTTCAGTTCAAATAATGTGGGTACGCACGCATTCATTTTATCAGCCAAGGGAAAAAATTATAAATATATTAAGTTCTTTAATTTATTTTATATATTAAAAGAATTATTCTGGAGTTTGAATTGCCTTTATCAAATGTAATTTTATTTTGAACAATAGTACTTATAATAATTATCAATATTAACCTTATTTTTTTAATTGATACATTAAATTTTATTTTTTATTATTTAACACCTCAAACTTTGACCCGTAATCAGCAAACATTTTTATTATTAAGGAATCAGCTAAATAAAAAAGATTATCTCCAAAAATTACCATTTTTATAGTAGATCTTTGACTTCTGCTGCTGCAGAAAGAAAGTCATTGGAGTGAAAATTACTCTTCTCACTGCATAAAATATTATTTCCACATCATATACTTGCCTTCTGCTAATTCTTGAAATATGAGTTACTTACTACAAAAAAAAAAAATGTTTCCGTTGTGAAAAATGCCTTTTCCAAAGGACATGTGGCAGTGAAAGTGTTGTTGTCCACAGAAACGTTGGTATCTGATATTTAACAGACCTCCTAACAATAAAGGTGTCCGTTGTTAATGCCTCAAACTTTAAAATTTTAGATAACAAAAATAAAAATTCAATATGTCTGTTAAAAAGATCATTATACTACAAACTTAATATTGATAATTACCTTAATATTTAATTTACTAAATAATAATCACAAAAAACTACTATTGTTTTTAATATAAAAAATAATAATTTTTTAGGAGATAAAAGCCTCAATTTCTTTGGACGAAACCAAAAGGATTATTCATGAAACCAAAACATTAAAAAGAAGAAGAAAAGATGGTCAAAGGAGAGACATTTGTTGGAGATTGATAGGATGACAGTCAGAAGGTGGGCCCTTGAATGCCCTCCATGCAAGAATGGCGGTGGCTGCTTCGGTTGGATGAAAGGCGTCCCAAAATACATACCGATTCCGGTCGGGGCATGGAAGTTCGTAGGGAAGACAAGTTATTTGGCCTCTGTTTCTCCCTATTCCGCAGCATCCCCTGTCCACCGCGCTGAACCCTGCTAATCGACAGCCCAGTTTGTGAGAAAATGAACGCGAATGAATTTTTGATCACTACTTCTATTGCTAAGGAAAAGGAAGTGAACCGTAGGTGGCCGGGTTGTTCAGGATGTCGCCGACGGCGCCGTAGGTGTTGGCGTAAACGAAGATTGCTCCCGGGTGGTTTGAGTTTAGCTGGTCTATGAGCGATAGGAGACCTTGGTTCACAGTTCCAAGGATTTGATTCACGGAATCCAAGCACCTTCCGGCCGGAGCTACGCCGGTGGACCTTTGGTTCGGAATGCAACCCAATGGTCCCACTCCGGCCACCATAAATTTCCTTAATCCTACGCTGTGCAATGCCTGCATGATACATTTTCAAGTTAAATTTCAGTGAAATTGAATAAATTATACTCTTTGGTGTAAACTTAAAACTGATGACCAGAAGTTGACGGGCATAGTGGTTGAGAAGAAGGTTGGCGAACTGAGTAGGAGAGTATGTGAGGCTGGAAGTGTAAAGGGAAGGAAGGAGATAGTTGTTGATGTAGTCGTTGCTTCCAAACACTAAAACGACGATGGATTTGGCAAGGTACTGGGTTAGGTTTCCTCCACTCATCATCCCCTTTAGCTGATTCAGCGTCGTTTCGAAATTAACCACTTGCTGGCTCAGACTGAGTCTTTCTCCCTGCACATGCACATATCCAGTCCAGTAAATGAGATGAGATCAAAAGAGTATATACTAGGGAAAGATTATATATATATATATATATATATATATATATATAGAGAGAGAGAGAGAGAGAGAGAGAGAGAGAGGTGTTTACATAATGTTGGCCAGTTTCATCAAGGATTCCTGCTGCAGCAGATGCATAATTAACCCCGTTGAGTATTCTGCGTCCTACTGCGCTGGGGTCTTTAAACGGCGGCGGATAAGGAACTCCCAGCAAGTCAGCTGCGCAATTTATAAAAATTATGCCATTAAGAAAAGGGAAGGAGAAAGTTCAGGCAGACTTGTGAGCGTTACCAAACATGTCGACCAATATTTTCCCATTAGAAAATCTTCCAGTCGGACCACTACTGAAATCGCAGCCATAAGGAGCGTAGTTAGCTCTGGCAATTGACCTGAGATAATTGTTGTTGCCAACGTCGACCAATGAGTCTCCAAACACGAACATCGCCGGGACCTGCGGCGATGCAGAAGCCAACCAAGACGAGCATGGCAGCACCATAAGCAACACAGCGGCAGCCTCTACCAGCCGTGGCTTCTGATGAAGAACAGTAACGAAGACCCACATATTAAATTATTTTCTGAACAAACCAGAGATTAGGATTTCATAGAGGAGGCGGTGGTCGAAGTTTTTATACAGCGGAAATTATGAAGTGAAACGGGTTAAGTATGGATAGTTGCTTCTCGAGAATGGCTCTGGTGCTGGCTTTAGCCCATGAGCATTGGGGTTGGTGCACTTTTTAACTTCCATGTTTGTCTGGTTCTTTGCTTCCATATATAAGCATTTTGGTTGCTTCCTTCGGCTTTCATCGTCAGCCCACATATTGTTTAGAACCAAGCTGTTGTGATCTCATCATGCATATCCCAACACTTGAAGCTGTCATAGCAATTCTAGGATAGTTATAAGTGTCACGTTTGTTTTTTTTTTATAATTATGAGTTTCATGCGACACTTTTTTAATTTATGTATTAGATGATTATTATTATGCTTGAAAACTTATAGTAAAGTCCTTGATTTCCAATAATTTCACAACTTTCGTGCATAATATTCGTATTGTTTTCCTATCTATATTTGAACAAGTCGCGACCAAGAAACGAGACACCAAATATTTTCAGGACAAAACGGACTGAAAAATTTGAATTTCGACCAAATATCAGTCGAAGAAGGGTAAAAAGAGATCAACGTCATGATTCATCTTGACGACGTAATTTACGGTTTGAAAATCGATAGGTTCATCGAAAATGTCTACAAATTTGCTTATCAAGTAGCCTCACATTTTTCTCGTGTGGTGTTGTTTTTTTATGAGCTCACTTTTGCTAAACCAACAAATGTTATCATGTTTGGTTATTTTTAACCGACCACTTTAGTCACGACAATAGATAAATTAGATCTTATCAACTCATTTATGTTCTTTAAGGTTTTTGTACCCAAAGTTATATAATATGGGCTTCGCAACAACCATTGATGACTTGGTTACATAAATTTTAAGGCCCATGTCCATGCTCGTGAGCCTATGAATGTGCATAATATAAAGTTTTCAATGGGCCTGCCTACTAGTTGGGCCGATTTATTAGAAAGTTTTTAATAAAAAAACATTAAAAATTTATAAATAATTATAACATAAGATTTCATCAAAATTAAAATTTTAATTAGATAGATGAACATTAGATTATACTAGATGAGATTTGGTCAAATCATTCAAATTTTAGCTGATTTCAAATTAGCACTAATTGACTGCGATTGAGCTGGATAGTGTTTTTGTCAATGGAAATAGATTTTGCAAGAACATCACAAAGGCACTTACTCTATGGAATTATCTTGTAATCGAAAACCACTACACTTCGACGAGTGATGTTTCACTCTCTAGGACATTTTCATGTGTTCTTTTGTTACCGAACGGGACATGTGACGAAATCAGCAAGAAAATCTGTATCGAGTTCTTTTTTGCCGAGAAAAAATATTAACATTTACCGACAAAATAATATTGTTCATAGAATTATACTAGTCTTTAGCACTATCTCTAACCATCATTAGTGAAGATCATCATGATTACTAGACCAATTAAAATGTCAACTAGTTGAACATTTGCTTCCCATTGATTGTCACGCATCCAAATGTCAACCCAATTTTATACATGAATGTTTACATCACTAGTAGTGTTAAAATACGCATATTATAATGGCACCGAAAAGAAGGACCAAGTGCTTATATCGACCGTTAATTACTTTGCAAAATTCACTGGCTTTAAGTTGATACATCATCATATTTTGTAGTGTTATAGTTTGATAACATGAATTTTATTTAGACGGGCTCGAAAAACCTGCGGTACGACATAATTTGTAAAAATAAAAACTCCACAAATTAGTATAACATTGTATGTTTTAGGTCTGACCTCTAGTGACTTTGTTTTAGGGTTTCACCTCATAAATACTTTATATTAATTGGAGATGACATCTTATATATTTACTACTCACCTTAACCACATCTTATATATTAATTGAACAACAAAATTATGAATAATTTTAAAGACTTGTAGTGGAGGGGAGCATACTTCAAGATTTAGTATATTTTGAGACTATTTGCTAGAGGTTGATGAAAAGGGGGTAACAAAGAGAAGAGAAGAGAGGAGCAATGATGAAGGGTGGGGATGTCGATTGGGTGGGAGGATATGAAGGGGATAGACAAAAAATCTGAAAATGTGAAATGCTTGATTGAAGACAAGCAGTTCGAGTGGATAGAAAACAACGAAACAATTGAGAAGGTAGAGTGAGTGTTGTCACACTCCTTGGACCCGAGACAGAACAGAAAACGAATCGACCTAAAAATGAATTGAGTCGTACAACTCTTTAAATTTAATTACTTAAGACTAAAAAAAAATAATTTAACAAATAGCTCCAATATTAACATTAGATAATGTATAAGTCTATAAAGAAATATCTCATAAAATTAAATAACAAAAATTCTATTACAAGTTTAAATTGAATTCCAATCTCAAAAGACTAAAATAGAAATTTGGCCGAGCTGTCTTCTATGTTGGCTGTTGTGAATCATCTAAACTAAAACCTAAAGAAAATGTACATTGGGGTGAGTTGATTAAACTCGGTAGAGGAAAATTTTTACATTTAGTTTAAGCGTTTTAAAAGAGTATGTGAGCATGCTATGGATAAAACATTTAAATAAAACTGAGTAGAAAACGACATCATGGAAAATGTTGAAAACTTCCACTATAATGTGATACATACGTAAAATAGGTCAGTACTATCTAACGATAAAATCTCAGTGAAAATGGAGCTACTTACAGACTCTGAAGATAATATGTCATCGACAGTAACATAAATAAATAACATCAACACTCAGACTATCGTAGTAGCTATGAAGACTTGATTTAGTTTAGGGTTTTGCGCCCAGAGATACGACACATTCAATAAACTCATTACTCTAATTAACAACAACACAATAAACATACCCTCCAACAATCGAATGTGTGTAACAGAAACAGAACCCCCACATGAGTTAATCAAATTTGGTTCGTATAGCTAAGATGATCAATAAAATAAATGTTATGCATACTCGAAAGTAAATATGTTTAGGGAAAATACGTATATAATACGAAAACTAAAAAGCCATCAAAATAAACATGTCATTTTATATGAGAACACGTTTCAAAATAAATTTTACAAAAATAATACGATGTTGGATCTAAAAATAAACCCCTACCTCACAGTAGCTTATCAACACTTAAGGTCCAATCCGAACTAGGAAGTTCAATGATATGTTGAATTTGAACTTTAAACTTTGGGATATAAAGACAATCATATTATAAAATTAAAATCGAATATCTCACTTTAATTCTAACTTCAAGTTTAAGAAAACGACTCGAAAATGATTGAGTTTAAAGCCCAAAATAGTGCCAATATGAGTTCTAAAATGACCTAAAAATGTTTGGGTTTAAAGTCGAAATCTGGCTTAAAATGGGGTTTGGGCTGCGATCCAAATAAACAAGGTTATAGCCAAAACTAGGCTTGAACCGCGATCCCACATGACTCAACCTGGTAGAAGGGCTAGGGCCGAGACCCTGCTTGGCTGAGCAGCGACCCAACAAGGTCGAGAGGCTTGGGCTACAGCCCAGCCTCTTCTGAGTCGTGGCCCAGTGTTGTCTTCCCTGATGTCGTCAACACAAAATTGTCAGATTTTCCATACTTTCTAGCAAATAGAGACTCAATTAATTCACAGAATATTGAGTTATGAAAATAACACGATTCACTCCAATATTCGACCAAGATTTGAGATTTACCTAATGAGAATGTCCAATTCCTCAAAATCCTCGAGTCCCAATTTGCAACAATTCAAATAACTTTTCAGAAAACAAACCTAAAATGAAAAGGATGTTCAAGTTTTGATGCTTTTGTAAAATTTTTATTATATAATGAGGGAAACAACACTCAATGAAGCCCATGTCTCCTACTATGCTTGAACAAAGACTGTTTTTCCTCCTTAGAGAAGTTTTTCTAAGGAGGGGAAATTTCCATTTGCTACCTAACTTCCCCCTTAATGGGAGAAATTAATGTTCATTAAATTAAATAATCCTTATACTAAATTAAAAGTTTCAATAGCTGTTACAATTTCGTCAAACCAAAGTTGGGGAAGAAGAAAGAATGAATTGATTAGTAAAAGTGGAAAAAGATTAGTACTGTTTGCTCACTCACAGGAGACTGGCAACAGAGAGGGGATCATCGATCATGTTGCTTTGTCTCCCATGCAGGCCGACACAAAAGAAAAAACAAAAGGCCCTAACCCTAAGTGGGATTTCTCTGTTGATTCTGCAAGACCCTCTGAACCTTCAGGAACCTCTTTCTTTCTACACACTCATTTTACTACGTATAAATTATTCGATTCTTGTGATTCTGGGCAGCATAAGCTTTTCTGTCTACCGAAAGTGCAAACATAAAGCAAAAAGAGGACGATGGAGATTAAGTTTTTAATTGAGTAATTATGGAAGAAGAATGGACCTTAATCTTAAAAGATAATCCTACTACCCAACTGCAAAGATAATGCTTTCGTATGCTGTAGAGTATAGCATAGCTTCTTTTTGACCACCCCCCCCAAGCTATCAATTTGAAACTATACATCTCTTCATACCATACTGTACAGAAGAAGACAGTCCCTTTCTTATATTTGTTGCTTCTTTTGTTTTGGAGAAGGAAAGGAAGAGAGAGGGGGAAGCAGGATTTCAACGCCCCGCCAAAAGCCGACGTTCATGCAAAGTTAGAGATTTGAATGTTGGCCACTCAAAACCTTACTAAAAAAAATAAAAAGAAACGAGTTATGTTTGATGAGCATGTGCCGGGAGGGAAGAAGAACACGCACAGCCTCACTCACTCAGCCATGGCTAAACCTTCCTTGTTTGTTTCCTTTGCGTTTCATCTCCCAACATTCTAATTTCTCCTACCATTTTATGTGGCAGGCAGCTTTTCTTTTAATCTTCTTAATCTTCTCTCTCTCTCTCTCTCTCTCTCTCTACATTTGAGAGCTTCTGCTGTTTTAGACATCATCCACTTGCTGCAGCCCTCTGTTTGTTTTTCTACAATATTTGTCGTACAAATTCAAAGTGTCAGATCAATCAGGCGAAGCGATCGTCAAAGGTTCAATCCATCCCACGTTTCGAATTCCTATTTGTTGACTAAGTCTTAGTTTATCACTAAAATATATGTAGTCGTCTCATCCACTAACCACTACCAAAATCTGCAGGGAGTGGACCAGATTTATCTTGTCACCAAAATCAAGAAATTGGGTCTCAAATCTTGACAGTGATTTAGGAGTGTAATCATGAAATGGGAGGTGTTAATTGTAGTATACGTTACCAAATTTAGGGGTCAGAAAGGGATAAGGAAAAGTGAGTTTGCCCCTTTACAAAATCAGGATTCTGTAAAGGGTAAAATTTTGGAAGAGTCAACATCTTTGTGAGGAACATCGCCTTTAATACTTGCTGATAGGGCACCACGTGTTCTGCCTCGTGTACATATTTTGACCTTCTTCTTGGTTGAATGCCACTAAAATATAAGATTTGAACGCCCAGGTTTCTTTTTATTTTAAAATATGAAATTAACAAAATAACCACTTAAGTATTGAATCAGTGACAACTTAACAACTAAATAATTTTTATTAACAAATAAAATACTCAACTATGAGAACTGCACGACGCAAACACCGCATAACCTGTTGAAAGAAACATTAAAAACAAGAAAACTTTTCAAAATGGAAGATTTCCAGTTAATTTGTTTGAAATTGATTTGAGTATCAAAATGCAAGATTTTCAGTTAACTATTTGTAGAAAAATCAATGTACTCATAGCTAAACATGTTTCCAATTCACTAAGGAAACTCGCTAGAAAATAGATTTTAGAAACGTTAAGTTATTCGAAATCGATTTTGGTATTAAAATAGAAGATTTCTAGTTAACTCTTTGTTGAAAAATCAATGCACTCTAAGCTATACATGTTTTTGATCCACTGAGGAAATTCGCAAGAAAATTCCTCATTTGCTACACTAAAGAACAACAAAGAATTCAACAAATGAAGTAGAAAAAAATATTTTCTATTGTAGAAAGAATAACTTTTGCTATGGAAAGCAATATTTTCTCTACGGAAAGTCATCTTTCCGCTATGAAAAGTAATTTTTCCTAAGTCTTATTTCAATGACTCACTTTTCATAGTGGAAAGACAATGTTCTGCAGCAAAAAGACAACGTTTTACAGCGGAATGAATACTTTACGCAGCAAAAACTAGTCTTTCGATGTGGAAAATAAGTCATTGACCTTTCCGTTGCGGAAAATAAGTTATTGACCTCTTCGTTGTGTAAACAAATTGAAATTTTTAATGAAAAACGTGACAACGATGCTTGGTCTATTTATTTACCATAGTTGAATGTTTTATTTGTTAACAAAAATTGTTTAATGGTTGACTTGTCATTGATCACATAGTTAAGTAGTTGTTTTGTTAATTTCCCTTTTCAAATATAACTTCCTCCAATGGAATCTATTATTATTGTCACCATCGATGTGCAAAATTCAAGATAAAATGGAAAATGACACAATTCAAAAACAAACTAAATCACACGATTTTTATCGATAATTTAAAATAAGCAGTAGAAGAGTATTAAAAAATAAATAAAAGTCAAAGACCCATCCAAACTGGGATAAACAATAAGTCCAATTATGATTTCGTAAATAGAGTGATATCATAGTCTATTAAACTGTGTGAAATAAAAATGACTACATAGGAGTCTAATAAAATAATAAGAGTTTAATTTCACCAAAATGAAACCCTCAAATGCAACTAAGTAAAGAAAATGAAAGTCGAGTCTACTCTTGTGTCTGCTGCTAAAAATCTTTCTAACTAAAATCTAAATGGAGGGAGTCGTTGGTGAAGTGGACTAAACTCATCAGCGATAAAGTTTTATATTCAGTGTAGAAGTAACAAAAATGAATGAACATGTTGAATATAAAACATTTTTATAAAAAACTGAGTAGAAATATTAAGTGAGACAAGTTTCAAAACATTACACTATAGTGTAGTACTTACTTAAAATACGTCTCCACTTAATAATATAAAAATCTTAATAAAAATGGAGTCACTCACGGACTTCAGGTACACTATGTCATAGACATAAACAATAATAACAAGATACTTGGCGATCACAAAGCCACAAACAAACTTAATAAAGTTTAGGGTTTTGCGCCTAAAGACATTGTACATACAACTGTCTCATTATTCTAGTTAACAAAAAACAAACACATACTTTAACAGTCAAATGTGCGTAATGAAAACAGGAATCTCATATGGGTTGATCAAATTTGGTTCAAATGACCAAGATACTTAATAAACATAAATGTATATGCTTGAATAAAAATGTTTAATGAAAAATACATACATAATATAAAAATTGTTGAGTCATTAAAATGAGAATGTTATTTTATATGAGAACACGTATCAAATAAGTGTTTATGAAAATAAAAAAAATGTTGGATATAAAAATAAACTTTTACTTCCACTAGAGTACATCAAAGTCAAATGTCCAAAATGCTGGAAGTCCAAGAACAAATAAATCTCTAGTACCTAATCACACATGTCATGATAAACAAGCTTTTAAAACTCTCAAAAAGTTTGTTGAAATTCATAACAAGATAGGAATCAACTCATAAATTTTACAGAAACAATTCCACGAAAATCTAGTCCAAAATGACTTTTGAAAACCCTCGATAAAACACAAAAACAATTGGTTGACCCTAGAAAGAGTTCGGTCAACCGAACTAGTCATCCACCTAACCTCCCAGTCCACCAGACTTGTTGATCGGTCATTGGGCTGGTCAATCGAGCTCGAGCCCTAGTCAACCTCTGCGACAATTCACCTCATCATTTCTAACAAACTTCAATCTCTCACCGATAATTCGACTTTAAACAACACAAAACCAAGCTAGAACACATTCCAATTCAATTTCGTGCAAAATATAAACTTTTCATCCAACATTTTCATGCGGTTTAGGCTTTCATTAACTATTTCATAATTACCATGTGTTCGGATTTTTTTTAAAACAAGTGGTTCTTACCCTCATAAGGTTTCATCAGCCATCACAAAATATTTCATGTTTTCTGTCAATTCCATTAAATTCATGCATTCATACTTGCATACGTTATGACTTACAATTTTATTATACCATAAACCTATGCCAATGTCTAATCATGTGCACTTTGTGATATAGAGTCAATGACCAAAACATTTAAAATCGGTGTTTTTACTTACTTGAATTCCAAGAGTAAAGGATTTTTGGGAAATTATGAGCTTTCAAATAACTAGTAAAAATCTTAGATGGATCGGAGTCAAATTCAGATCAACCTAAACAATTTGAGAAAAATTGGGTCAAATTTGGACTGGGTCTAGTTTGGCTGAACCGAGTGTGATTCGGCTAGACTAATTTGGGTTGGCTTGATTGGACCAATTTGGTTTAGAATAAGGGTTTGAACACTAATTTTTCTTCTTCCCTCTATCGTTCTTCTTCTTTGCCGCGATGAGAAAGTTCTGTCTCTTTGTTTCGTCACCAATGGGATGAGGGTTCATTGTTAATGAGTGAGAGTTCGTTGTTGCAGAGTGAAAGGTGGTTCGCATTCACTAGAGGTGAGAGCTTGGTTGTAAGAGCCTTGTTGCCACGAGATAGGGATTCGGCCAAAGAAAGCTTCTTCGTTAAAAAGGTTGATAGTTGAGTCTAGTAGAGAGAGAGAAGGTTGGAAGACTATTGCTTGAAAGGTTGAGGTGAGTTGCTTAATCACAAATTAGTTCAATTTGCAAGAAAAAGACTCAATTTCATTCCCTTTTTTTAAAAAAAATTATGAACTAGCTTCTTGATGGTAAAAGGAAAAATCTCTTGATTTGGGTCGATTAATTTCCTCAAATCAAGAAATTAGAAGATGATTTCTCCAATTAGAGCTTAATTGATTTCTAATCGGAAAAATTAGTTGATTTGTACAACTTGAGAATAAAATTTAGGATGTTACACCTTCAATGTTGTAGAAGATACTATGTCAATCAAAAACAAAAAGACAAGATTTCTTCTCTCCTCCTCTCTCTCTTTCTCTCACATCCCAATATCATTCAAATAATTAATTACAAAATTAAATTCATACATTTATTATTATTATTATTATTTATTGTTGAGCAACATGTTTAACATGATGAAGCAGATGAATCGAGGTAGTTTAAAATGTAATTTTTATTTCCTGAATTTGGAGAGTTTCACTTGAGTGGAATCTCCACTATCTATAAACAATTATAAAGTAAGTAATTGGGATACGATGGTGCTGTCGGATCACTACCCTCGAGCCACTGTTTGAACACAGCACAGCCAAGACACTTCTGCTGTTTTTTTTTCTTAATTATCTTTTTCTTTTTGTTGCACCCATTTCATCTCTAGCAGCCTCGAGCATGTGATTACTAATAAACCATTTTTTAATGATGTTTTTTCATGGATTAACGTAGAAATTTGCACCTAATTAACTACTAAGGGTTAAAACAGAAGATTTGATTTGATCCAAACGCTTTAAATGCAGAGAAATGATGCTTACTACTTTTGACCAAAATGGGTTTTGAAGACGTGGGATCATCCTAAACCTTGCACGTCGAACATAGTTTGGCGCAGGATTTTGGAAGACTTTGGCAATCCAATGGGTTGACAAAAAGACTCAAACCAAAACTGTGGACTGTTCTAAAATACGAAAGATTCCACTGTTCAACGTGGACTGGTTTAGGTACCTACACAGAGGAAGATTTGAGATGAACTGTGGAAGAGATTTGTGTAATTCCTTTAGCTTGACACAAGATGACTTTGTGGTTGCCAATAGTTGTGATAGTTTGTTGGGGTTGAAGATCAAGTGACACAACAAGAAACTCTCGATGACAGTGCATCCTGTATCATGTGGCCCATATAAGTAGAGGTACATAATCTCACATCGCTCAAAAGAGTGAAAAATACATAGTTTATGAGTATGGTTCTTCTTCTTACTTAATACAACGCATTTTGAACTAACCTCAATAACAAAATCGTACGAAATTCAACAAAAAATAGAATCAAATAACGAATAATATCCTAATAGTTGGTAGAGTTTAGAGTGTTACTATGATTACATATGGATTAGACACATTGTCCAACCAAAGTCAATCTTTAAAATTGGATGCCAGAATGTGGAAGAGATACGAGATGTGAAGTCATGAGAAATAATGTTCCTTCAAATCTTCCATCATCTTTCAATTGCTCTCTTATCCCCATCATCACATGATATTCAAATAAAGTTAAAATCAAGTAATTTTAGGGTTTTCCAACAGCGATTCTGTTAAACATTTTCATTATCAGCTCCTCAAAATACGACTTTTTTAAAAAGAAAAAGTTAGGATTGGACAAACGAAATGTCGTTTGCTGTTCAACTTCTTCTCATGTCACTTCAAAGGCTCATCTCCCCTCTCCCTCTCCCTCTCCCTCTTCCCACAGAGGAAATGTCAAATTCAAAGCTAAGAACACGAGCAGGGCCCTTTGAAGAACACCCCAAACACCACAAGTGGGATTGAAATTACAAACAACCAATCATCTGTGGGGGGATATACCCCACATCCTCGGCAAAAAGCGTGACAAGATTCTGGGTCAGTGATAAAATTTTTATAGACGTAGTCTAATGAGTGCCTACCAATCAACTTGTGTATATCACTCTTATTAGAAATTTTTGTAACAACTTACTTGAAGGCAAGAACAATTAGTTTATGTTAATGGTAAGACATCAACTCGTAACAAAGAGAGATGTTCAACCTCGTATCCCTCTCAGAGAAAGTGAAATAGAATAGTTTATAAATAGAATTCTCTTCCCTTAGTACAACGTGTTTTGAGATAAAGTACAAAAATAAAATTATGTGGGTTTCAACTCAAAGTAAATAATATTCTATTTGTTAGAGATCAAACGATAACGGGAAAAAATAAATACGACGTGGGACAACATATTTACGTGAAAAAACCCTTACATAGAAAAAAATTATGGGCAGAGGAATAATCTACTATGAAGATCAAAATACAACCGCGAGTTTTGCGACTCTAACTTACATCAATTTATAGA
The DNA here is from genome assembly GCA_022433065.1 of Begonia loranthoides. Classification (NCBI taxonomy): domain Eukaryota; kingdom Viridiplantae; phylum Streptophyta; class Magnoliopsida; order Cucurbitales; family Begoniaceae; genus Begonia; species Begonia loranthoides. Next base: position 56,619,272 of record CM039468.1, read on the forward strand.
GAAAACGAAACTCTACATAAGATCTACAATACGGGCTCACCGGTCTGGCCCAATAGAATTCAGGTCACACCGAAATCTAACACTATTAGCATACCAAAAAGTCCCCAAAAGGGTGGTTGACGGAGATGTCAGACCCCCGAGAGGAGAAGATTGCGGTAATTCACCATGTGAACACAATATCTGTTAGTTGTAAGAGTTTAGTCTTATATTAGGGAAAATACACAATTAAATATTGTTTGATAAAAGTAAAAGCGAATGATCTATAAATAGAATTTTTATTATTGTATACAGTGCACTACGTTTTGAGATAAAACTAAAAAATAAATTTGGTACTGAAGCAAATAATATTATACAAGAGTGCACAATTTCAATAAGATAGTTTATTATTTTTTGTGCTTGATTGTTACTTGTATGGCAAATTTAAATTATTTATTTTTTAATAAATGTGAGGTTAGAACTGTGAGAGAATGGTAGGAGACTAGGAGTGGACAGGTGACATAGGGTGAGTGCCACCAGAAATTAGTGATGGTGGATAGGCGGATGATAAAAGATGATTAAAGTTGTTGTCCATGGCGACCGAGTGATTGTGGGGGCTGACTTTCTTAGCTTAGTTTTTGCGCAAATGGCCCATCCCCACTACAGAATGAGTCAACTCAGAAACGAGTTGAAAGCCAATTGAAATTATCGGACCCCCCCCCTGAAAACTGCAGGTGGCAATATATATAAATAGGAGGCGAAGCCAGAAGTTAGTCTGTCATAAACTTTCCTGGGGAAAGAGGGAAGTTGATAAAGTTTTGTGCTTTAGAGTTCGTGAAGGTTGTATTTATTCAGTTTTCCAGCATCCGAGAGAGGGTTTGAGAGAGAAAGAGATACAGAGAGAGAGAGAATGGAAGAGAGATTGGAGAAGACAAGAATGAAGGGCAATTCCATGTCTGGGGATGTGGTTAAGGATATGTCTGTTGACTGGAGAGGGAGACCTTGCGATTCTAGCAAGCATGGTGGAATTAGGGCTGCTTGTTTCGTTCTGGGTCTCTCTCTCCCTCTTTCTTATATATATGTATACTCATTGAAATTGTGTTTTACCACAGTTGATCCACTGTTCTTTTACAGCCATTTTTAATAAAAGTCTGGGCTTGATTTCAGGGCTTCAAGCGCTTGAGATGATGGCAATTGCTGGAGTGGGAAATAATCTAATAACCTACGTATTGAACGAGATGCACTTCTCTCTGTCCAAATCTGCGAACATCGTCACAAACTTTGTCGGAACCGTTTTCTTCCTCTCCCTTCTCGGTGGCTTCCTCGCAGACTCTTATCTTGGGAGCTTCTGGACCATCTTCATCTTCGGCTTCGTCGAGCTCTCTGTAATAAAAACAATCCCTTTTCCTTCATTCTTCTTTTTTGTTGATTAAAGTCTATGTCTGCACCATTAAACATAAATTTAATGGCTGCAGGGTTTTATACTGCTAACAATTCAGGCCCATCTTCCACAACTCCGGCCAACCAAGTGCAGCTCCGGAGAAGAGTGTGAGGAGGCGAAGGGATATGTGGCCTTGATATTCTTCACTGCTTTGTATTTGATGGCTTTAGGAAGTGGTTGCTTGAAACCAAACATCATTTCTCATGGCGCAGATCAATTCAGAATAGACGATTCTAAGCAATCGAAGAAGCTCTCCACTTTCTTTAACTGCGCCTACTTTGCCTTCTGCACTGGCGAGCTTATTGCCTTGACTCTTCTGGTTTGGGTTCAAACCCATTCAGGAATGGACGTTGGATTTAGAGTCTCAACTGCTGCAATGGCGATCGGATTGATCTCCCTCGTTCTGGGTACCCCTCTTTACCGGAATAAACCTCCTCGTGGGTTTATTTTCACCCCAATTGCTCAAGTAATCACTCATCTCTAACACCGTCTCTTTTCTGAAAAGCTTTTGAATGTTCTTCTGTAGCATTTACTGTCAATCTTCTTAATCAATCAGGTTTTTGTTGCTGCAATTACAAAGAGGAAGCAAATCTGCCCATCAAATTCAGAAATGCTCCATGGAAGCCATAATTTAACTCCACCAAATGCCACTACTCTACTCCATACAGACAAGTTCAGGTGGAATAAAAAGTGTATTTCAGACAAGTTTTGCTCACTCGAATGATGACTCCTCAAGAACATTCACTAAAACTTTATCAAAACTGCTCTTTTTCAGACAGATAAACCAAATAAAGATTATAAAAACTCATCCTTACCCTTTGTCTTTGTCTTTCTCGAGGTTTTACACGTAGATTCTTAAAAATGCAGAGATTATTATTAAAAGTGGTAAGCCACAGTAAAGCTACAAATTAGCTTATGAATGATTTTGATGACAATTTGCAGATTTCTTGACAAAGCATGCATCAAAATTGAAGATGGCAGTGAAGAAAGCGAAAGCCCATGGAGACTCTGCACAGTGGCGCAGGTGGAGCAAGTGAAGATCATCATCTCTGTCATCCCCATCTTCGCCTGCACCATCATCTTCAACACCATTCTAGCTCAGCTCCAAACTTTCTCCGTTCAGCAAGGAAGCGCAATGGACGCTCGGATCACCCCCAACTTCCAAATCCCTCCCGCCTCCCTCCAGTCCATACCTTATATTATCCTCATTTTCGTCGTTCCCCTCTACGAAACCACCTTCGTCCCCATCGCCCGGAGGCTCACCGGCAGAGACGCCGGAATCTCCCCGCTGCAGAGAGTCGGCGTTGGGCTCTTGATCGCCACTTTCTCTATGGTTTCCGCTGCGATTGTGGAGAGAAAGAGGAGAGTCTCTGCTGTCGAGAAGGAAGAGAGGCTCTCCATTTTCTGGATCGCTCCTCAGTTCTTGATATTTGGTGTTTCCGAGATGTTTACAGCGGTTGGGCTGGTTGAGTTTTTTTACAAGCAGTCGTTAGAGGGGATGCAAACTTTCTTGACGGCCATGACTTATTGCTCCTACTCATTTGGGTTCTATCTGAGTTCTCTTCTGGTTTCTCTGGTAAACAAAATCTCTTCTTCTTCTTCTTCTTCCTCCTCCTCCTCTTCCGGGGGAGGGTGGCTCAGCCAAAATGACCTTAACAAAGACAGACTAGACCTTTTCTATTGGCTATTAGCAGCCCTCAGCTTCATCAACTTCTTCAACTATCTCTTCTGGTCCAACTGGTATTCCTACAATCCATCTCTCTCGCTTCCTCTGCATCCATCACCGGACCTTGAAACCCAGTACCTGCATCCTTCCAAGTACGAGAATGATAAGCACTAACCCGCCGTCTTCCTCTTCTGATTATTATTATCATAATTTCTAACGAAGAGAGAGATAACTAACTAGGCTCGCTATTTATACTACCTTCTTCTCATCACCATTAATTTAGAAATTTTGAATATTTATCCAGAATCCACTGCGCTGGATTCAGTATGTATGTATACATCGATATAATTAAATAAAACAATGTAGAAATTGCTCATCCGTTCTTCTTTTTGTTGTTTGACCAACTCGAATGACTCAGTGAGCTGCCTTCTTACAACTGTCGAATCAGGGTGTTTCATGATCATATGTAGCGAGGAGCTTTGACATAAAGGAGAAGAAACTGGAAGTGGGAGTCCTTGTATATTGTGACCAATGAGTGAAAGGGGATACGCATGGCTCCAGTCTTTCCTTTGCCTCTTCCTTTTCAACCTAAAAAGCACAAAAAGAAATGATATACTCCAATGGAATTCTAAAACTGTTTCTGTAAATAGCCAATCAGTTTGATTTCTGAAAATGGTTTTTAAGAAAATGGAATTTATGAACTCATTTGGGCTGTTTTTCTGGGTTTCAATCTCTACCCTGAATTGGACCAAGGAATGGCCCAAAGTGCCCATTAATAATATCCCCAACAGTTGATCAATCTAGTCGAAGCAGTATAAAAAAAAAAATTAACAAAATAATTATTGAACTATGAAATTAATGATAAGTCAACTACTAAATAATTTTTATTAACAAATAAAATATTCAATTATGGGAAATGAACGACACAAATATTGTCGTTCACCTGTTAAAAGAAATGTTAAAAATGAGAAAATTTTTCAAAATGGAAGATTTTTTGTTAATTTGTTCAAAATCGATTTTGGTATCCAAATGAAAGATTTTTAGTTAACTGTTTGTTGAAAAATCGATGTATTCCAAACTAAACATGTTTTCGATTCAGTAAGGAAATTCGTCGGAAAACAGATTTTAGAAACGTTAAGTTGTTCAAAATCGATTTTGATATTAAAATGGAAGATTTTCAGTTAACTGTTTGTTGAAAAATCAATGTACTCCAAGCTAGACATGTTTCTGATCCACTGAGGAAACTCGTTGAAAAATTTGTTATTTGCTACACTGAAGAACGAAAAATAATTCAACAAATGGAGTACAAAGAGTATTTTTCATTGCGGAAAGAATAGCTTCCATTGCGGAAATTAATCTTTATGTCGCGCAAAGTAATCTTTCTGCTGCGAAAGTCATCTTTCTTAAGTCCTATTCAAGAACTCACTTTTCGCATTAGAAAGAAAATATTTTGTAGTGGAAAAACAATATTCTACAACTTAATATAAGTCTTTGACCTTTCCGCTGCGCAAACAAATTAAAATTTTTAACGGAACACGTGACAACAACACTTGCTCCTTTATTTCCAGTAGTTGAATATTTTATTTGTTATAGTGGTTGACTTGTCATTGAGCTCATAATTCGGTGGTTGTTTTGTTAATTTTCCCAAAAAAACAAAAAATTTGGTATCTCTTGTCGCGGATTTTGATGGCAAAGTGTTTTCTCACGCTGCAACATCATCAGACACAGGCGACTCTGAATCTGAAAATGTTTCGAACTTGTGTTCTTGTCAAACTCTCTCTCTCTCTCGAACGTTGTTTATGGTGTTTGGTATGATAGTTGTTTGTTGAGGCATGAATAGCACATGAAGGAACTGCCAACCATAGCCCATACACCATCTTACTATCATATGTTATAACACCTCTTCCCAACGTCCTTGTTTGCTTAAGACACTCAAATGCATCTTCGATCGTCACTTCCATGTCCAACCTTCCCCTATGATCGCCATTTTCACTACTCAATCAGGTATTAGTCTCTAACAATCTCCATTAAAGAGCCCTTCTTTTGACAAACTTTTCAGCATCACACATGCAGGATTCCATGCCCATTTTCTTGTTTTCTTAAGAATCTAATTAGGAAATGAACGTTTGGTCGAGAAAACTTACTCGAACTTGATGATTGAATTTGTTTTCTATTTTCAGAGATTTCTTTTCAAGAAAAAAAAGGCTTTCTTTTTTTGTTTGCTAAGCTGATTTCTAATTCTGAATAATAGTACACTGCAAACAATGGGAATCTCACAATCCTCTCCAAACATGGCCTGTACACAATTCATTCTCTGCTAAAATAACAACTTTAATCAATGTGGGAGTTGGTTTAATTTACAGATGTGACATTTCTGTCTTTCCTCCAGCCATTGCAGGACTGATTGAGAGATAAATTGTAGCTTTATAGAGAACAGCTTCAGGGGTCAGCGGAGGAGGAGGCAAAGAGGATGAGGGGAAAAGTAGTGGCTGTTTCAGGGAGAGCCATCGCTGTGCTTTGCATTTCTAGTTTCTTGGGAGGGCTACTGCTCAGTAGTCGCGCATGGACTCAACCTGCTCACCATACGGAGCCTCGTTTTCCCTTCATTCCCGCCCATGTCAATAAGTTGGAAGCAGCCCTCACCACCACTGCTGACTGCGCTGATCGTAAGCGGGTGAGTTTCCATTGTCATTCAGGTTTTCTAATTGTTCTTATGATTTAGAAGTAGTTTAGTCTCGTTGTTGACCGTTTGACTTTCTGGGAAAACAAACAGAAACTGAGTGAAGGAAATTCTGGAGATATCATGAACGAAGTGAAAGAAACACATCAAGCGATTCAGTGAGAACACAAAGCTGTATTCTGTTTGCTACTATTAGTTTAATATATGATTATGAAAGGTTTGAACTGAGTTCATGAAAAATTAATGGCGCTACAGATCGTTGGACAAAACAATATCGACGTTGGAAATGAAACTGGCAGCGGCTCGAACGACGACAGTGAGCAGGAAAAAGGATTTGGAAGAAGCGATGAGAGGGTCGAACCAGAGTCAGCCGCAGAAGGCGTTTGTAGTGATCGGAATCAACACAGCATTCAGCAGCAAGAAACGCCGAGACTCCCTTCGAAACACATGGATGCCAAGAGGTCAGAAAAACTGCTGTTTTCTAGTATTCGATCCTTCGTTCCGCACTGCTTAACAACGACGGCTGTTGACAGGAGCCAAACTGAAGAAATTGGAGACGGAGAAAGGGATAGTGATAAGGTTCGTGATCGGGCACAGCGCGAGCGGAGGAGGAGCTCTGGATAAAGGCATAGACGTGGAGGAAGCGGAGAACGAGGACTTCCTGAGGCTGAATCACGTGGAGGGATACCACCAACTCTCCTCGAAAACTCGATTATATTTCTCCACCGCTCTCTCCATCTGGGACGCTGAGTTCTACGTCAAGGTTGACGATGACGTTCATCTGAATCTGGGTGCGTCATATAATGAGCTCATCTCCTCAAATCTTTCTTCAATATTTTTCAGATGCTTTTATCTGAAATTTCTTAAAATATATCCAGGAGCGCTCGTAAGTACGCTATCGAGATACCGATCAAAACCCAGAGTATACATCGGGTGTATGAAATCCGGACCTGTTCTTTTTGAAAAGTAAGCCGAATTGTCGAGAACTTCAAACTGAACTTTTATTTTATCTGTTAAATAAATATATATTTATGAGTTGACGTGACAGAGGAATGAAGTATCACGAGCCAGAACATTGGAAATTCGGAGAAGAAGGGAACAAATATTTCAGACATGCCACTGGCCAAATCTACGCCATCTCCAGAGACCTGGTGGCCTATGTCGCCGTCAACTCGTATCAATCTAAACTTTGAATGCTCCGATTGATTTCATAGGAAATCTACCATTTCCGCTAACTTTTGTCGGGTTTGGCTTATTGCAGTCCCATATTGCATAGATATGCAAATGAGGACGTGTCACTGGGGTCGTGGCTGATTGGGTTAGAGGTAGAACACGTGGACGACCGATCCATGTGCTGTGGGTCCCCTCCAGGTAAATACTTGACTCAATCATGCTTAGTTTTGCTCCGAGTATACGCTATAACGTTGATTTACTGGCCTGCAACTATGAAACGGGAAAGCAGACTGTGAGTGGAAAGCAAGAGGGGGAAATGTGTGCGTGGCATCGTTTGATTGGAAGTGCAGTGGAATCTGCAAATCGGTGGAGAGGATGATGGACGTCCACAACTCGTGTGGAGAAGGAGAAGGAGCTGTTTGGACCTTTGATCTTTTGACCGATGGGACTGGAAGTGATGGAGTCTAGATGCTAGAGATACACTTGTGATAAGAGTGGTTGATTGGAGGGCGGTCTATAAATTAGCAATTGGGACGAGGGCAATTGATATTTTTGTATGTTAAGTGCTGCTGAAAATGAAGTCCTTCACGTTAAATTAAATAAACTTCATTTGAATTTCATTAACATTTGAATCTATCTGTGCCGTGCCAATTTCAATATATTTTCTAGTTGTTTTTGGTCTCTTCATAATTGGATCCATCAGGGTTTGGGGATTGAACTATATAACAACTACTTTCAAAATGAACTCTTCATGATTCTATGAAACTACGTTCAAATCAAGTTGAAGAAAATGCCCTTGAGACCTCTACAACTAAGATTCAGGTTGAGCACAAGTTGCGTGGGTGCAGCATACAGCTAACCTCAACTGCTATCTATGTACGTAAACTAAATTAAGGCGGGGTTTCCGTTTTGTGGTTCAAGCCGCTTGTCAAGGGAATTATTTCTACAAGAAACTACTTCAATCTTAGCTAAGTCGTATAAGAATATCTGGAACATGCATATACTCATACATAGCTTAAACTTTACCTCATTATCTACTTGGGTGCTGAAGGACCGTCATGACTCGTTTCTTCAGGCCTTGTTAGAAGAAAACTATTTTTGCTGCTTAAATTCGGAGAAGGATTGGCGTTGGGGGCTTCTGTTGAGGACAATTTATGATCCTTAACGACATCAAGTAGCAGTCTGTACTTTGTAACGACATCTTTATACAAGCTTAAAAGAATCTTCACATCCCCAACAGTTAACTCACCAGCCTCCATATCCATGTAAGGATGACTTGAGGAGGCCCCTGCAAAAAAACAAAGTTGAACAGGGCTGAAGAATTAACAAGAACAAATATATCTAGCAAAACATAAAAAAGAACATGGTAATGACGTTATAATAATATAGATACTATGCCTCGTGCTTAAGCTCTCATAGGCGTGTTAACCCCTTGTCACCTACAGGTCATTTCATAGGAAGCTGATATTTGTCCAAAAAATACCTTTATTAATCTCATTAGTGATCTCTTTATGCATAGCTGAAGGAACAGGGCCTGCTTGAAAACTAGAGGTCATGATCCCATTCCGCAGAATTGTAGGCATCATCTCTGCCACTCTCTGATTTTGTCTAGCTGCTTCCATTTGTTCCTCAAACTCCATTTCATCCATAGAAAGAGATTTTGCATTTAAGTCAAGGATAAATATTTTAACTGAGGAAAGATTCGTAAAACAATACGCAGCTTCAGACACAAGTTTAGCCTGCCTCCGATATAACTGTATAAACCTCAAATTGGAATGCAACTGTGGAGGATTGGCCTGCCGATTGAATGCCAGAAAAAACATGAGACTTGCATTTAAAAAAAAAAATGATAATTTTAATCCGGACTCCGGATAATTCCAACTAAATTTTATAAATTCACGAGTAGGAGATAATTTTTATTGTACATTCAACTCTCCTATTGCCATAATTCAATTCGGATGTTTAGGGTCTCAATTACAAAAATTCTAGCCATTAGATCATTGAGTGTGCTCTTTTGGCAGTAGGTTCGCATCATTTTCATATACTACTTAACTTTTAGGCTTCTGAAAGTCACACCACAATCAAATTAAACAGATATAAGAAATAAGCATTCCAAAAAATATGTACCATATTCAACAATTGAACATTCATGATCAGCGGAATGACTTATTACCAAGAAAGCTTGCCTTGATCACAACATATATGAGAACAGGAAGAAAGTCATCTGCCCCTCCTAGCACATGATTTTCTGCCATTGATGCATTCAGGAACAAATTGTTGATGACTTTGCAACAATTCATTATACATAAAAGCTTCTCTCGAGGAGCTTTAAAAGCATTGATTCTCTGCAACTCTTTCTCTGCGAGCTGTGGACAATAAAAATGCAGATTTAAATAAATGGTGTAAGCAAAACTAAATTTTTACTCCGTAAAGCAGAAAAAATGATAGAACCTTTTTTGTACAAGATGAAGGGCAAAACAATAGATGAGATGGTTTTAAAATAAACTCTCAATGAACAACTCGTCATGTGTTCATGAATAAAGTTTCCCATCTAAAAAATAGATACAGTAATAGTGCCAGACAAAAAAATAAAGAAACTGATCGACACTTATAAGAGTTCTGAAACAGAATATTTATTTTCTCATATGTAAAACTAAAATTTGAATGAATAATATTAATGAATGGCAATCATCACTGATTATAATAGTGACAGATGAGAAAGGGTGGGAGAAAGACCAGCTTAACTGAACTGAACCACTAGGTTTTACTTTATCACTTGGCTTAATTTTGTCACAACTACTAGGTTCACTTTGGATGACAAAATGAACCAATCAGCTTTGTTTAACTAGAATTCTAGTGGCGAAAAAACCAACATCAAAATCATGCCTTTTGGTACATCGTAAATTTTATATACTCTTTTTTCCTCCTCGAGCTCATGCATCAGTCCTCGAGCTCATACTTTTCACAAATAACAAATCCTACATCTACTTCTCAAACCTGTTCCACCTTTCCCGTTCCCTATCTCATATTTTTCCTTACATGACCCAAATCTCGTCCTCTCCTCTTCCACTTGTAGCTAACCTATCTCCACATTCTCTCTTTTCTTCACCATTAACCCTCATCCATTTCTCCCACTTTACCTCAAATTCTAAGTAAAATGCATGCAACTTCAGACTAGTGTCCATTTGGAAGCTAATCGACAAAGAAATCAAATCTACATCTTTTCTATCACAACATGCCACAAAAATTTTCAACACTCTTCAGACAATTATTTCAACCTAAACTGAATTAAAGAAATGCTAGTGCCATACTAGAGTATATAAATTTGTATGCTTATCATTTTATGATATAGTAAAGTGACAGTTCATTCTCTTACATCATATAGTCTTGATTACAAGTTCTCATAAAAGTATAAAATTTATCAGTTATAAGATGTTTGATATGAGTAGAAATGCTGGATCAAAATTTTCTTCTAAAGCGCCTCAAGTATTTCATGGGCCTTTAAGAATTTGAGTGAGACATGATAAATTGGAGGGGCGAAGATCATTGTCTGTTGCAGTTAGCCCCGCAAACATGGAACTTGTTAGAGAATAGTAAATATTTTCTCATATAAAAGCATACCCAAAAAGAAAGACCTTTTGACATATTCTATGTTCCTGAACAACGAGCTTTCTGCTTCAAAATGATAACTGTATAATGCTTTTTGTTAGAAAAATTTTATAAAACTGAAAATCGTCTCAAATCATTAATTCACTTCATCACAAGTAAAGAATTTTCAAGACTATCAAAGTGGGAGGTTGATTGCACAATTACGTAATTCAAATTACTTTTAATAGAATGTCTTTAAACTCCATCCCTTCAATTCATCATCACTTGCATATAATCTGGAAAACTCCCATGAATTTCTTGAGAAGCTTCAGAAGAAAAATTTTATCCACCATTTTCTCACTCTCAGCTATCTCACAACTAATCAAATTTAACAATCGATAATATATGCTATCCCAACTATAAGATATAAGAGAATAAATTTTCACTTTATTATATAATTATATCATATGCCAACAAAATCCTACGTTCTAGCATGGACCTAATATTCTTCAATCCAATTTAATTCGAACTAATTGTTCACAGAATTTTTATAAATTTCTTTGTTTACAATGAGAAACTTAACCATATCATTTCTCTTTGGTAGATATTTACACTAACAAGCAGTACTACTCATTATTTCTAAATTATAGGCCAACTAGAGCATTGCATATGCAATGGCAAACATGTGCTAATTATGAATCAGTATTACAAAACATTAAACTTAAAAGAAAAAGAAGTGTAAAAAATGACAAATAAGAGCTTCATCACCCCACCTAACAAGAAGCTAATGACACTGATATTTAAGGAGTAGCAATATTGAAGATATCAGGACGTTATTCCAAGCACTTCATATGCACATGAAAATTATTAAGTGCAGTGTATATATACATATGGTCTCAAATAGAAAAAGCTTTGAAATCCTAAATCTATTACCTATTATCCAGGTAAGCAATTGCAAGGTATTAACAATTATAAATAAGGGAAAAACAAGTAAGGCACGAAAGAATACCAGCCAAGAAGCTTCATTACAAAGGACTGCAGGAATATCCAGGTGCTCAGGCTTCAAGAACTGTTGCAACAAGCATATCTTCTCAGTCACTACCTTATCAATCTTTCTATCCTCCAAAGAAGCAAATGTACGCGTGAACAGTTTTGTCATGACATATTTTTCCAAACCCTACGTTGCCAACATTGAAAATGAAATGTCTCTATCAGAATACCAGAAAAAAAAACTCTTCTAATACATCTATTATCTTTACACGATCATTTCATTTGTAGAGAGAATTCAGCATATATTAACAAATAACTATCGTATATTGAGAAACATATATTAGAAAAAGGACTCAGGGTCAGGGATAGACAACAGAAAATAAATACGTCTATTGGAATGACATCACTTTGCGTAAGAATTTTCAGAGGAAAGGAGAGGAACAAGTTAACAGAATGGAGACATATGATATGATACGGAATTAACCTCCATGGAAGAATCAACTTCCTCATCTGTGGCACCAGCCCATAGAGGATGATCTCTAATTGCATCTTCCATAGTAGAGAAGAAATCTTGAATCCTCTTGCAATCATTATCAGGATCCGCCGCGTGAAACGAAAAAGATACAATGAAGCTAGAAAACAAGATGCATGATCAACTCAGAAGAAGAATATGATAGAAAAGATGAAAATTGAAAAAAAACACAAATTACAAAAATAAACGTATCGTGATTGAGCACAGATAAACATGAGATGAATTTAAGAGACCTTTTAATGGATCGGACGAGATCGAGCGAAGCAGGATTCCGCATTCGATCAAGAAAATCGAAAAACGTAACCGAGTTCGAGAAGCCTGGTGCAGTCGAGGATGGCAATTCCTCCATCGGTTTGGAAACTCTAATGGACCACTGCGGTTGAAACAGATAGCAATTTCGTATTGCTGAATCCGTACGTGAATCTGAGCGTGGGTGACATCAAATGGAAAAGGAAAGTAGAAGCAGAGTTGTAAGTGTTCATAATTGAGTCCTAAGAGTGAAACTTCCCGAAGAGGTTGAACAGAAGAAGATGGAAGACTGTTAGGTTTGAGGAAGCGCCTCGTGATTTTCCCCTGCATGGTACAAGAAACCGACTCACTCTCTTATCTTGGGCTGGGCCTTGATTCTTTGAGCCCAACTAGAGAAATGGGCCTTCAATTTAAAAAATAATAATTACGGGCCACTGAAAAAATTGGGTGAAAATTCTCCAATTTCAAATTTATAAATGATTAAAAAAATGTAGTTTATTAACCCATAATTATATTGGTATTTGGCTATAAGAACTTGTGTAATGTCCCTCAGTGTTGCTAGTACAATATTGTTTGTTTTGGGCCAAAACTAGCATGATTTTATTTTTGGGGTTAGCTTAAAACGCGTTGTATTAGATAGAAATGAGAACTCTACTTATAAACCATGCATTTTCTATTCTCCCAAGTGATATGAGATTGTGCATCTCCACTAATATAGGTTGGACCCACACCTAGGTTATTCTTGCCCTTTATAGGGCAGACTGCAACAATCTCCCCCCTTAGGAACTTGACATCTTCGTTAACCACACTTTTAGTTGTAATTTCGCTCTGATGCCATTTGCATTGTTCTCCAATGCTCCCAGTACAATATTGTCTGCTTTGAGCCGAACTCTGCACGATTTTTTTTTTGGGGGTTAACCCAAAACATGTTATACTAGGTGAGGAGGAGAACTCTACTTATAAACCATGCATTTTACACTCTCCCAAGTGATGTGAGATTGTACACTCCCACTAATATGGGTCAGACCCACACCTGGGTTATTATTGATAATTAACCAAAAATAATTACAAAAAATAATTATATGGTGAATTTAATGCCATGGTGGTGCCACATTAATAGATGTACCTCTTTTTAGAGTCATTAGAGGATTAATAATAAGTTAATTTTACCAACATATAACAAACCATAGCCATAATGTCTATGTACAATGCAAAATATTATTCTATTGGGTGTACAGTTACATTGCTTAAACACTATTAATATTGTTCTTAAGCTTAAGTTGACCTGTATTTCGTCTGAACATAAACAAAACTAATTAGGGTTTCAGTAATGAACACAAGGAAAGAAGAAGGAAAAGAAGGAAAGCGTGGAGTTGAATCAACCAGTGGTTATCTAAATCCTCCCGAAGCCCCTTGATTATCGTATAATTTCATGTGCCAAGGCTAAGCCTGTTTCCCACCTACACATTCATCTCATAATTTGGCTAAACCTGGCTTCGTCTACCTGGAATGATTTACAGAGTGTTGGGATTGCTGATGGAGCATTTTGAATAAACTAATGGCAGTCCATTCATAATGAATATCCCAAGGCAGTACTTGTTTAGCTGTTCTTAACCTTTCTTTCGTAACAATCAAATATCCACTTAATCATATCGACTTTTTCTTCCCTCGGGATCGTTTTTTCCCCTTTTGAAGTTTTCCAACTGCAGACTGTAATGTCAACATGGCCATTGCTGTCATGGAGAGCGTGAGCCTCACCTTCTGCAGTAGACATGATTCAAACAAAAACCTCGTTTAAACCATAAAGGGTTCTGTTCGAACCTTCTTCTTAGCCTAATCTTTGGTAGTTCCCTATGCACCCAACAGAAAATCGAGAAAAGTAAAAGACATGTCTTCTAGGGTTTAGGGTTTACACTTAGAACATTTCTAGCAGTAGTTTTAGCTAAATCGTTTGAATTTGGTTGAATGTCCTTGCGGGATTTTTTTGGGTGTAATTTCGGTGAGGTTTTCTCAGTCCATTAATAGCTTCAAATTGCAGAGTGATTCAAGATACATAACAGCGCCACGCTCTACCAATGAGAGTGGATGACATTGGTGGGGAGCCCGCAAAAACTATCGACTTACATATAAAAAAATAAATAAAATATTATTATTCTTGTTCCTTAAACTTGCTTCTTACGGTAACTAGCTTTAACCATGCCCGTCGGCGTAGTCGCCGGACGTCAACTATTCTCATCAACCATATGTACGCGTGACCTCCCAGCTCATTGACATCAATCATCATTCACATTTATATGTATACTGATTGTAAGAATAAAGCCATTTTAGCTTCCTCAAAGCATACCTATAACAGAGCGCAGAGCCTACAGAAGAAGGGATAGTATATCAATAAAATCCCATTTTGAAGAGCAATAAATGAGTTCCTCCAATGGCGGTGTGCCTCCAGGTTTCCGGTTCCATCCGACGGATGAAGAGCTTCTTCACTACTATTTGAGAAAAAAGGTGAGCTTGCACAAGTTCGATATGGAGGTTATTAGGGAGGTGGACTTGAACAAGATGGAACCTTGGGACTTGCAAGGTAATTTTTATTAATCTAGCAATCTTATTTTCCCATCTTTATACATGAAAATATGTCATTTTTTTATCAGTTTCTCCGATTGAGATAGTTCGGTGTTTGTGTAATTATACAGAGAGGTGTAAGATAGGGTCGACGCCGCAAAACGAATGGTACTTTTTTAGCCACAAGGATCGGAAGTACCCGACCGGATCAAGGACGAACCGGGCAACAAATGCTGGATTTTGGAAGGCAACTGGCAGAGACAAGTGCATTAGGAACAGCTACAAGAAGATTGGAATGAGGAAAACCCTTGTTTTTTACAGAGGTAGAGCTCCTCATGGCCAAAAGACTGATTGGATTATGCATGAATATCGTCTTGAAGATGGCGATGATCCTCACCCAAATACTACCGTAACTCTCTCTCTCTCTCTCTCTCTCTCTCTCTCTCTCTCTTACATGCACTACGTAGAAGGCACGCTGATTTTGTTGGTACTTCGTCTCTGTTTAGTTGTGCATGCACATTGACTTAGAAAATACAAAATAATCTGAAATATATACCCAAAAGGTCAACTTGATCAACTAAATCAAAGAACGCCTCCCCTGTTTATGATATTTGACTATGGATCATCTTCGTTTTGTCGATCACACCGGAAGGAATAAACGAAGTTTGTTCCCCAAATGCAGGAGGATGGGTGGGTGGTGTGTAGGGTCTTCAAGAAGAAGAATTTGTTCAAATTGGGCGGAAGCGACGGCAGTATTAGCCCGGAATCAAATCGACCGCTGATCAACTCAAGCTCCAACCACTTCAGTCGTACATTGGGTCTGCACAGAGAAAGCCACCAATATCTTGTCCGGCCAATGCACAATCTAAACCATGATGCCGATCAAACACCATTTGGAAAGTCCGATCTAGGCCTCAACTATCCCCTCATCACCGCCCCTCACCACACGTTGTTTCACCCTCATACCCTAGCTTCCAACGCCCTAAAGTCCCACGAAGGCTACCACTACACTTCGCCAATTATGTTCAAGCAGCTGATGATGAACTCTAGAGATGAGAGTGGAGAGGGTCTGGAGATGGGCATTTGCGATGCAGGCGGCGCACAACCTATGATGGGCGGAAGAGACGAGAGCTTGGGGTTGAACGAGTGGGCTATGCTTGACCGGCTCGTCACGTCACATTTGGGAGATGAAGATGCTTCGTCCAAGGACGTGAGATTTGAGGATGGAAATGGGTCTTCTGTCGGACAAATCAATCAGCCTTCTCTGCGTGGGGAGACGAACTTTTGGGGGTATGGCAAGTAATGGGTAGACATTAATATTATTCATAACATTTCTAAAAAGGAAATGTCATCGGAGAATAACTAAGTGTCAGAATTCTCAGTTCTTTCTATTTTAAGCTCTTTCGGATTCTTGTATAAGAATATATGTTGTGCAATTGGTAGATTTGCTCTTTATTTTGGCTTCGACAAGCATAATCTTTGCAAAAACATACAAGCATCTTCATCCACATTTGCAGATGATGGGTAGTTAAAGGCCACCGCAATCGTAGTTTGAATGGCCGTTTGAAACCCTGTAAAAAATGGCCATGAGCGCAAGAATAAAAAATTTGATCACTTTTGACGAAGTTTCAAGGAGTGAACCATGCAAATAGGTTTCTAGAGTTAGCCACACCATTCTCATCTTTCTCTCCTTTTCATACTCATCAAAAGCTTCTTCTACCTTCCTCTTTGCTTCCGTCTCCATCAAAATGATGCGACTGTTTAGCTTTTGAGCCAAGCAGCGGCCCAGAACGACGGCGTCTTCGAGGGAGGCCGAGCCGCCCTGCGCTAGGAAAGGGCCCATCGCATGCATGGCATCTCCGGCCACAGTCACCGTCCCTCTCCGAAGCTTCTTTTGTAGCAGCTCCCATGGCAGTCTGCATCTCAAGTCTGTAAGATGTAATGATTTTTTATCACTTTCCTTCACAATCTCTCGAATTTTCTGGGGGAAGTCTTGCATCGCCTCCATGGCTGATTCCCAAATAAGCTCTTGATCCTCTGCCGCCACTGTATCTGTTTTCATGGACAATGTAACACGTGATAGCAGTAGAACATGTTAACTAAAATTATGATATATAAAGTAACCTAATGAGGAGCGTTCTCGATTGATGAACCAATAGACTTGGTTGCGATTGATAGGCATCTGTCCCAGTCGAACTCTATCTTTACCATTATAGATGACAAACTCACTATCAAAACCATGCCCATTTTCATAGTAAGTCAATCCCCTTAGCGCAACCGTAGACAAGAGCTTCGTAGAGGTCAAACCAACCAAGCGTGAAACCACAGAGTTTATGCCATCACATCCAATCACCACCTGTGATCAAAACAATAGTACCAAAACCCAGAAAAAACAGAACCAGAGAGTAAGAATTACCTTAGGGGTAAGAACCTTTCCAGTGTTTAGTTCTAGCATGGGATAACTAGTTAAAGATTCCATTCTGATTGAAATCACATGACAGCCCAGGCGAATGGTTTCGGGCGGTAGATCGTCTGCCAAAGCTTTAAGAAGATCAGGTCGTCTCAAGCATCGTACTTCTCCTTTCCTGCTCAGATTTTTTGTACACTCAATCCCTTAATTTATGATAGAATTATACACAATATGCTGATTTCTTCTGTACAAGATCATCTAGATCTCACCCAATAGGAAGATCCAGTCGCTTCCCATTTTCCAGAAAATCAAAATAAGCCCTGTACATAAACTGAATAAGTAAGAAACCCAGAGAGAGTGACAGAGACAGAGAGAGAGAGAGAGAGAGTTACGATGTTATGGGGATGGAAGTCTGTCTGAGCTTGAAACCAACGCCAAGTTGATCGAGAGCGCGCCACCCGTTTGGTTGTACAATGATAGCAGCGCCGGTGGCTCGGAGCGTCTGTGATTTTTCCAATACAGTGCTGCTGATTCCCTTCCTATAAACACATTCCAACATCAAACTCTATCATCTCACGCAACCCAAAAGGTAAAAGATGAACATCAAAACAAGGAGGAGATGGGTTGTTAATGGCAGTAGATGTAATTGATAAGACCTGTGCAGAGCAAGGGCAGTGGCAAGGCCGCATATTCCGCCCCCCACAATCACAATATCTCTTGTTTCTCCCATTTCCATCCCTTTTCAATCTTTGTCTACTTCTGTTCGCTATCTTTGCCTTCTGAGTTAACCTTTCAATGAATGAATCAGGGTTTTATAAACATAATTTTGGCATTTTAAATTCCTCTCCTACGCCAAACGGGTTCAGTTGACGACTCAGCATCTTCTTCCCAGATGTAAAGCTAACTCTAGAGGCTTAAAGTTTGGCCTGTCACCCGACACCGCCCACGCCCCTAACTCTAGCTCCCCACATTAGGTTAGTCCTTCAAAATCAACGATGCAACAACTGTGACCACTTGTGCGGTGCGTGTGGGGTAGGAGACAGTGAAGACATTGTAGGAGGGAGGACAATTTTGAGGCGTGTGGCCCCTACTTCATTTACTCTTCTCCATCTGCAAACTTTCCCCTTGACTTTGAAAGAAGACAGCAGCTCCTCTCACTCCAACGTCAATGCAAATTTAGAAGGAATGAAACTCTTGCAAAATTTATAATTTTTGGACAGCGAAAAAAAAGTGTGGAGCAAGATTGTTCGAGTAGCTTGTAGTTTTTGGGGTGTTTCTAGGAGGTATTCTTTGGTTTACCATCATGGTTAATGCAAACCTAGGGTATAAGAAACCCTAGACCCAATAACAAACGCAAAATTGACAACAGATCGTCGTAAAAAGAAAAAAAGAGACTAAGTTTTTTGTAAAGAAGAAAAAAAGATAGATATTTGATGAAAAAAAAAAAACCTCATAAAACAAACAAAGTTTTATTCAAAATTCAATCTCTTACAAATGGTGCCTCTAGGTCCTTTTTATAGACTTCTAAAATGAATTATAACTAATAAAAATAATAGTTAGGAAACCCTAGGTTGCGGCTAGGGTTGGCTTACATGTGCAAAGGGTTAAAATTAGGTTAAATTTAGGGTTTAGAGATGGGTCACGTACAAAGTAGGCTTGCTGAAAACTGGGCAGAAATCGAAATGCTATTTGAATGACCAAACCATCTTCAAATCTTACGATCTTGGTGTCTATGGAAAGCATAAGATGTCTTCTTTAATTAGCAAGAAGATCACGTGTCCATTTGAAATCTTGATCTAGCCAAATCTTCATATCAATTTTTGCGCGCAGAAAAACCAAGGCCCAATCTTATGCTTTATAGTCTTTGTCCTTCTAATTGACCCATTTAGAATCACGAATGCCTTCATTGTTATTGTTCCTAGCACATTCTTCCACCATTGCTTCTTCAACAACACTTAGCATCATCATTGTCATTGACTCTTGGATTGTAGACTCCTTTTGGATTTCTTTTATCAAAAGTTGAAGTCTCTCGTTCATCTTCTTTGTCCTTGCTCTAGTCATTGGGCCTCCAATGCCTTTCAAATGGATCTTGGTCCTTGTATACCACTTAGATCACATCAATGGTGATTTCTGGATTGACGTTAATGGATGAATATAATTTTCGTTTTGAAATTGAAATTAAATTGGTTGTTGAAAACGGTTGATTTCAAATTTATATCATGTTATAATCATAAACCAAAGTTTTATGGATCGTTTGGGGTTGTTTCGTTGTGGGAAAGAATGAAACTCTTTGCAAAACATGTTTTTAGGGTCATTCTTGACTTTTAACCTAATCATTTTATGGTTGATTCAAGGTCGGTTTCTGATCCAGTTTGGACCTTGGACTCTATTATTGTCACGACCCGAAGGGGGGCCGAATAGAAATGCTGGGCCAAACGACCTGATCTTCGTAGAAGACCCGATCGCCCAACCCAAGGCTAATTAAATTATTGCGGAAGACTTATATAAATACCCAGCCGTAGCCCACTTATGATGGGCCACGGTCCATATAGTGATTGCGAGATTAATTAATAATGCGAAAATAATAAACTTAAGAATCCAAGTAACTACTGTGCATACAATCCAAGAAAATCCAACAACCAAAGTTTGGTATTTCTACAGTCATCCAAACTAAAGATTATACAATCACCCCGAATATTTCTACAGTCATCCAAACTAAAGATTATACAATCACCCCGAATATTTCTAAACGATAAATAAAAGTTTAACAAGATGAAACCTATGAAATAGAATAAAGTCCCTACTCTGAATCTCACTCAGGTTTAATTAATCTTCTCTTTACCTAGGAAAATAAGTCAATTGAGATGAGTGACTAGCTCAGTATGAGATTTATACTAAATACTATGCATGTGTAAAACTTGTTTTACCTTTTCTTGAAAACCATGAGTTTCGCGGAATCATGCATATTTTAATAAAAACATTTAAATCCTTTTCGTCTCAAGGAAATCAGGCTCGAAGGCCTTCGACGAGATATTAAGAAAACATGGTTGCATAAGTGGAGATTCAAGTACAAGATTAGGAGAATTTTGAAGCTGTTTCAAAATCCGCCTAGAATCTAACCTCCGAACACTCATGAGTATTTTTGACATTCTAGAAGATTTTATTTCAAAATATTTTCTTTAATGAAGATTATAGCCAACATTTCATGGTATCTGGAACAGGTTTTTATGTTACATTTGAAGGTCATTTACTATGTCAAACATTCACATTACAGAGACCTAAAATCCAGCCAAGGACGTATTTTGTGTTTTTATTATTTTAAGGTTACTTTTGTAATTTGTTTTTGAGGATATTTTTGTAAATTGGCTTTAGTGTTTCTTTGGAGGGATTCTTAAGCTCTCTAAGGCAGCCCTAATCCTCAATTTAGAATCCATTTTGAAGCTAAAACTTTATTGTTTTCGGAGCTCCCTCCAAAACACCTCATCGGATTTTCAGCTAAGGAGTTTCTGCGGCCTGAATTCTAAAGAACTTCCCTCCTCAAGTTTGTCTACTTTTTGAGGTTGGATTTTATAATAGTTTCTCCCAGCAACTTACCCTAGTTGCTATCCCAAAGAGGAGAAGTAGAAAAGTGGAGAGAAAACAAGTTGGAGTGGCTTCTTTCAAGGAGTCCGTTGAAGTCGCATTTCTCGGTTGTGGAGAATCTGCGAACTACTCCTGATTTTTCGTTTCTGTTTTGTTCGATTTCTTTCGAGATTTGTTCTGTAATTTTAAGGGATTAAAGCCTTGGCTTTTAGGAAGGATTGAGCGTAAATTTGGTAACATTTGGATTTAAATTCGTCATTTTATGAATGTTTCTTTACTGGTCGCCGTTTCTGTTCCTGCGAGTACAGATTTAGAGCTGAACCTTGTTCCATTCATAACTCGCGTTCCACAACGAGTTTGAATGACATTTTTGAACTGCATTACCCTCTCTAGTACTTTTTGAATCCCTGAAATTTTAGTGGTGTTTGGATGTATGAATTTTAAGATACAGTTGTTTAAAGTTACTACCCTGTTTTGAGTTAATTGATTGAGCTCTTTTTGTTGAATTGATAACATTGCACTTGGAAGTGCATCAGTACCTTGATTTCTTATCAGTGATTTCTCTTATGTCCGTTGTTTTTTTCTGTAAAGTATTTCCACATAAATCTTTATATTTCTGCTTTTGCAGTTTTCTTTTTTTATTTTACATTCCATTCTCTACATGTTCAATTGACAACACTACTTTAATCTTGTAAAAACACAAACCTTTTACCTGTTACAGGTCTTGCTTTTCGAGAAGAAAGAGGTTGTTCTAAATTTCAAAAGTGAACAAATAATTGCAGATTTATATGTATGAACGTTTGAATTAGAATGCCAATAAAAGTTTCTTCAATTATGCCTCAACCGGATATTTTTACAAGGATTCGAGAATGAAAATCAAAGGGTAGGAGCTCTTTCTGCATTTCCCGCGAGCACAGTGAGCAGGTTGTTGGCGAAGGGATCGCTGAGATGCTTGGCAAAGTTCTCCACCGGCCCTTCCCCTGTAACATAGGCTTGTACAAAGAATCCAAGCATCGAAAACATAGCCAGCCGCCCATTCTTTATCTCCTTCACCTTCAAAATGGCAGCCTGATCCGGATCCTTGGCCAGACCCAATGGGTCAAAAGGACCACCCGGGTGAAGCTTGTCCTCCAAGTCCTACCCATACACATGAAATCAAAATTTAGCTCCTTCATTCTCACACACAATCACAAGACCTTTTCCGGCGGAGTGGTTTCTTACCAGGCCGTTGATTATTCGGTAGTATTCAGCACCGCCGACAAGAGCAACCTCGGCAATCACCGCCAAAACGAGATTGATGGGGATGTTCTTTCCGAAGTAGTTCAATGTGTTTCCATCCAGAAGGAGAGCTCCTGTCTGCGTTGTCAATCAAAGCATCTTCAATCACTAGTTCGATCATCCTAATCTCATTTCAGTAGAAGTAATGAAAGGAAAGATAGAAAACCTTGAACCAAACAGCCTCAGGGCCACAGTTAGCTCCGAATTTGTTGAAGGCCTCGGGTATGATAAACCCAGCGGCTCCAAGCATGGCCCACCGCGCGTGAATCAGCTCATACGCTTGATATCTGCAATTACACCAAGAGTAAGATCTTCAATCTACCATAGGCATTCAGATAAAGAGAGAGGACAAAAAATTCAGAGAGACATACTTGCTGAAATCCGCAGGCTTCTTGCTCAAACCAAAAGGATCGTAACCATAACTGAGATTTAAAATGAGATCACATTAGAGGAGAACAACCAACGTCTGTCGAATTTCAAAACTTGATAAAAAAAGGGATAGGTTGAAGGGAGAAATAATCATACTCTCCGGGGACTTCTCCGGTCAAGTACTCAGGGATCTCAGATCGGTCCAAGAGCCCCTCTGGCAAGAATATCCTCCTGTCCGGACCTGATACATACAAATTAATTGATTTCTAAACATACAGACGATGAAAATCAAGCCTTAATTAAGCCATTAACCACTAAAAGAACAAATTATCTCATGGGATGTTTTAAAATGGAGTTGAAAGGTTGGAAAATGGGACTAACTCACCATACCACTTGGCGAGCTCAACATCAATTGAAGAAACGGCGGCAGGCTTTGCCTTGGCGGGTTTCTTCTTAGAAAAGAGAGCGACAGTCTTGAAGGTGGAAGGCGTAGAAGCGTTGGGAGGAGCCGAGCGAGCGGTTCCACTGAAATTGAGAGGATTTCCCAACATTTCGGACACGCCAAGGGAGGCGGCGGCTCTGGATGCTGCGCAGGAAGCCATGTCTACAGAGCCTCAGGTGTGGAGACGATGACGAACGGAAGAGGATGAAAATAAGGGAAGAATGGGGGGAGATACTATAAGCACGCTCTGGTGGATGCAGACGTGACACGTAGGACGGGGTGCATTAGCTTAGCGCAAGCTCAAAAATCCAATGCTGCGTTTTGATTGGGCGCATGGGTCGACGTGGCAGATAACCGTGACAACATGGGATACCACCTTGAACGTGCAATCGGTAATTGATTGGATTCGGATAACGAGTCCTATCCCCTGGATCTACTGCTTGGTCACAGCAATTTTCTGAAATAGAATGTTTTTTTTAACCTAAAAATGTCTTTTTTACCCTAAAAATGTCTTTTTTACCGAACAATAACCCAAAAGTTCTTCCTTTTTTCATTACATCAAGAGTTAAACAATTGAGACCAGAAACCCTAATTTTATTTTTGGGTGGAATCACTATAAAAAAAAGAAAGATTCAAACTTTTGGCAAAAGGTAAATTCAAAAAATTTTAAAAAACATTTCATAGGAATTTTCCATTACATTACAGTACAGACTGTAAAATACAATGTCACACTGTCTTTGCTATAAAATATGTTGGTAGATTACAATATCTGCACCCACAAGGTAAATTTGATTAAATTTGGAAGAACTAGTTGAGAAATCTCATCTTCTCCACTTGTCAATCTCTTTTGAAGTAGCTCTGATAAGCTTCTTACTGTTAAGAACAAGCTCATCAACTATGGCAACAATGTCATCCCTGGTGTTAAACACAAAACGTAAGTCATAAAATGCTCATTAGTCCACTACCACCAAGGTTTGGAAAGTAGAACCGAAGATACAAACAAGAAGCTGAGGCAAACTAAAGTTCCAAAAATAAATTTTGCAGTGGAAGTCGCTTAAAAAACTTACTGAGAAGGGAGATTCTGGTGGCTTAGATTCCCTACATTGGAGTATCTTCTGCTCTGATCCTGAGCAATTCCCCTCCCAACGCCATAGCCAAACCCTAATCCAATGCCACACCCAGCACCAAATCCAAATCCAAATTGTAGGCCATGAATTCCAGGACCAAAGCCCACACCTGATGGAGAAAATACATTTTGATATGAACGAAAGGACAACTTAGTTATGAATTTAGTAGAATATACAAACTTGAATACTTTAACTGTGCTAAATTCAATAATCAAAACATTGAAACCAGATTTTAACCATAAATACCAAGTTCAACACTATAGTTATTGTGGCAGCCTGCTCTGTGAAGGTAAAAATGACCTAAATTAGAGTTCGGTCCATACCAGTGGAGGTGCACAATCCCACATTGCTTGAGAGGGTGGAGAAACTCATGGTTTATAAGTAAAGTTATCCTCTCTATCTAGTACAACGCATTTTGGGCCAATCCCAAAAGCAAAACTGTGCGGAGTTCGGCGCAAAACAGACAATATTGTATTAAGAGGAGTAGAGATGTTATAGTTATGGTTCTTTTAGTCAACAACTACAATTATTAGACTAATATGAATCGTGAATTAAAAAGCGACCATTTTTGCTTCAAGTTCATAAAACCACATCTCAGAAAGAGAACTAGGGAGTGAGGAATGAAGGAAAACTTCATTTACTCATCCACTCCCACTACACCCAGTTCAATCCTAAAAATTGAAGATAGGTAAATGCTATTGGAAGTTGGTCATGGATATATGATGCACGAACCAAAATTGTAAGCAGCCCCTTCTTTAGTAATACGAGATATTAAGATACATATATATATATATACTCGAAAACTTCCTTCTTCAAATGATGGAGGAATGTAATTAATGAAAAATATAGCACGTTTTAACATCTCTACATTGCAACAAATAAAAGGATTGTAAAATAATCCACCCATTAATTGCAAAACTCTATTAAAGAACAGAACGATTGTCTAACCACAATTACAAGCCACCAAAAGCCAAAAAGAAAAAAACGAAAGCTCAAGAATGTTTCATGGGAGAAATAATCATCTAATTGAAATCAAAATCTAAACATCAATCGATGCCTTGTTGCATCAAGCAACAAAAAACATAGATCCATGCAACTGTCAAATATGAGCTTTTTAGAACAAGTTCCGTATGTTCTCTGAATTTAGTCCTAAGAAAATATAAGACAATACAGTTGACCAAATGGTGGAGTACATCTGATCCTCACCAAACTTTCTTTTTCTGGCCAGAGGCCGGCACCAGTTTATGTTTAAGGAAGTCATATATCTTAGCTGTAGAAGAGTTAGCAAATCATCCTTCCAAAGGGAAACTTAACTACTCTCACCAGCAATTGTGTTTCAAAATAGGCAAAGCAATTTAATTCAATCCGATAATCTCTATCCATCAACAAATAATTTTCCGTTATTAGGAATTGGAAAATCCTAAATAATTTCCCCACATTGATTTAACTTTCCTGATATAATGTGTGTTTTCGTGGGTGTGTGTGTTAATTAACAGTACTAGATTACAACTTAAGACAGTTTTCTAAACGAGTTTTCAAACTCCCTAGCCTAACATACCAAGAACAGGTGCATAAATCCTGAAATTGAAAAACATAGCCCAATGATTCAGTATTAAAGAATACTGCGATAATTTGTAGGTGAGGGAAGCAAAAAATTTCTTCGATCAATTGAAGTATCCCGTTTCAATCAAGTGTTCCAGAACTATTTCAAATACTGATTTCAGATGACCAAGAAGAATGAGAAAAAGAGAGAGAGAGAGAATCATGAAGACAAAGAAATCAAAAAGTGAAGCGGGGGAAAGTAAGTGCCCACCTCCAATTAGGCCAACTCCAAAGCCGAAACCGCAACCAACTCCAATGCCAAAGGCGGGACCAACCTTCCCCAGTTGTTTTGATTTCAAAACCGGAAGCCTCCACAGCAATCCCGTCTCTTCTTCTTCCCTCTCCCCTCTCCTTCCGTTCATTTTATCAGCTCAGAAGACTCGGCGTGGAGACCACCCCCACCAACTCTGCCCGACGGGAATTTGAGATCGAAATCTGTGTGGGCTTGGACAGATGGGACTCAAGTAGTGAGCCCATGTACTCGTAAAGGCCCATTGGGCTTTCAAAGCCCATCATTTATAGATAAGATTTGAGTGATTGAATGTAGTTTCAGCAAAACGACAAAAAAAAAAAGTGAGCAATTAAATTAGCAACTCCGCCATGTCTTTCAATTTTCAATAGCCCAGGAGAGGAGGCGATGGCATGCGTCGGGTATGGTTTATTGACAAAACCTGCTGGACTCGCCCGACCCGGAGACATTGCCTGTTTTGCTTCGCCATCGACCTTCTTGGGAAGAAGAAGAGTGGCGTCTTTGAACGTTAGGGCCGACTCTATGGCTACCGAAAAGCTGGGAATCAAGATTGAAAGGAACCCTCCCGAGTCCAAGCTCGATCAATTAGGTGTCCGAAAGTGGCCCAAGTCTGTCTCTTTTCCTTTGATTGTTTCTTCTTCCAGTTTTCCGGGTTTGAAACCATTTGGAGCGACCAAAAAGCTCGATTGTTGCCTCGTTTTGTCTATTTCCTTTTTTAATTTCTTCAGTTTTTGGTTGGCTATATTAATCTATGCTTCAGATGATTCATTTGGATGTATGAGAACTTTGTTTCTGATAAATTAGATTCATTTATTTTGTCTGCTGACCTATTTCCGCTCGATGGTCCCATTTTCACGTTGTTTCTGAGATGCAGAACATATAAAATTGAACCACGATAATTTCCTGCTGACGATTTTTCCGAAGTCCTTTGAAAAGGAGCAGACTTTCAACTTTAAGACCATTACCTTCCCTCCTTAAACTAAACTTGATTTTTGTTTTGTATGTCTTTATTATGTTATCAAACATCTGCATTAGCTGTGTATTACTAGGACTTGAAAATTACAGTAGTATCAGTTGTTTTGGGTTTTTGAGTTGTAAGGAAGTGATGGCATTTAGGTGAAACAGGTGGGGCTGCCAACCAAGCAACTTCCCATGGACATATGAAGCGAAAGAAACGTGTTTTTTGCTTAAAGGGAAAGTGAAGGTGACCCCTGCTGGATCAAATGAGAGTGTGGAGATTGGCGCTGGAGACTTGGTTGAGTTTCCTAAAGGAATGAGCTGCACTTGGGATGTTTCCGTCACTGTGGACAAGCACTACAACTTCAGCTAGTGACCTATGTAAACGCCATTCCCCTTCTACTCGCTTTGTGGTTCCTCTGTTTCTGTAATAACTTGCTGCTTCCTTCTCTCACTCGCTTGGTCTCTTTTAGTTTACTGATGAACATGAAAACAGTTTAATGTTCGAAGTATGGTAACTACTTTTCTTACATTTTACTGTGAAAGTAAAATGACGATGGACCCAAAATGCAGAATGTAGGCAACTAAAGAATGAAGTTGGAAGAACAGTTGAAGATGATTACAAATTTGACAATAGTTAACATCCATGGAAAAGTGGTATTAAGAAAATTATGAGTAGAAGCCAGAAGGTGCATTTTTACGTTCAAATTTTGCTGATTTTTGTCAGTAGATAAACATGTTTTTTCAATTTATGCAAAAAGATTACTTTTTTAATAATAATGAAAAAGAAATCCGAAAACTTGGCTTTTATTTTTGCAAGTTCATAGGAAATTTGACTGAAAATGATTGTCTATATCAATGGAATCAAAAGCAACGACCAAACTGACGAGAGGTTATCTGCTAAAACAGGGGAGATTAAGAGTATGCTCTTAGTTCCGAACAATCTAAGCCAACGCTTCCTCTCCCTCCTCGACAAATGCAGTCATCTAAGGCACCTTCAACAACTTCAGGCCTTCGTCGTCACTCTCGGCTTCTCCCACAATCACTTCTTCGCGTTCAAGCTCGTCCGCTTCTGCCATCTCTCTCTCGCCAATCTGCCTTATGCCCGCTTCATCTTCGACCACATTGATTCTCCCAATGTTTTCCTCTACACCGCCTTGATCACCGCCTATGCTTCTCACCCGGATCACTACCAGTCCGCGTTATTGTTATACCGTCGCATGATCCGGACTGGGAATCCTCAACCCAACCATTTTATCTACCCTCATGTTTTAAAATCTTGTCCTGATGTTCTGGATTCTCTTGGCATTAAACTTGTGCACTCACAGATTTTAAGATCGGGTTTTGGAGGATACCTAGTTGTACAAACGGCCCTTATTGATTCCTACGCTCGAATCAATTTAGAAGTTGGAACTGCAAGACAGATGTTCGATGAAATGCCTGAGAAAAATGTTGTATCATGGACAGCTATGATTTCTGGGTACGCTAGATTGGGAGAGATTGATAATGCTATACTGTTGTTTGAGAAAATGCCTGAAAGAGATGTTCCAGCTTGGAATGCTGTTATAACTGGATGTGCACAAAATGGGTTGTTTTCTAAAGCAATATTACTATTTAGAAGAATGATTATTCTGGATCAGGAAGAGAAGAAAAGGAAAAATAAGCCTAACCAGGTTACAATTGCCTGCGCACTTGCAGCTTGTGCTCATACTGGTATGCTTCAGCTTGGTAAGTGGACTCATGGTTATATTTATAAAATTGGTCTTGGTCTTAATTCATTCCTCTCAAGTGCTCTCATAGACATGTATGGCAAATGCGGCAGCTTAAAAGTAGCGAGAAAGGTGTTCGATATGACTTCAGACAGAAGTTCGATTTCTTGGAATTCCATGATCAACTGTTATGCCCTCCATGGACAAAGTGAGAACTCAATTAATGTGTTTGAAGAGATGATCCAAAGCGAAGATGGAGTCAGGCCCGACGAGGTTACTTTCGTAGGCCTACTGAGTGCTTGTGCACATGGAGGATTACTCGAAAGAGGCTACCATTACTTCAAATCAATTCAAGATTATGGGGTTGTGCCTCAAATCGAACACTATGGGTGCATGATAGACATTCTTGGCCGAGCAGGGCGATTTGAAGAAGCTATGGAAGTTGTGAGGGGGATGACCATGAAACCCGACGAAGTTGTTTGGGGTTCATTGCTTAACGGGTGTAAGATCCACGGACGAATGGATTTGGCGGAGATTTCAGTGAAGAAATTGATGGAGATTGATCCGGAAAATGGTGGTTATGGGATCATGTTGGCAAATATCTATGTGGAATTGGGAAAGTGGGAGGAAGTTGGCAAAATGAGAGAAACTTTGAAGGAACACAGGGCTTACAAGATTCCTGGTTGCAGCTGGATTGAGATCGATAATCAAGTCTATCAATTTTTTTATCTCGATAGGGATCACCCTCAAAAAGAAGACATATTCAGAGTTATGGAGTCCCTTTCCGGTTTTGTCGCCATGAAATAAAATAAATTCGAAAGAGATTGTCATTCTTTCAACTTTCATCAGTATCTGACTTTCTAATCGTTCGACGTGGCGGTGAATATTCGACCGAGTGTCATGTTTTGTAAGTCATTGGTTAGGGCCGGCCGGTAAGACGACACTAGATTGGCTTAGCATCTTCCAATTTGTTGAGGGTACACTCTTATTCCCAAGAGTGATTAGTGTGCATTAGCCTACGAGAAAAGCCGAGATGGTGTTATTATTATGCATATCTGGCCTCAGGTTCATCATCTAACTCAACTTTCTCCATTTCTGCAGGGCATGAAATGTAAAAATTCATCTATCTTATTTTAATTATTATATTAATTAAAGACTGACGAATAATTATCACATCATTAAATAAGAATATAATGTATCTTTCGTCCAATCATTTGTTTCTTTGTTGGACTAACCATAGGATTGAACTAACTACTGTTCATAACTTACTTCCAAAATCAGCGGATGGAAAGTTTCGCATCTTTTTATGGAAGGTAGACTTACCAAACAATCATAAAAATAATATTGATAATATAAAATATATCTACATAAACACAATAATATTAAATTCTCTTATCGAACAATGAGAATCTTTGATAATCAATAAATCTCTTAGATTATACATCCAATCCAACATCTCTATTGAAACTATCCAGTTCGTCATTAGTGGTCGAGTTTTGCATGACAGATATGTAAATATTTGGTTATGGATTATTTTGTAAAACTCGTGTTTTACATAATTTTAAAATTTTATGTGTAAATTTTTTTTGTAAAGCGTTGAAAAGTTGACCCATTTTATCGCGTAGTTGTCACGTGTAATTTTTTGGTCAAACAGTAAAAAAATGATCAATTTAAATTATGAAAATATTTTTGATACATTGTTTTGAACAAAGAATGTTTTAGATTTTAAGTCAAAATTTGAATTAGATTTGTATAATATATAAGTTTTAAATTATATATTATTTATATTAAATTATTAGGTTTTTTAATAAAAGAAGGAGAAGACATGAAGGAGAAATCCTTCTTGTCGGCCTCCGCAACTGAGAGAGGAGTTGGTGACTAATTTTACCGTTTCTCCACTCAATTCATGTTCACGACATCGTGTATTCTATCTTTTGTGAAACGTTTCGTAGGTAAGTTGATTTCTAACCTCATTTTTCCGTTTTGAAGTGAAGAGTTTTTTATTGGCTTCAAATTCGAGCTTGGAAACTCAAATCCAAGAAAAATTTCTAGATTACATTGGTTGTATTAGAGTTTATATAGGGTTAATTATAGTTAGAAGTCGGAAATCGAGTGGAAACACAAAAAACCCACGATTTTTCTGCGATTCCGATCAATTAACGGTCGACTGGAAGAACTTCGTCAATCACTTGTCGACTGGAGGAATGCTATTGATTGACCAGTGTACCGCAGGTCAATAACATCCCTTTTTCAAACTTTTTTTAAAACGTTATGATTTCAAATGCATTTTCTAATTTAAAACATTACACAACAGCAGATTTTGTATTTTAAAACCAAAATATTAGAACACAAGAGAAAACTTACTAAAACAAAATACCATAAATAAAAGTATTTTTTTAAAAACATTATTACAAAACCCTTTACTTTTTTATTTCATTCGTTAGCCTATCCAGCCACAAGATCTGCAATGCGCAAAACTCCATCAACTGCTCCTACTCTCGTTACTGTGCATACCTACATCACAAGACTTAAACTATGAACCTAACGCTAAGTAAGAGATAGAAAATATGCAATGTTCATGCTATGTAACTTTCTAAAACACATGCATTTTTGGTTTTCATTTAAGAAAAAAACCTATCTTTTCTGTTATTTAATTATAGTTCCATAAGAGTTTAGAACGTTGGAGATTTCCCATGGAAAATAAAAAATACATCTTGGGGATCCAACCTGGGCAGAACCATCACTCAATCCCGACGGGGGATGAGTTGCATCATCTCTTAGTTCCCCCAAGTATTACTGTCACTAATCTCCCCAACCTCCAACACCTATTTACATATATTCCATTTCGTTTCCATTTACGCTTAATGATACAATGGATACTCACACAGCTCGAATGAATGTTGTTCGCTTTGGGTGATCACCCTTCACAAACTTGTTTTTAGTTTAACATCCCATACCACTAACCCATAACACATTCATTCAATATGTATGAACATCCATTTACCATTTTCAAAACATATGCATGATAAATCATTTTCATCTCTTTTCAAATCCATGATGCATGATAACATTCAATTTAATAAAATCTAACCTGTTAACAATACAATCTCGAAGCATGATCATAATCTTATAACTTAAGGTCTAATAAACATAACATCAACCAATGCATAAATCCACGTATCAAAAGCAGTACATCCTCAAGTAGAACATGATCAACACCTAATATCTATTAAACACAATCATCACACATCAAATAATCCTCAAGTGAATAAACAATAAGTCCTACTCTTGTGATGTATCCCTTAAGGGAAAAAGACAAGCATCTATTCGTTACTTGGAGTCTTTAGGGAGTTTAGCACTTAAAATCCCTCTTCTCAATACCTTCAAAAGGTAAAATATAATCATCAATAACAACTGACTATTAACTTTATCACTCACCACTGTCCATCAAAGTAGCAAGTAAAATAAACCATAAAACATCATTTCAATAGTTCATTATCATCAACAACATCTATATTATTATTTCTCATTCTTGCTCATCAGATAGTAAGCGAGATAAACATTTAAATCCAATCACAGGTTATTATCCTCAAGCCATCAACTAAACTAATAGAACTAACCCAAATTAACAGAGTATAAACAACCATTTCCATCCAATAAGCAGTAGCCAAAATGCATAACAAAATATTACATTGATAGTCTCTTAGGCAGTAACCAAACCAAAGAACAGACTTCACTTCAACAGAGCAATATTTTCACACAGCATTAATCAACAGGGATTCAAAACTCACAACAGCATAACAATGTCAACAACAAAACATAAGACCTCCGAAATGCCCATTAAGCAGTAACAGAAATAGAAAGCAACACTCCCCCTTAACACTTTCATCTTCTATCTTCTACTTTTAACATAACTTTCACCTAAAATACATAAAACCAGGAAGTAACTCTTCATACCTGAAGAACGAGAGAGAGAGAGAGAGAGAGAGAGCAGAGAAAACTTGAAAACTGGAACTCCAGAACTGTTCTTCCCTCCAAGAAATCAACCGCCTCCTTCTACCTTATATAACCCATATCCTTACTCTTCTACAGCAGCCAAATGGAGGAGAAGAAACATGTGGGCGCACGCATGACATCCAGGTAGTTCCACCGTTTTGTCTCTCCAATCAGAGTACAATATTCTGCTAATTTCAGGCGACGTTTGAACTTCTTGGTTGATCACCTTCATGAAGATGATCGACCACAAATTTCATCCTTACAACTTCAAAGGCCACGATTGACCGCAAATCCTGCCTTGATCAACAGCAAATCCTAAAACTTGGTGGAGCCGGTCAATCACCAACACTCACATGATCGACTACTCAGCAT
The DNA here is from genome assembly GCA_022433065.1 of Begonia loranthoides. Classification (NCBI taxonomy): domain Eukaryota; kingdom Viridiplantae; phylum Streptophyta; class Magnoliopsida; order Cucurbitales; family Begoniaceae; genus Begonia; species Begonia loranthoides. The sequence continues at coordinate 56,652,220 of CM039468.1, forward strand.
TTCGCTCTTCACTGTAATATTTTGCAATGTTGACGATCGACTGCCCCACTCTTTTTGATCAACCGCTACCTCCATATAAAGTCTCTGAACATAATTTACACTAATAGTGGCCAATTAATCTCGTAATTGTCTTGCCAAAACACTAAACCTTCATATTTCACAGAGAAACCGGTCGATCGTTTGAACAATCATAAACACCCTTTGATCGACCACTCCCCATAAATATCATATAATCACTTAATTTACTACTCTTCCACACATCATATCCAAATCATCCAAACAAATACTATTAACATCCAATATAGCTCTAATTATCCTCACATAATCTTATACTTAGCATTACGAAAATTTGAGGTATTATAGGGTCGACCAGGGAGTGCTCCTCGTCAATTTTGGTCGACTAGAAGTGACAATGGTCGACCACCAGTCGACTAGAAGTGGGAATTTGTCCCCGTTTTGTCACGTTGGGCTATTTTTGCTTCAGTTGGGTCCCTAGACTTTATATAGGATCCTTTGACCTATTCCTTGTGACTCATTGATGGAAAAATTATCGTCTTTTAGCAAAGTTTTAGGCTCAGTTCGGTTTATGGATTTCGAGCCGATTTCCAATAAAGTCATGCTCATTTGACTTTAGATGAGTCTCCTCAAATGTTGAGTCTTGGATGGTTGCAGACATGTATTATCGACCACTGTGAGGTTTCGGTTGACCATCGGCGTGTTTCGTTGACACTGAATGGTCCTGGTTAATCGTTGTGGAGTTTGGTCAAAGCTGCGAGGATGGCTTGGTAAGCAAGCAACCAGTTATGTAGGCGCCAACTCCTCTAAGTAATAAACGTCTTTTTCTTCTTTCTTTTTGAGTTTAGTGACAGTTCATCAAAACAATTGTCCAAGATTGCTAGATCGAGCACGTGACGCGCATAGTATTAAGTTCAAGAGCGGGTTGTCTCCTCTTCAACATTTCTACTACTTCCTTCCCTATTCAAACTCATTATTTCTTGTGCTTCCCCGGGTACGAGTGAGCTTGGGGTTGGAGTTGCACCGCTCGACTAGAAAGATAGGATTCGAAAAGATTGCTTACTCTGATATAGAGTTAAAGGGAGAGCAGTGGTCCGCACGCACCGTCGGATCATTACATTAAGGTCAAGCGTGTATTTCATTATTGAGTGGTATCGGTTGACCACTGTGATGCCTTGTCGACCATGGTTGGGTTCGATGACTTCAGTTATGTCTTCTTGACTGCTGAGTAGATCAGGTCGAGTCGTTTCCCATCACCATGTCATGTCAACTGGTGGTGCTTTCTGGTTGTCTGTTAAGGTGTCGGGTCGACCGTGGTTATGTTTTGGTCGACCGCATCGTTTGTTTCTTGAAGTTGGGTTTGGCGAACTCCGTTCAGCTTCACCAACCATACCTGGGTTTTAGTATGGTTTTGTGTTTGGTCTAGGACTCTTGGGCGATATTTCTAGATTTGATTTCCGGTTTGAGACTTGTTGTTGTCCGTAGAGACCGTATTGGATTTCTAGTCTTTTTTGAGACTTATATGTTTTCCCACGTATGATTGTTGGGATGTTGACATCGGCCTTGTTACAGGTTCCGGAGATATAAGTGGTTCGACCCTCACTTCCAATAGCACATGGAGTTGGCTAGTTGGTAAGAGTGTCGTGGTTGCCTATGAGGTAGAGATTTTTATACTTTCTGCACTGCATTGCATCATGATTTCAAAACGAATATTTTGTGGGATACCACACCTGAAAACATAACGGGGACTGTTTCGACAACACGTTTGTTTTTACGTATATGTATATTTTCTTATGTTTACTTTCTGTACATGGTATTCCATTTTCAATATATGTATATATATTGGGAGGATGAATTCTGTTGATGCTTTGGGTACTCTGGCGCCAAAACATTACAAGGCTATCCTGTGAAACCTTCTACTGCGTGAAGGTTGATTGTTTATATGTGTGAAATAGGGATGGGACATGGTGACAATGTCCTCGGGTTTCGAACATCGGAAGTCAAAATGGAGATGGGACGGTGATGATGTGTCATTGAGTTTCGAGCCCCAAAACTTGGTCAGAGTGTTAGTCACATGGATTAAAAGGTTGTCAGTCACTGGGTTTTGTCTATCATAGTACTATTTTATTTGACGGGTGGCATGCCCCTCGTCAATTTGGAACCTATAGATATTTTAGTTGAGAAGCAATCCGTCGCAAGCAACCTTATCCGTTTTTATTTGATCGTATTGGTTGTGTTGTCACCGGGCATTAGCTAGCCAGCAACTAGGATGACTCGCTGGATTTCTGGATAGTTGTCATTTGTATTTCATTTGCCTCATGAGGTGTTGTCATCAACGAATGACCACTTGTTCTCTTATGAGTGTCGAATGGATCATTGAGTGACCATCTTTTTTCACTGATGACGTTGGCGTATTTTGCAATATAGTTGTCTATGTATATAGCAGATTTTTGATGAAGCTATATTGAGGGCCATAGACCGATTTATTAAAATGATAAATAGATTTGAATGATTTAAAATCCATGTACGGTAAAAGAGAAATATGAAAAATGGTTTTCAAAGATGGGAAAAGTAATTTTTAGCATGCATTGTATTTAGTAGAGATTTCTCTACTGAATTTGTCACTCACCCTTTAGTCTATATTATTTTTCAGGTTAGAGTGTAGGTTCGGTGCATGAGATATGCACGTGTTGTCGTGGGGCATTGTCGATACCCCTTGGGTGGGTGTATCGATCTTCTCTTGGATGTGTGGAGGTTCGTCAGTCCGATCCCTTCATATCAGGTACATTTGAGATTTGTAGTTTTGGTGTTGTTTTGTTTAATTCCTGCACAATATTTTCTTTTTTAATTGTTATACTATCATGTCTCTTGTTGATCACTCTGTGGATCTTAACTCCTGTGATTTGAATTTTAGTCTTAATTTCATGTTAAAACTTCTGCTTTTCTCTAATCTTGTGTTGGGCAATTGGATTCCTTCTGAAAATTAGGTCGCTTGACCAGTGATTCAATTAAGTCTGCCTCCAATTGGTGATCAAGTTTATTTTCTAGTTTTGTTTCACAATTATAATATTTTAATAACAGTTTATCGAAGGAACTGGTGAGATATTTTTTGTTTTTTGGGTATTTTCATACAGTGGTTTGTGGAAGCACAATAAAGGAGGCCTGGCCACTTGGGTATTTTCTTTTTGATGTTGATTTGAAGCTGGAAGGAGTTGTTGCGGGATGTTCTGTTTTGGTTCTTTTGAACCACAATTAAATCTCTATTCGACCCTTCGTTGTTGAATATTACGTTTGCTAGTCCATTCTGTAGGGCAGGGGATTTGGCAGCTTTCAACTTTACACATCCTAAAGGGTCGTATCCTACGTGGAATATATAACGTATCCAAATTGGCTTTTAAAAGAGGTCTTTGCTGTCACCTTTCTCTGCAATTAAATCATATAATAAAATCTTATTACATGTAAAATGGTCACAAATCTTAGTGATTAGACCATTAGTTACTATCACAAATCTTAGTGCTTCGTTAACCATTGCCATGTTAAAGACAGCTTGGGCCTCACTACTTGAGAGCCTGTTGTTGTGATCTCGATTTTACAGCGTCGCTCCAACACGTGGTGCTCTGAAAGGTACTTATAAAATAAAGAAAAAGAAAAAGAAAAAAATTTTAAAGAAGAAGAAGAAAATTGTTTTTTATTGAAAAATTTCTCTGTTTTTCTTTTTAATTTTTGCTTTTTATAAACTTGTATTAGTTACAGAAATTCCATACAATTGTATTCAATTACAATTACTCAATAAAATCTTTTAGCCGGATACTGTTCTTTTTATTTATTCTATGCTTCTCAGACTCTTCATTCATAACATGCCCACTTAGGCAATCCCAGCACTGCAATTGTGGAAGACACCTCTATTGTTGTGAATTCAACCAAGTTGACAACTAAGACAAAAACATAATCATGGCATTGTTTTTTTCTCTAGTCCCTTTCATCATTTAATTTTGATCTAGCTTAACCTTTACCCTTAACAAATGTGCATCACTCATATATTACATATTTTGTGTTAATATTTTATTCTAATTATTTTAATTTTCTATTATATATTAAATGTAGAGACATACATATTGAAGGCATGTACATTAAACACACTCTTTAATAAGAAAAGTCTTTTTAGTCTCTATGATATATAGTTGAATTTCTAATCCATTAAGTGAGTTCTAATGAGGCAAACACCATCATTTAAACTTTGAGCTATTAATATAATTATAGAGCTACAATTACAAATTTATGGGTTCTTAGAGAGGTGAAATAAAAATAATAATTCAATAAAATAAATGGTAAAATGCATAAATGAAAGAGCAACTTGCAAGCCTAGAATTCTACAAGTCATTGGTGCGAAAGAGGACTCTAAAAGCAAAGTCTCCAAGTAGAGACAAAAGTGAGACCTTACATGGTGAGTAGGATATATTGGCTTTGATACTTCTTCCTTCAAGTTTTAGAGGTAGGAGGCCCCCTTGGAAGCTTATTAAAGGTCAAATAAACTTCATTGGGTTTTACACTCAATAAATGATTAATTTGATTATAAGTAGTTTATAACTTAGATATAATTAATATTATTATCATTTTGTTTATAATTAGTCTTCATTGAAAATACTCTTTAACAAGGATATTTTTATTTGTTAACATGTGTGTTTAAGTCTATGTAGTTAAAGATTTGATCATTTGGATTTAGAAGCTTCAAAAGTACAAAACATGCTATAGCAGTCGACCGAAATTCTTACAGAGAGCTCCGTTTTTAGAATAAGTGGAAAGCGGTCGACAAAAGTAGAGACGTGGTCGATCGAAAATCTCACAGAGAGCAAACTTTGCTTTGGAGCATAGGAAGGGGTCGACTAGAAGTGAAGCGTGGTCGACCAGAAATTGGATAGAGTCAAGAAAATTTCCTGACATACGTTGGAGCAGTTGACTGGAGCGAAGGTCGGTCGACCAGAAAATGTAATTAATTCATTTTTTACAGCATTAAATATTTTAATAATTTCGTTTCTCGTTGTACTTCTAGGTACACGTTTAAAACTAGGAGTAACATATTCTTTCATAAAATTTTCAAACACTTCATTATTGGTGAATGATAAAGGCAACTCGAATTATGCTACAAGTTTGACTATATATACTCTCATTCTATTTTGTGAATACTACTACCACTAGTAGTTGATTGTGTTTATTTAGGATCTCTGACTTGTTAATTTTAGTGACATTTTTGAAAATGTCTAGCAAGTGTACTAGTTGAAATACCAGAAACAAATGCATAATTTTTAATACAATATTTACATTGAGCTCTAATTTCTATTTTTCTACAAATATTAATTTCTTCTAACTCAAAATGATTCCATACATCATAAGTTTTATTTATTTATTTTTTCTAGATGAAGAAGTGGATGCCAATGCTTAAGTAGATGATTTATCCAATTGAAAATATAGGAGTAGGATCTAACTCTCTAATTTTTTCAACTTCATTACAATCAATATTCTCGACGTTATAACTATGTGGCTCCATAATAATTAAAATTAAATATCTAAAATAAATTTTAAATAATAAAAGAAGAGTTGACCGTTGTGTTGCCCGTTGGGGCTTGGGAAGGGAAAGAAGTGAAGAATGCCAGAACGGTCACATAACTGGTTGGACAACTGTCACATGACCATTGGGATTTGATGGCCGTAAGGCCGTAGGATGACGAGATTGGACATCCTTCATCACTAAAGGAAGTCCAACGTTGGGTGATAGATTGTGTGATGGATGTGATGAGAGAAGGGGGAATCCAAAGGTCGTTGGCAGATGAAAGGATGGTCGTTGGATGAAAGAACGCCAAACGGATGAATTAATAGTCGTTGGATGAAGAGAACGAACGTCCTTTATCACTAAAGTACGTCTGAAGCTGGATGATAGAGAATTGGAGATGGATGGATGTGATGAGAAAAGGGGGGATCCTAAGGACAATGGTTGGCAGACATCGGGAGTTAGGACATGAAAGGTAAGGATGCCGGATGGAGGTTGTGTTGCATGGTAGTGTGGGACGTCCTTCAGTGATAAAGGACATTTGACCTCGTCATCATCCTACGAGCATCAATTGACAATGAATTCGTTCTCTCTTTCATTCAACGACCATCAATTTTATATTGCTTTCTATGGTGGGGTCAGCGAGCCTAACCCGACTCAGCCATCGAGCAAGCCAGGCAAGTTCGGTCCTAGGAGGGCTTGTGAGCTCAAATTTTAGGATCGGCTCGGCCAACCCCTTGGGATCAGGCAAGGCTCGGCTCGCTATGGTAGCTCGCCTGTTAAACAACTCTAAGTGCAGTATTCTTTATTTCTTTATTTTCTCTTTATAAATTAAAATTTTATTTTATTTTTTATTGTTTTTCATGTTTTGGGGTTTGGGGCAATTTTAAATTTTAATTTCAATTTAAACGGAAAAAAAAAAACAAGAAACAACAATATTCCAAAAAATTGGAAGAACTTGCGAAAACCCTTTGTGTTTTTTCCATCTTTAAATTGAAATGGTTACTAACCATTGATTTTTTATAATTTCTACACAATGTATATTTATTGTCAAATGCAACACTTAATTGTCCTGGCCTTGTCCTGGCCTAAAAGAGATCTAAGACCGAATAAAAAATGACCTCACCTGAAAACGAGCCAAGTCACATAACTTTTTAACTTATTTACTTAATAAGTAATGAAAGACTTAATTGATAAAATAAAATTAAAGCCCAACTAACTGGGTTAAACCAAAAGGATCATTAGTGACATGCCACATAAATTGAGTAATATAAGTCCTTACATAAATTGTGACGAAAAAAAAAAGTGAATCGCTTAAAACTAAAAGGTAATTATAACGTAGTCTAACTTTTACAAATTATTTCTCAAGAGTAATAATAAAATATAGAAAATGTTTGTCAAACTCACTCCTGCTTTGACAATTAAGGATCCTCCACACTAAATATAAAGTTCATCCCTACTGAATCAACTAACTCAGTAGGGATGGATTTTATATTCAACAATATAATAAAAAGAATATATAACTATGCTAGTTAAAATAGGTTATGCAGTATCGAACAAAACACAATAAGATAAGTTTTCAATACAATCCACTATAGTGTGGTATGTAACATAAAATAACTCATTATTGTGAATTTCAGTGAAAATAGAGTCACTTACGGGTTCCGAGCATATTATGTCATTGACAGTAACAATAACTGTGATACTCAGTGATCACAACAGTTACGAACGACCCTGGTCAGGTTCATGGTTTTGCACCTAGGGTCACGACACATATAGTTGTCTTGTTATTCTAGTTAACAATAACAAACAAACACATCCTCCAACGATCGGATGCGTGTAAGGGAAAATATGACCCCCACATGTGTTAATCAATCTGATTCACTCGATTAAGCTAATTAATGAAATTAAATATGTATGTTCAATTAAAATGTGTTAAGTGAAAATATAAGTAGATAATATAAAAACAGATAAGCCATCAAATGGTCATGAAATTTTTATATGAGAACGCGTCTCAAAAAATTTTTAGAAAACAATGTAAGGCTAGATGTAAAATAAACCGCTACATCAAAAGGGGTCTGCCAATACCCAAGCACAATTAATACCAACGAAGTCCAAATGAATGTCAAGTCCAAACCTATCACTTGATACTTAGTCAATAATTTTCACAAAATCAATACATAAACTTTTCACTTTAACTTCCAAACTTTATGCTTAAGAAAACGACTTGAAGACGATAGAGTCTAAGGCCCAAAACGGTGTCAAAGCGAGCCTTGAAACAACCAAAAAATAGTTTGGTTTAAAGTCTAAAACGAGGCTAAAATGGTGTTCGGGCTGGGACCCAAAAATTGGGTATGAGCTGAGGCTGAATGAAGCCTAGGCTGTAGCACGAGCTGGCCGAGACCATGGGGTCGCAACCCCAAATGGTCTCCTCTTACGTGAGACGGTTGTTTCACAAGATTTTCTCTGTATCTTCCTACCAAAACGACACCCAAATGATCAAGGGTTGAAATATAAAGAGAAATTTCAAATTTAGTATACCTTTGAAACTTAGAATTTCCAACAACTCAATATCACGATTTCTTCTCAACAGTTTGATTTTTGGTTCTCTAGAGGTGAAAGTTTCCATACCAAGAACCATCCATAAATTTTTTAAAGAAAAACGATATTTTTCTCGTACCTCCAATAAGTCTAATATTTTTTGTGATATCACCAAAATTAACCCTTTACCGTCATTTTACCGATTCTTGAATTACAATCAAAATTTTGCATTACAAATCCAAAATTTCTAGATCATTAAGAGAATGAGATATCAAAATTTACTAACCTCGAATGAATGTAGTTGATTAATTGTTGACTCACAGCCAATTTATGTAAATTCCTCTTCTCAAATTTCTTCCCAAAGTCAGCTACCACTTATTCCTAATAAAAAGATTTTAAATTTTGGAAAAAAGTAATATGGCAGTTAATACTTAACATTGCTATGAATGGCAAACATTGATTATTTCCGTCGGATTTTGTCTGTCTATGTTTTCGGAAATTCCCAAGAAGAATGGAGATATGTTTGCCATGAGTTGTGAGAGATAGATTATCGAGTTTGGTTCTGTTTAATTTGAAAAACAATTAATCCAAACAAAATTAAGCTTATATCCACTTAAACCACGATAACATGTCACGTATCAAAAGAATTGCATAATTTCACATCAAGTGATTGAAGTGAATGGTTTATTAATTCAACATCTAACATGACAAATTTAATGACAAAATTGTGCAAATCTAACGCAAGGAGACCCAAGAGGAAACAACATTGCATTAACAAATTCAACAACTTAATTGCAAAGTTTGACAACAATGTTGTGGAGGGCTAGACATCGTGATCGCAGAGTAAACAATATTATATTAACAAATCGAATAATTATGAAGGAAAATTTTAATAACAAAATTATGTGTTGTGTGAAGAGCAGAAGATTAAGTAAGAATAAGAAAACACCTAAAGTAATATCTGCTCATTTAAAAAAAATTAGTTCACTAAAAATGAAAGAATTTCCTCCCCCAATTTGGTGGGAGCGTTTCGAACTAGGGAAGAAAATTTCTTTTTTCCTTCTCCTTTGCTCCTCCATTTTAGTAGAGGATGTCTTGTAAAACCTGTGATTTTGCATAATATTAAATTTCCATGCGTAAATATTTTGCGATTTTTTTGGTCAATCGTGAGGGTTGACCCGTTTTGTCTCGTAGTAATCACGTGTGAGTTGTTAGTCAAAATAGTCAAATTGGGTTTTACCGAGTGATAATTTAATTGTGAAAATAGTTTTGATAAATTATTTTAGCTAAAGAATTATTTTTGGTTAATGGTTTGAATGAGTTAGGTTTTAAGTAATTTGAATTGGGATAATGTAATATATAGTATATGTTTTTAATATATATTATTATATATTATATATTTTTATATATAATATATTTAAAGAAAGAAGAAGAAGAACTTTTGTTCTTATTCTTCGCGGACGACAGGGGAGAGATGAGAAAGAGAGAGAGGGAGCCGAATAGGAGCGTTGTCGATTTTTGACGACGGATTTGCGTTCCTGGCGTCAAGGCGAGCAACCTTTGTGATGCGCGAACGAAAGGGGTTGAGATCTAACCTGTAAATACGATGATGATGAATGAAGAAATAAATTACTTTTAGAAAGTAACCTTAGGATAATTCTCTGGTGATATGACTCACACGAGGAATTCTTTGGATATAACTCACCAAAGGATCTTTGGATGTAACTCACCAAAGGTTTGAAAGAGGAATCACTCCAATTTCGGGTTTAGCAAAAGCTATTTTGTATTAAACTCTCTATTCCAATTAAACATAACCCTAGGTGGCTTTATATAGCCTTTTACAAAGTATAAATTAAGAAACGATAAAATAGGAAACAATAACCTTAAATCGGCTCATAGAATAAGTTGTCTGATATTCTACTTAATAGAAACTAACACAATTAACTAAAGATTATTTAATTAATATTTTCTTTTCTTCTTACTCAAGTCTAGATGTATTTTGGCAGCTCTTCCTTGTTTGAAATCGTCCATTTGGATAGTTTCCATATCTTGAGTTTCTTGGTCTCCAAGTTTGGAAACTTGGGCTTTTCCTTAAACTTTGCTTTCTGTTCTTTGGGCTTTTACCATAGGAAATAAACTTCGAATTAAACGATCCAATATGCCTTAGAAAGCTTAAGATGTTGGCTATAATTATCATGAGGAACTCTTTTTGAATTAACGTTGTCTTGAATGCCAAAATAGTCAAATACTCTTCGGAGGTCAAAGAAAGATAGATTTGGAAAGTCATTTCATTTCTCTTTCCATTGCTCTTGAACTTCCACCTATGTTTAACCTTGAATAACTTCATAATATTCTTTGAGGCTTGATAAATAATAGGATGGTTCCATTCTACATCACTTTGTGAAGGCGGTTTATGAATCAGTAAGTTTTCGTCTCCGATTTTAGGGTTTCAGATTTGAAATTGTTTGGCCTCGAATTCGAGCTTAAAAACTCAAATATGAGGGACTTCTCTGGTTTATATTGGTAGATTTGTAGTTTATGCAGAGTTATTTGTTGATAGGAGTCAAAAAATCTAGCGAAACGCACGTAAAATGGGCATTTTCCTGCGAAACTCATCGACTAGTGGGAAAATTTGGTCGACCAGAAATGGCAAATCTGTCTCTGTTTTGTCACGTTGAGTTGTTTTTGCGTCGGTTGGGTTCCTAGACTTGACACAGGGACCTTCCACCTATTCATTATGATTCATTGTTGGAAAATTCTTGTCTTTTGGATAGTTTTTAGGCTCGATTCAGTTTATAAATTTCAAGATGATTCTTCCACTAAAGTCATATCCGATTGACTTTAGATGAGTTTCCTATACTATTGAGTCTTGGATGATTACGAACGTGTCGTATTGACAGTTGTAAGGCCCTGGTTGACCGTTGATGTGTCTTGTCGACACTGAATGGTCCCAATTGACCATTGTTAAGTCTCGTTGAAGCTGCAAGGTCCCTGTTGACCTTTACTTTTACTCGATGACTGTTGAGTGGTATCGGTTGGCCACTGTAATGCCTTGTCAACCATGGTTGCGTTCGAATGACTTCAGTTATGTCATCTCGACTGCTGAGTGGATCAAGTCGAGCGTGTCGTGTTTCGTCTTCTGTCACTGTGTCTTGTCGACTCGTGGGACTTCTTGGTTGTCTGTTGAGTGTCGGGTCGACAACACTGTTGTTTCTCAGAGTTGGGTTTAGCAAACATCATTCGGCTTTGTCAGCCAATACCTTATTCTCCCTCGTGTAGATTCTTGGCTCGAGATGTAGGGTACTCGTCTTTCCTCGTTTGAGTTGGGAAGTCATGTGTTGGTCCTTCCAGTCGGGGTTGGTTTCTGGTTTAGGATCCTTATTGTATCCCTTATGTGATTGTTAAGATGTTGACATCAACCTTGTTATAGGTTCCAGAGATGTCGCTGGTTCGACCCTTACTTCCAATAGCGCGTGGATCTGACTTGTCGGTAAGAGTGTTGTGGTTGCCTATAAGGTAGAGATTTTTATACTTTCTGTATTGTATTGCATTATGTTTTCAAACTGCTATTTTGTGGGATACCATACTTGAAAACCTGACGAGGACTGTTTTGACAACACGTCTCTTTTTATATATGTGTATGTTTTCTCACATTTATTTTATCGTACATAGTGCTCTGCTTTGGTACTCTAATATGTGATGGGGGGATGAACCATCTTGTTACTTTAGGCAGTGTTGGCGCTAAAGTATCACGAGGCTATCCTGTGAGACCTTGTACTGCTTGAAGGTTGATTGTTTGTACATGTGAAATGGGAGTGAGGCATTGGTGACCTGCCCTCGGGTTTTGAGCCCCGAAAGTCAAAATGGAAATGGAAAGGTGATGATGCTTCCTTGGATTTCAAGTCCCAAAACCTAGCTAGGGTGTTCAGTCACACAAATTGAAACTCATATAATGTATGGGTCGCGACTCAAAGAATCCTGGGCCGTAGCCCAAAGAAATCTAGTTTGTGGACCAAATTCTATTTGGTCATAGCTCAGGATTCCACCTATTTCACTCGCAAGGTCAGGCAAGCGATCGGGAAGGGTAGGAATTTACCTTTTGACCTCCGATTTGCCATCACAGACCTGATTTCTGTTCGGCCGCAGCACAAAATATCCCAAATTGTTGCCTTCCCTTCGATTTCACTGGCAACTTCGTAGAGTTGCTAGTCGAGCAAGTAGCTGGGAAGTGTAAGAAATTACCTTCCAACCTCCGGCTTGCCATCCAACACCGAAATCACTCAGCACAAACAAAGAAATATGATTGCATCCATAATTCATTACCACAATCACAAACAGAAAATTTCACAACAAAAATTCTAATTATTTTCACATTACTTGAGAAATTCGCTTCACGCCCCATTCGTATGCCATAACCGGTCTCACAGCGTCGATATCGACTCCTAATCCTCAAGGAAATAAATTTCCATCCGTTAGATATTGTTTTGAGGAGAGAAAAAAAAAAACAGGGCGCTAAGGGAAATCAAGACTTCCATGGCAATGAGCGAAACTACCAACCTGTCGTCTGGAAAACCTCACCTCCCACACCATCGGCTTGCTGAAGATGGAGGTTTCTAGGAGAAAGAGAGAGAAGTGAGGTTCAATCATCCCCCATTCTAGCTAAAATAGGGGGGGTCTCTTCCCCCCGACAGAGGGGTTTTAAAATTTTTTAAATGGGTTAGACCAGATATAATAATATGTCTATGACATAGTGTACTCGGAGTCTATGAGTGACTCTATTTTCACTGAAATTTTATTTTACTATGACAAGAAATTATTTTGATTACGTACCACATTATAGTGGGTTGTTTTAAACAAGTGTCTTTCTTTACAAAATTTTCTAAAAATGAGTTTATAAAATATCAGCTTTAAAATCATGCGTGTTTAATCATTGTTGTAATTAAAATGCTAAATATATATAAATGATCTCTATTGAGTTTAATCAACTCATCATAATAACAGTTTTCAAAGAATTTATGAGGACTTCTAGTTGCAAAATGAGGAGTAAAAATTCGGCGAGATTTATTTATTTATTCTAGAATTTTAGTAAAAAAATTTTAGAGACATTTTGTGAGGTAAACTTTGATATAGATAACAGTAATTTCTATTTTACATATTTAATCTGCACAATTACTTTTGAATTATATTACTATACTATATGGATATCACTTGTTAGACTTGTTTAGCCCATATTTTTTCTAGCCTTGACATGTAATAAATATTAAGGCTTCTAATGTTAATAAATAAAATTAAAGTAAAAATGATCAAACGATTCGATTTTTTCTGATCAAATTATTTGTTGTTCTATCTCTTGCGAATCATGACACCTAAAACAACCACAAATATGTGTTTATCAACCCAGACTCGGAAATAAAATAGTATTGTATTCATTCATAATAATATGGGAAAATGACAAATCAACCATCGTGGTTTGCGTTCAATGACAAGTCAACCACTGTGGTATATTTTCTAACAAGTTAACCACTAATGTATGAGAAAATGACAAATCCAACATCGCTGTCACGTTTGCCGTTAACAAATTGATCTAGAGCCACGGCGTTCGTGTGGAAAGAAGGCCAAATTTGGCCTAGAAGCCGCGGCATCTATCAAGACACCTTCTGCAAAAAAATTTGGCCCGTACATCGTGGCTTGGCTGGAAAAATGTCCAGGTCCCTTTTGCCTAGATGCCGCGGCGTCCACGCCTTTTGTTTTGCTTGGACGCCGCGGCGTCTCTGGAACTCTATGTTTTTCATGCATGGCTACTTTACAGTCTGCAGCGGTTCTCGATCAATTGTGTTTCATGGTTACTTCGAATTCTTTATGTATATGTTTTACAAATGAAATGTTTTTATTAGTTTTTTGACCTCTACACCTTCAAATGACCATAATTTTTGCTATAAGTATCAGAATTAATCGTAAAATGTATCAAATCGAAGCTTTCTCGGCCCCAAAATCACTTGTTTAAGCCCTCAAATTTGCGATCAAACATTTTTTCAGACCAAGCCGCGGTGTATAGGCCAAATTTTTTTGCAGAAGGAGTCCTGATGGATGTCGCGGCTTCTAGGCCAAATTTAGCGTTCTTTCCACACGAACGCCGCGGCTCCAGATCAATTTGTTAACGTTAAACGTGACAGCGATGTTGGATTTGTCATTTTCTCATACGTCAGTGATTAACTCGTTAGAAAATATACTATAGTAGTTAACTTGTCATTGATCATAAACCACGATGATTGATTTGTCATTTTCCCTTATAATATTCATAACACGCCGCATTTCTAACGAACTCTACTACGTCATCTTCAATTTACTTTCCTACCCTTCTAATATATATTTTCGAAAACAACCTGTTATTGTCCCATCTACATGCATCACTGTGCAAAACATTTCCAAACATGTCCAATTCGTCAATTGAAAAAGACTGGACCCCACCACTGGGATTCATCAGGTCAAGTGCGAACGTCGCTCAAAGCTACTATAAATATCATTCATTATTCTTTCCTCTGCCTCCCTTCTTCTGAGTTCTGATCCTTGTTGGTCAACAAATAGAGACTCAGAGAGAATGGAAACTGGAAATCAAGTGGCCATGGATTCTCTCCGCCCACCCTTTAAGCGAGGATTTACTTCCTTCTTCAAGAAGGTTTGGTCTTCGACCAGAGATTCAGAAGCGGCTGCCGTTGATGCTCTGAGCGTTAAGATTGCCGATTCAGCCACCATGCTGCTGGCTTTCAGCTTCGCCTCTGCCATTCAAATTGCAGCTCTGTCAGTCCAAATTCAGTCTAAACTTCCTCCATCATTCCACTTGCTTTCTCTCTCAATTATTCTGGGTTTTTCTTCTTTGCTGGTTGCTAAGCTCGTGGAATTCAAAACCCTGAAGCCCTCCAAGCTTCTTCACTGCGTCGGCTTCTTATCTCTAGTGATTGCCTTCTTCATCGCCATTTCGCTTCCTTTTCCACTCTACTTCATGATCATTTCTTTCGCCGTCTTCCTCGCTACTTTAGCCCTCATTATCTATTTCACCATCATCCGCAACACCGACTCTCTTTCTCTCTCTATCGCCAACGAGACTGAATAATCTATTATCAAAAGTAAACGAATAATCTAGTTATTGTACTTAAAATGATGGTGTGCGTGTGCTTCCCTTTCGCTTGATAAAGCGCATAAGCTTTGTGGGATAATAGCTTCAGTTCTTCCCTGTTTAATATTTTATATATTTGAAAGTTTGGGTTATTTCGTACTCTGTACTCCACCACATGACAAGAAACAAAAAACGATGACTTTCCTTCTATCACTAAATTAAAATATTATCAGTTTACATTTGTAACGCAACGAAGAACATCCCATCGATAATGAATTCTACGCTTGGGCTAATTGTTCTGCATGAAAGTCTAACTGGCCGATCAACTCCTGTTCTTCATTTTTGGTTGTACGCGTCTGTCAACTGCATACATGGCCTCAAACTCCTATCTCTAACAATACAGACATGAAATTAAATTTATTTTATTTTATTTTATTTTTGCTGGAGTGAGTGAAGGAATGGAGAGAGAGAAAGAAGAGACTTTTGGTAAGAGGTCAACACTATAAAATAAAGATATTAAATGAGACTCTCTCAGCTTGGTTTTGCAGCGAGCCGAGCTTGCCTCGGTTCTTTTAAGTTATTACTTGTAAACTAGCTTGGATTGAAATTTTTTTTTGAACTAACTTGTTAAGCTTGCTAAAATCGTTAGGCTCGGCTCGTTTAACTCGTTAGGTTCGGTGAGCTAAATTTTTTCAAGTTTGATTTGCTCGTTTGTTACATTTACCTTCAAATACACTTCATCTATTTGTACGAAGCATTGATGAAAGTTTCATTTATAAAAATAAATTGTTCAAACTACACTTATTATTCCAAATGAGCTTTTTCATTCTCTATATAGTTATTTTAAATAAATTTCATTATTAACTAAAAATTGGTAATTAAATATAACTTTACATCTATTTTATCTGGTTCGGCTCGACTCGTTTAACTCGTGACTTGCAAGCCAACTCGAATTAAAAATTTTTTGGGACAGACTCGACTTGTCGGGTTTACTTGGCTCGATTTGTTTAACTCGCTAAGTTTTCACCTCAACTCGATTAGACAATTTTGTGGCATTTACTACAATACTATCAAATTTGTTGATAGGAAATACAAGAATTTGGTTAAATTGCTAGTCGACAGATACTCCTGGCCACCCTGGATGACGTGGCTTGGGATTCTTTTTGGTCCCACCTCGGAAACTGTGAGGAAGCAGCAGCATTTTCGTTGCTATAAAGACTTGAAAAAAAGGTGATCGTTCTGTCCTTTATTCCGAGTGACACCTTTGGCTTTATCTCGATATGGAGCATTTCTGAACGTCCTTTTTAATTGTATCTAATCTCTAATTAGTCATCAATTAATTTCTTCAGCGTTTCTTTTTGGGGCTTTACATTTCTCCATTATTATTATAATTTCCTAGCTTGCGAAGACTTTAGCAAAGTTTATAAGACAAGTCAGCTACCCAAAAATGATATACTTGTAAATAATAATACTCTAGTGTAGGAATCTTTGCACTATTAAACTTCGATATTATTTGCCAATGTTATGATCGTAGACAAAACATGACAAACAAAGCAATAAAGCAAACTTACATAACACAAATAAACAATCAACGTCTAAGTTTAACATGGTTTAGAGAATCTTTTTTACATCCACTGATGCAAATCAAATATCGTTTTCGTTAAGATCTGCTAAAAATTACAACAAAATACTAAAAGAAAAATTGTTGAGAATCGAACGTAAATAAGGATATGAAGATTTATGTGGAAAATTTTTACGTGAAAAAACTACGTGCGAGGAAAAATTCACTAATAAGAAATCAAGGTACAATGAGTTTTGTGACTCAAGTATCAATATATACAGAAAATAGAAAATCCTAATATTGGATACGGGTCTAACTTGGTCTAATTAGAATTCAAGTCACACCAAACGTTAACAGAAATTATAAAAAATTGCAAAGCAACAACGTGTTCTTGATCGAACCCCAAGAAGAACTGAAGAAAAAACCTAACTCTCCCCCAATTCGCTAGGCAACACCCTCTCTCTTTGATGTCTCTTTCTATATGAAAAGTAAGAAAAAACCTCTTCAAATAAACCATCATTAAACTTATTTAAACCACCTTGGTATAGTGATAAAACATCAAACCTATGAAGAAATCCAGGACCAGAAAGAATTAAACCAAAACAAACAAGAACCAATTATTAAAAATTCTTCACCTTGGTTTTGAGTTCTTAAAAAGATTTGATTGCATCACTAAGGAGCTCAAGTTCTCGAGATCCCAAATAAGTCTAAACAATAGTTAAACTTAGTTACTGGTAAAATCTTTGTAAGAGCATCTGCAAAGTTACCTTCAGAAACAATTTTTTTTCACAATTATACTTTCATCTTCAATGATTTCCCAATTTATCTTTCATTTTACAGTCTGATCGTATGGATCATCAGTATAAGGGAGAGCTACACCATTATGTCCACCTCATGCGGAACAACTAATTCAAACCCTACCCATAATAATCATTTACATTTATTAAGCTTCTTTTTTATCTTCTATAAGTGAATGCATGAGTGCGCATGTAGCATGAGTATCGATATAGCATACATAAAATAAATGGTAAATAAAATAGTAACGAAAAAATAAATCTTCATCAATAACCATCAATACAGAGAGATATAAATTAAAAAAATAATATCACAAATCCTCGAATGCACTTATCCTTATAAGCAGACTCATCATCATGAAACAACTAAAATAACCAAACTTCAACATCACAAATAGCAATTTCCCAAGGCTTTTTAAACATAAAATGAATACAACCAGCAAGACATCATATCCTTGAAATATCATCAGTAAAAGCAATAGACAAAACCAAACATAGACTTGCCTAGCACCTTGAGATGTAGATCAAAAGACCACAAAATTCAGAACATCTCTTACCTTTAATAATAAGTAGAATCTGTAATCCATTGTTCTAATATGTGGATATACTTATTTCAATGGAAAAAGGAGGAGAATTAGAACAAGGGTTGCAAAAGATAAAGTTGAACAAAATAATCTCATGATTTTTATCTTGTACCCTGACACAAAACTCAAGCTTTAAATACAAACTTACCACCATAAACTTGAAAAGAAAAATATCAAGAAGAGCATTGTTCTCTTCATCCGAGCAAGAGTGGCGAAGGTAAGGTTTCTTTCCTTATAATGTTGTACAAATAGACGACCGAACAGGGAGTCAAGCAAGATATAAATCTTGTAAAAATCGTGATTTAAATGTGATTAGTCAGTTCCGAAAGGTGATATCCAATTTGCATGAACTCTGAATAAATCTTGAAGTTCTATTTCGTCGAGTCGCATACGCCGAGGCTACCGCAAGGGTGTTCGCTTTGACCGAATCAACCAACGACAGTAAACCAAGATAGCATAAATCCTTGCGTTTGTGGCCGCCAACACTACCACATATGCCAATCCGTCTGCGAATGCCTATGTTGCCGCAGAAACCCAACGTTTCGGCCAAAACTTGTTTCCAAACGACATCATTCTATCATTTTAATTTCAATGCCACAGACACGAATGCTACCTAGGAAACTCGTTCTAATCCAACACGACGCCGTTTAACTTAAAATTCATTCTTTCGCTCGACATCTTTTCTATTTGCGGAAAAATCTTTTCCTCCCGCCTTCGGATCCAATGGTTGATGCTTCACCCGCTTATTTCCTTTCAATTCAACATTCAACAACTCTCCCGAAAGGAATCTTTTCGTTCCGTGAGAGTAACTTTTTCCATATCCAACAATCTTCGTTCCTCCCTTAAATCTAATTTAACGGCTTTACATTCATCCAAAGTCCCTAGGCTCCCAACACTTTCGCGTGAGTATCCACACAAATCCGGTTGGATCACAGTCATCCAACGACTCAATCCAACAACTAAAGACTCGCCTACTCTTCCACTCATTGCAAGAAATTTTTCTCAAACGACGACGTATTCTCCAAAAATATTGTCACAGCTAAGTTTCCATCCTTAGTCAAAAAAATCTTATTCTCATTTATTGATTTACTTTATTATGATTATTTATTTACTTTATACTATAAGATAAAATCTAAAATTTACACTATATAAAATTAACTAAATTGCAACATATATATATTCATTAAATCCCAAATATCACATTACATTGCTAAAATTAAAGTACGAAAAAACTGAGTCTTACATTAGCACCGATAGTTTTATGAAAATTTAACAACCATTCTTTTTTAGGTGTTATGTGGAAGGAACTTCTGGAATCTAAAACCCACTACTCCGTGGTTCATGTTCTAAAACAACCGGAACATCAAATGACTCATACCCATTAGTGGCAACCGAAGTATCTCCCTTTTAAGACTTCTTTTCAACTAGTTTCCTTTTTTGCTCATAACATTTCTTCTTATAATGTCCTTCTTTATGACAGAAAAAACATATCCTTCCTTGTTTAAAATTGAATCTCGATTTACCTCTAGAATTTTTATTATCTCTTGTTTGCAACCTTCCTTTGGCAGTTAACCCCTCACCATCAGAATGTTCTTTACCATCATATATTTTCTAAAGTTTCTTTGAATTTAGAGGTATCTTTACTTCAACCATAATGAGAGTCTCCTTTCCAGAGAGCATAGCATTAACAAAATGCTTATATACCTTCGGCAGAAAGCTAAAAATAATAGTAGTCTGATCCTCTTCAACATTGTTTCCTCGTCTCCTTAGAATCATCCATAGTCATTGTGTACAATTTTTTCTTCAAATACAGATGATTAGCTAAGGAACGTTTCATATACAACGCCTTTAATTTCAACCAAACAGCCAATGCAAATTTTTCTTCAGTTACCTCTCTAAGAACTTCATCTCTAAGATTCAACAAGATTGCACTACAGGCTTTAGATTCAACCTCATCAGCTTTGATTCTATCGTCAACTTTTAGATTTTCCATAGCTTTAGCATCTATCGTCTAAGCAAGCCCCTTATGAACAAGCAGCCCCTTCATTTTAATTCTCCATAAATTGAAAGCGTTATCGTCTGTGAACTTGTCACCCTCGAACTTAGCCATTCAAAGAATAAAAATAAAATCTTGAATCAGAAACAAAAACCCTAGCTCACTATAATATGAAGGTCGGTGATCGGTCTACGCTCATTGCACCAGTTGTAGCAAAAATTCGACGAACACAACAATAAAGCAAATTACAGAACACAAATCAACAATCAACACGAAGATTTAACGCGATTTGTCCTACGTCCATGGACGCAATTGGAGATTCTTTTCATTAAAAAGAATTGTCTAAAAATTAAAGGAAAATACCAAAAGAGAAAATATACAAAATTGGAAAGCAAAAACGTCTTCATGATCGAACCCAAAGAAGAGCGAAAGAAAAAACCTAACTCACCCCAAAATTGCTAGGTAACACCCTCTCTGTGAAACCCAAGAATCTTTAAGAGAATAAATTCTACGTGTAAATTTTTTGTGTTGGAAATCGATCATAACGTTGAAGAAGTTGACTGAATTGTCGCGTAGTGGCCACAATGCAAAATTTGTTAATTGGTCAAATCAGTGACATTAGAAAATGCCGAATGGGAAATTATTGAGAAATAAAGTTGGTAAATTAAATTGGATTGTGATCAATTTCACACGATGTAATAAATAAGTCAAAAATATTGAAGTTAAAAAGTTTAAGGGTTAATTTGAAAGTTTGATTTGAATTATTTAACCAAGGGAATATATATATATATAAAGGATAGAAATGAGAATAAAAGAAACCCACGTGGATTAGAGGAAAGTGGCAGAATTCGGATGAATAAAAGAGAAAAGGAATTAGACAATGATGAAATGGAAATGAAGAAATGTGGGAAAGTGGACCCGTGGCGGCAATTGGTGAAAAAGAAGAGAGGGAATAAATTAAGTGAAAGGTTAGGAAAGTTTAACATAAGAGGAAAATAAAAGGAGAAATGGGTTTAGGTTAAAAAGGGCAGGAGCTTCGCTGCTGCAAGAAAAATTGCAGAAAGGGAATAGGGTTGTTTTTGTTTCCCATCCTCCCTGCTTCACTTGGCCGACAGAGACGATTTGAGCGCGGTAGATAGAGTCGTGCTAGAGAGACGGGCCAATACGAGCCGGCGATTCCGGCGGAAAGACGAGCAGCGTCTGGGCAACAAACGGCTGGCGTTTTCATCCGAGTGCATTTCGGCGAAGAGGGTAGCGCCTGAGCAGCGAACAGGTGACGACAGTGGTTCCCACCGTGGAGTAGACTCCTCCATCCTTCAATTTAGGTGAGGCTCTGCTTTGTTCCCTGTCACCCATAAGATGGAGATGGGTTTTATGGTTGTGTTTTCATTTTTGATTTCCTCTTAAAGCAGCTGCGAGCAGACGAGGCTTGAGCTTCCAGCAACTGTGAAACTCCTTCGAGAGCTTTTTGAAGAGACGAACCACGGAGTAAGGTCTCTCTTCGTCCTTGGACTCTATTTTGGGATGTTTGATTTCTGCATTGGATGTTGCTATTGTTGGATTTTGCTTGGGTTATGAGTTCCATTTTGGTTGCTGTTTTGGATGGATAATGCCTTGTTTCTTTGTTTTGCACTGATAAATCTGATGTTGTGTTTTGTTGATTTCTGGGAAACTTATCTGGTCTGTTTGAAGGAAGAACCCCCCTGTTTTGTTACGGTTCACTAATAAACCGAGGAGTTGTATGTGTTGGGTTGAGATATGCACTGCGGAATGTATATTGTCAATAATATCTATTGGGTTATTATTTTGGTTCTGCCAAGAGATGAGTAAGGTTCTCCAATTTGGGTTGTTACGGTTTTGATGGAAATACCGTAAGTTGGGATTGTTTCCATTTCATTTTTGTTGTGTTTAATTCCCACTGTTTGGTGCTAAGTTAGTTTGGCTACTGCTATATGGACGATGTTTAGGACTAAACTCTATTAA
Organism: Begonia loranthoides; assembly: GCA_022433065.1. Classification (NCBI taxonomy): domain Eukaryota; kingdom Viridiplantae; phylum Streptophyta; class Magnoliopsida; order Cucurbitales; family Begoniaceae; genus Begonia; species Begonia loranthoides. The sequence continues at coordinate 56,674,353 of CM039468.1, forward strand.
GTGGGTTTTATTTTCTTATTCTGCTACTGCATTATTAGACATTGTTGGGAGTTGGTTTTGTTTTAGACTCGTGTTTTTGGATAATGGGTTTGTAAAGTAATGTTGGCACTCTATATAGAAATGGAGGTAGAGTTGCTTAGCTTATGTTTGTAAGATGTCACTTGTATTGTTAGTATATTGTTAAAGTAGGGTTATTTACTGTTACGATTATCGAGTAAAGAAGGTTAAGGACTTTGTTGGGGTTTTAGAGATGAGGGGTTTATATGTATTGGTTGGGTTACTCCTTTCACATGTTTCTTGAGAATCATTGACAATAGTATGTCCTTGATCTCTTATAGGCTCGAACGAGTTTGAGGATTTCGAGCCGACAATTGAGATAGCTGTTCCTTCGTATATGAGTAAGGACCGCCATCGAGGTAGGGGCTTTATACTTAGTTGCTTGCATCGCATTGCATAGTTTTCAAATTAAAACCCTATTTTGTAGAATACCACACATGAAAAACCTGACGGGGACTGTTCGACAGCACGTCAGCTTTTTATACTATATATGTACGAAAGTTTTACACGTTTACTTTTGTGCATTAGATTTCATGTTTTATGTGATGATTATAACCTGTATGGGATGAATCCTCCTGACACTTTGTACGGTATCGGTGTCAAAGTATCAAGGGGACATCCCCGATACATCTCCTACTACGTGGATATGTTTTGTTTGCGCGCTGTGTGAAAATAGGAGACATTGGGAAGGTGCTGACGCTTCCGTGGGTTGCAAATCCCTAAACCTAATCAGGGTGTATCACAGGTGTGTCGTTGAAGGAATTTGCTCATGACTCTCTGGAATCACGGGTGTTGTTGACGGAATTTGCTCATGACACCCCGGAAGATGGGTCGGGTCTACGGACTGCCGTCATTTTTCTTCCTCCTGCCTCATGAGGTGTTGCTTGCGTTAAAGGCCGCCTTTCTATGCGTTTGTTCGGAGGAGTACATGAGTGACCTTCCTTTTTCACGGACTACGATTTCCAGTATAAAACACGATGAGAGTATTTAAACCTATAGTTGTCTATATATACAACCATGTTTTCTTAAACCTCGTCGGAGGCTTGGGCCTGATTTCTTTGAGACGAAAAAGATTTAAACGTTTTATTAAAATGTGCATGATTCACCGACACTCATGGTTTTCAAGAAAAGGTAAAATAAGTTTTACACATGCATAGTATTTAGTATAAATTCCATACTGAGCTAGTCACTCACCCCACGACTCCCACCACTCCAGGTAAAGGAAAGAGTAGCAGAGCTTGCACGGATTAGTTGTAGACTTTGTTCCATTTCTTCCCGTTTTCTTTAGTTGAACTTTTATTTATGGGTAAGCGTAACATTGGATGACTTTAACTTTTAATTTGGATGACTGTAGAAGAAATACTTAACTTGGTTGTCGAATACTCTGGATTGTATGTACAGTACTTATTTGGATTTAAGGTTGATTATCTTTGCATTATTAATTATTCTCGCAATAACTAAATGGACCGTGACCCATCACAAGTGGGCCACGGCTGGATATTTATACAAGTCTTTCGCAACAATTTAACTAGCCTTGGGCTGGGCGACCGGGTCTTCTACGAAGACTGGGTCGTTTGGCCCGGCGTTTCTGTCCGGCCTCTCTCCGGGTCGTGACACTCTCTATTTACTGCCTCTTTCTGCATGAAAAGCAAGTAAAAATCTCTCCAAATAAACCATCACTAAACTGATTTAAAACTCCTCAGTAGAGTGATGAAAAACTAAACCGTAAACCTGTGAAGGAAACCAAAACCAGAAAGAATTAAACCAAAACAAACCAAACCAAACTAAACCAAACTAGAACCAATTATTAACAGAGATAAGCCACTTCTAATACACATCCAAACAAATGTGATTTGGAATGATACTCGACCAAGCTTAGCTGAAGACAAAAACATTTATCATAAAAGATGGACACAAAATGTTTTTTTGGCAGTAAGCAAGATATACATGTTCGTAACCTAAGAGGAACAAAGACCTTATTATGATCATGATTAGCTAAGGAGAATCTCTTGTTCAACGACTTCCAATACAAATGTTCCTCATGCATCTTCACACCGACGCATATATTGTTTTCATATCTATGAAAATATTAACAATCCTCACCAAAAATTAATTTTATGATTTATCCTTTAAAAAACATGAACAGTAAATTATGTGCATGCATGAATTATAATTTACAACAATCTCCGTTAGCCACCAGCAAAAGTGAGTATAAAAAACAGCCCTGCATAATATATTGCAACTGTATAAAAATTATACAATCATTATTCTCTGTACAAAGCAGTCTCATTAAAAATAAAGCTAACTTATGGAATGTTACACATCCTAATTGTTATGATGGGGCATTTGTACCGTCTCCATGGCACTTTTGTTATTGTCTACGATGGCTCTAACGAGGGAGATTGGACGTTTACAATTCATCTTTAAAAGGGAACTAGGACACCAGAGATGGGCGTCGATGAAGTAAAGCCTTTTGTTACCTTCTTTTTCTCTTCCCTGTGACTCTCATCTCTTTATATCTTCTTTATCATCTTCTTCTTCTTCTATTATTTCTTCTCTGTTATCCATATAACTTTCTTCTTCTTTGCACCTTTTGTCCTATTATTATCCATACAACTTCTTATTTTCCTTTAATTTCCTGGCAATACCATAACAGTAACATACGTGAGAGAGAGAAAATCGATTGTCGAAGACTAGTTAATTGTTGAAGACTAGTTGTTGCGCAAACAAACACTTTAGCAAGACTTGGGGATTTTTACTTCAATTTTTTTTTTTGCAGGCAACAGGTGAGTGAAAGAGAGGAAGAGAAAGAGAGGGAGGAAGAGGGAGAGAAAGAGAGAGAGGAAAAAGAATAATAATAGATTTTTTACTAGAGGTCAACACTTTGATAATAGTTTGAATTTCCAATTGATAAAAATATGCGAAGATCAACGGTGGAAAAATGATGATTATCATCTTTAACAGTTTCTGCTGTCGTGTTTAGAGGTAACACCATTCCTGCAACTTCATTCCAAAATTAGCACACAGAGCATTGTTTTATACTATATAAATCTTTTAGATTTCAGTTCGTCATTAATGGTCTAGTTCTGCATGACGGACGAACAGGACTGGACGGCTTTAACACTTCTTTCCTCATGTTTTAGAGGCAACACTCTTGGAAGTGGTTTTTAAAGGAAATGTTAGAGTTGACCCAAATTATTTTCGGTCGGGCAGACGAGTCAACGTTAAAACTTTCGAATATATTTCTAGTTTTTACATTTTTTTTATGTTATCGTTCGATTTCTAATAATTGGGGTCGGAGCTTTGATTATGGGAGTGTATTGTGTTAAGAAATTTATTGAAAGATCAATTTTCTAAAGTCCGCATCGAACAATAATGTCGCAGTTTTTAAATATTGCATTTTTGGGTAAAAAGAAAAATGGAAAAAGGGAAATCTTTTATTACTTTGTGTCGTCGATCTTCTTCTCCACGAAAAGAAGTTGAAGATGTTCATGCCTTGCGGCTGTTGAAGACATCAGTTGCAGAAGCCGCCCATCGCTGAAGGAAAATTCCAGCCGCCGACGAGCCCGGTCAGAAACCGCCAATCATAGCGTGCCTCCGTCTTTCTGCTGAACCGCCGAGTCTTCGCAGATCCGTCCGGTCGCATTGAAGTTGTCGCCGTTCCTCCTGGCGAGTCGCCCGTTGTCACGGGCTGTTTGTTAATGGAAAGTGGGGGGTTTTGAGGTGGTGGGGAAAATAGTTATCTCTCTCTACTATTCTTTTATGAATGCAAGTGACTTAATATGCAAAAGTGGTGTGCTTCAAAGGGGCAAACATGGTAAATCTTGAATTTAAAAGACGGAAGATTTGAATCTGCGTTGATATCCGATGACTGCACAGCAGATGAAAGTCTGCCAAATCGAACACGGAAGCGTTGGAAATTCTTTGGAAACAGAAAAATGGAAAACGGAAGAAAGAGATTGAGAAATTAGAAAATGTGACAGGGAAAACACAGGTTGGAAGAGAGGTTGAAAGGGGGATGACCAACGGAAGCGATGAGAAATAAGCTGTAAAAATGGAAGAACGGACGAACAAGGCCGGAACACTTTAATTCCTCCTTAACTAAAAGACTTTAATTCCTCTTAGTAGTGGTCTACATTTTAACTAGGCAAAAGATGAGTTTATGTGAGCATAAGACGAGTTGATGTCCCCTTTGGGAGATTGAAAGGAAGAAGAGTGGCGTCTTTGAACATTAGGGCCAACTCTATGGCTACTGAAAAGCTGGGAACCAAGATCGAAAGGAACCCTCCCGAGTCCAATTGCCTGCGCACTTGCAGCTTGTGCTCATACTGATATGCTTCAGCTTGGTAAGTGCACTCATGGTTATGTTTATAAAATTGGTCTTGGTCTTAATTCATTCCTCTCAAGTGCTCTCGTAGACATTCGATTTCTTGGAATTCCATGATCGACTGTTATGCCCTTGGTGGACAAAGTGAAAACTCAATTAATGTGTTTGAAGAGATGATCCAAAGCGAGGATGGAGTCAGGCCGGACGAGGTTACTTTCGTAGGCCTACTGAGTGCTTGTGCACATGGAGGATTACTCGAAAGAGGCTACCATTACTTCAAATCAATGCGAGATTATGGGGTTGAACCTCAAATAGAACACTATGGATGCATGATTGGCATTCTGGGTCGGGCAGGTCGGTTTGAAGAAGCACTGGAAGTTGTGAGGGGGATGACCAACGAAGTTGTTTGGGGTTCGCTGCTTAACGGGTGTAAGACTCAATCTCGATGCTATTTTAAATAAGTCCATCAAATGTCATGTTTAAAAGGTAAGCGCTGTCTCCGGGCTAAAGGCAGCATGGGCGTCACAGCTTGAGAGTCTGGTGTTGTGACCTCGATTTTATAGCGTCATTCCTACACGTGGTGCCCACTTGGCAATCCCAGCACTTAAATTAAAGAAGACTCGTTCTCTATTGTTGTGAATTCAAACTCCTTGACAATGAAGAAAAAAATATAATCATCGCCTTGTGTTTTTCTCTAGCCCCATCTATCATTTAATTTTGATCCAACTTAACCTTTATGCTTAACAAATGTGCACCACTCTTATGAAACTAATCAGTCGTAGGCATTTCAAGCAGTGGGTGTAAAAGTCGGTTCGCTTTGGTTTTAGGTCGAATCGAAGCTAAATCAACTTTTTTCAGCTTGTAAAAAATGTAATGAAATCAAACCATGTAAAAATCAAAGCCGAACTAAAATTGAACTGAAATATTTTGTTCGGTTTCGATTCTACTCGTTATATAAAATAATATATTTTTTTAGATAAGGAACGTCTGTTTTAAGTTGAGAATGACATCGTCTTTGTCCATTTTAAGTTAGGGATGTTTGTTGTTTGCTGATGAACGTCCGTTTTAAGTTGGGAATGACGTCGTCTTTGTCTGTTTTAACCATTTTCTTCCTCTTTGAAAACATTTTATGATTTTTATTTACCGTATATGGATTTAAACATTTCAAAAACTTTTCATCATTATATAAATTCGGCTCATGGTCCTCAATATGCCTTTATTAAAACTAGATATATACATAAACAACTATAATCTCAAAATAGGCTAACATCGTTTTTCATATGAAAACATCATTAGTGAAAAAGGATGGTCACTCAAGAACCCATCCGCCACTCATCATCAACAGGTGGTATGATCTCTCGGATGTGCCGACGGCCGTAGCCACTGCCGATACAATTCGAAGATCCAGTGCATACCCGAGTTGTCGGCAAACCAGTCAGCGATAGACACAACTCATATAATCGAAGTAACGGATGAGGTTGCCCCACGATAGACCCCTTCTCACTAGAACCTCGGTGTCCCAAATTGATGAAGGTTGCCGACGAGCAAACTCAAGTAGTCCAGCCAACCAGCCAAATGGAACGGTACCGTGATAGGCCAAGCTTTGTGACTGACAACACTGCCAACCCGTGTGACAATATCTTTGCCAAGTTTCGGGCCTTGCAACCCAAGGAGACGTTATCACTCTCCCATCCGAATTTTCCACTTTCAAGATTTGCAACCTAAGCACATGTCACCAATGTCCCATCGTCTTTTCTTTCACTTCCAGGACTTGCAACCTAAGGACATGTCATAAATGCCTTATCGTATTTCGCACGTAACGACCAATCTTCACGCAACAGAAGATTGCATAGGGATAGCCTCGTGATACTTTAGCGCCAGAGTGTCTAAAGCATCAAGAGGATTCATCCTCCCAATGTACATAATCAATGTCAAACCTTCTCGCAGTCAAAGGTTGATGTGATAACCTCGTGATGCTTTAGTGCGAGAGTGCCTAAAGCATCAAGAGGATTCATCTCCCAAACACGTGCACAGAAATCACATCATCATCTATATGCAACTATCAACAGTAAATCATGTCGGAATGTAAAAATAAGAAAACATACGTATACGTAAAAATTGACGTGTTGTCGAACAGTTCCCGTCTGGTTTTCAGGTGTGATAGTCCACAAAATAGTAGTTTTGAAACCATGATGCAATGCAGTGTAGAAAGTATAAAAATCTATACCTCAATGGTGACCACGACATGCTTAACAACAAATCCGCTCCACGTGCTATCGTAAGCAAAAGGTTGAATCACCTGACACCTCCAGAATCTTAAGTGCCGAGGAAGAAATGTTAGCCCTTGTTCGGAATGGCCGAGTTCAAATCGCCTGAGAGGTCGAAACACACGATCATCTTGCACCTAAATCGAGAAATGGGGAAAAACAGCTCCCTCGGCTCAGCCCTCCGGCGAAGTGTCTGGACGAAATCTCCTTGTCGCTAGAAATGGTGGCATCTCCCCTCCTCACGAGATCTCTTCTCGGCTCAGGCTCTCACTTGCGATCGAAGGAGGAACATGAAGAACAGGCCGAAGACAGAAGCTTAGTCTTCAAACTTTAGAAAATTTTATTTTTCTTTCAATTAAAAAATTATTTAATTAATAATATATGTTATAAAATATATATATATGAAAAAAATATATTCTATATTATATTATCTCAATTTAAAATCGATTCGCCTAAAAGGCCAACTGAAAATAATCGCTTAGTCAAAATAATTTACTAAAAATGTTTCCAAAATTACATTTCCGCTCGAAAAAAACCTAAATTTGACGGCTTTATGGAAAAAAGCACACATCATCGCTATTCGACAAAATAGGTCAACTCCTAACATTTCACAAAAAATTTGCGAAAACTTTACACGTGGCATTTTAAAATCATTTAAAAATATTAAATTTTACAATTTAAGTAACGAGCTTTAAGTAAAGAGTTTTTAACGATCAGGTTTTTAGAAAAGAACTCTGATTTCAATTTAAAAGGCTTTAAGAAAGACTTGTACTATTGTTTTATAAAAGAAAAAAAAATAGAAGTTTTAAATTTCACGCATTTTTAAAAAGCAAAGAAAAATCGGATCGTTGTATATGTCACGCCCCAAGGGAATTTGTGACAGAATGAGAAATAACCCGACTAAAAAAAAGACTAAATTGTCCAACCCCCATCTTAATTCAAAATTAGCATCAGAAGATAAAAATTTAACGTACAAACGATATCAAAATAATATAGGTCCAAACATGACATTAGAATAACATGAAATAATAAGATATAAATTAAGGGGGGAAATATAAAATAAAACCGAAGGTGCAAACCTCACTAATATTATTCTAAGTCTCTCAAGAAAAATAAAGTTTACTCAGGGAAGCCTCCAAAACTATTCTTTCGATGGAAATTGAGGGTCAACTTGATTATTTCCTGAAGTGAGAAGTCAATTTAAGGCGAGTCAACTAAATTTAGTAGGTATTAGATTTTGTAGTTATCAGATTGAATAAAACAATTATGTGTGCATTCTAATTATTTATTTTTAAACAATTTAATATTTAAGGACAATAAAGACAAGAAATAAAATATGTAACAAAATTAATAACGGCGGTACTAAGACGATCACAATAGTCAAACATACCCTAATCAGGTTTATGATTTTGCATCTAGAGGCCTGACACATACAACTGTCTCATTACTCTAATTAACAATAATGTATAAAAAATATAAAGTGTAACTGGAAAGAACATTAAATTTAAATATGTTCAACGAAGAAGTTGTATATTTTATAAAAGTCTGATTAAATAAGGATATATCATTTAATGTGAGGTTATGTGTAAATTACCAAATTCTTAATAAGTAAAGTATGATGAAATAAAATAACTTTTACCTCAAATTTGGGTTAACCAATACCAAGACCCAATCGAAATGACTCATTGAAGCCCAACCACAGCCTTCCCTTCGATTTCACTAGCAACTCCATAGAGTTTATGGTTGAGCAAGCAACTGGGAAGGGTAAGAAATTACCTTCTGACCTCCGCATAGCACAGACAAAAAAAAAATGATTGCATCCATAATTTATTACCAAAAAATTCCGCAACAAAAGTTCTAATTCTTTTCACATTACTTGAGAAATTCACTTCATGCCCAATTGTCAGCCATAACGGGTCTCACAACATCGATGTCCACTCCTAGTCCTCAAGGAAATAAATTTCCGTCTGTTAGATATTGTTTTGAGGGGAAAAAAAACATGGCACTAAGGGAAATAGAGACTTACCACAACGTTGATCGAAACTACCAAACCGTCGTCAGGAAAACTTCACCTCCCTCATCGTCGGCTTGCTAGAGTTGGAGGTTTCCAGAAGAGGGAGAGAGTGTTAGCATAAATGGTGTTAGACTTAAATATTTTGATAATGAATATTTTGATGGCAATTATAAGTTGTTTATTGTTTTTGTTCTTAATTGTTTAAATATTATGTTTATATTTATATTTATTAGAAATACCCTTGAAACGGATATTAAGTTGTACGAATATGTGTTTCTAAGTCCATGCAGTGAATATATATCGTTTTGAGACTTAGAAATAGTATGAACGACATTTGGAAGGCAAGTGGTCGCGTATAACGGCGCTTTGGTCAACCAAAAACGCTCCTAGAGTTTTCTGTCGCGCTGTGGTCGAGCAAAGTGTCAAAAAAGGTATACAGATTGCTCCCAGTGTTTTTGATTGAGCCGCGATCGAGGGTGCAGTTAAGTTGTGCACTGGAAAACCAATACAGAGTGTTCTAGAAGTTTTCAATCGTGCCGCGGTTGAGGTTGCGGTCGAGAAAGACGACTGAAAATGTTCACATAATGCTTCTGACCTTCTGCACTTTTTCGGTCTATGATGGAGATTCAGTTGACCAAAAAACATCACAGAAGCTGAAAAACAAAATGTACTTGGGAGCGGTCAACCGTTGTACGGACCAGTCGACTGCTCGGCTTCTGACTTTGGTTCCGAGTTCATTTTCAAAGGACAAAAATATGGGGGGTTTCCCCCTGTCTTGGCAACAACTCCTGAAAGAGGGTTTTTTAAATTTTTTAAATGGGCCAAACCGGATATAATAATATGTTCATGGCATGGTGTACTAGGAGTTTGTGAGTGGCTACATTTTCATTGAAATTCCATTTTAGTATGGCAAGAAATTATTTTAATTACGTACCACATTATAGTGGGTTGTTTTAAACAAGTGTCTTTTTAAACAAAATTTTCTAAAAATGAGTTTATAAAATATCAGTTTTAAAATCATGCATGCTTAATCATTGTTTTAATTAAAATGCTATATATATATATATATAAATGATCTCTATTGAGTCTTGTCAACTTACTCCAATGATAGTCTTTCAAGACTTTATCAAGACTTCTAGTTGCAAAATCAGAAGTAAAAATTTGACAAGATTTATTTTTTTATTCTAGCATTTTAATAAAATTTCTTTGATAGATATTTTGTGAGGTAAGCTTTGATATAGATAATAGTAATTTCTATTTTACATATTTATTATCCACAATTACTTTTAGATTATATTACTATATTATCTGGATATCACTTGTTATACTTGTTTGGCTCATGTTTTGTCAGACCCTAACATGTAATAAATATTTTAATAAATATGCTGCCAATAAATAAAATTAAAATAAAAATTGTCGGACGATTCGATTCTTTTGAGAAAGATCATTCGTCATGGTCATTTTATCTCAAGTTCCTTGCGAGTCGTGATTCCTAAAACAATAACAAATATGTGTTTATGGACCCAGCCTCTAAAATGTAATAGTACTGTATTCATTCATAATAATATATATATATATATATATATATATACCATCCTTCCACTAACGCAACACCCCGCATATCTAACCAACTCTACTGCATCATCTTCAATTTCTCCTTGCCTTCCATTCTAATATATGTTTTCGAAAATAACCTGTCATTGTCCCAGCCACGTGCTTCACCGTGTAAGACATATCCAAACGTGTCCAATTCGTCAATTGAAAAAGACTGGACCCCACACTGGGATTCATCAGGTCTAAGTGCAAACAGTCTCGCTCAAAGCTACTATAAATATCATTCATTATTCTTTCATCTTCCTCGCTTTTTCTGAGTTCTGATCCTTGTTGGTGGACAAAAAGAGACTCAGAGAGAATGGACAATGGAAATCAAGCGGCCATGGATTCTCTCCGCCCACCCTTTAAGGGAGGATTTACTTCCTTCTTCAAGAAGGTCTGGTCTTTGACCAGAAATTCAGAAGCGGCTGCCGTTGATGTTGATGTTGATGCTCTGATCGTTAAGATTGCCGATTCAGACAACATGCTGCTGGCTTCCAGCTTCGCCTCTGCCATTCAAATTGCAGCTCTGTCTGTCCAAATTGAGTCTAAACTTCCTCCATCATTCCACTTGCTTTCTCTCTTAATTATTCTGGGTTTTTCTTCTTTGCTGGTTGCTAAGCTCGTGGAGTTCAAAACCCTGAACATCACCAAGCTTCTTCAGTGCCTCGGCTTCTTATATCTAGTGATTGCCTTCTTCATCGCCATTTCCCTTCCTTTTCCTCTCTACTTCACGATCATTTCTTTCGCCGTCTTCCTCGCTGCTTTAGCCTTCATTATCTATGTCACCATCATCCACAAAACCAACTCTATTTCTCTCTCTATCCCCAACGAGACTGAATAAGCTACTATCATAAGTAAACGAATAATCTAGTTCTGGGAGCTTACAATAATGACGTGATTGTGCTTACTCTTCGCTTGATAAAGCGCATAAGCTTTGTGGGATAATAGCTTGAGTTCTTCCCTGTTTAATATTTATATATTTGAAAGTTTAAAATAAGATGCTTTGGGTTATTTCTTGGTCTACAGTCCACCACGTGAGAAGAAACAAAAAACAATGACTTTCCTTCGATCATGCACCCTTTAATATATATTATACTAAATTAAAATATTATCAGTTTAGATTTGTAATGCAACGAAGAACATCCCGTCGATGGATGAATTCTAGGCGTGGGCGAATGGTTCTGCATGACCATCTAATTGGCCGATCAACTCCTGTTCTTCTTTTTGGTAGTACGCATCTGTCAAGTGCACACTTGACCTCAAACTCCTATCTTTAACAATACAAACATGAAATTTATTTCTTTAAAGTTTTTTGGCTGCGAGTGACTGGAAGAATGGAGAGAGAAAGAAGACACTTTTCGTAAGAGGTCAACACTATAAAATAAAGATGTTAAATAAGTAGGCTGTCTCGCTCGGCTCGGTATTGTAGCGCTCTGAGCCTAACTTGGCTATTATAATTCATCGCTTGTGAGCTAATTCAGGTTAAAAAATTTTTTGGGTGAACTCGTTAAGCTCTCTAAACTCGTTAGGCTTGGTGAGCTGAATTTGTTCATGTTCAGCTCACTCGTTTGTCACATTTATCTTTAAATGCACTTCATCTGTTGTATAAAGGTCGGGATGAAAGATTCATTTATAAAAGTAAATTGTTTAACTAACATTTATTACTCCAAGTGAGCTTTTTTAATCTTTATATAGTTATTTTAGATAAATCTTATTTTTAACCCGAAATTGATCATTAAAATATAAATTCAGCAAAATATGATATTTGCATATATTTTTTTAGTCAATAATTTCTCGAGCAAAACTAGAAACTCTAATTATGATTACATTATTTGTGTCTATAGGATGAGTTGTGTTTGATAGAAAATAAAAAAATGTTAAAAATACATGCAACTAAAGTAATCAGAAAAACATGTTTATATGAGCATTATTTTATCCCTCCATCTCTCTCTTTGTTTTCCCTTTTTCTCTTTTCTCCGTTCTCCTTTTTTTCTTCAATAAATATCACATTTTTCCTATGCAGTGTTAAATATTTGTAATGATATTCGTGTGATAATTTTTTTATTGGTTCGTCTTAAATAATTTTTTTTTCTCAATATATGTAATTTTATACATTAATAAAATAATTTTGTAATTAAATGATTATTATAATTTTAATAATTAAATTTTAAAAAATATATATTATATTGATATAAATTATAAATATTTATGTATGCTCAACTTGTTAGGCTCTCTTTAAAGCCCATTAGATTCATTTAGTTGATTCGGCTCAACTCATTTGTGACTCGTGAGTCGACTCGAGTTAAAAAAAATTTGGACGAATTTTATTTGTTGGGCTTGCTAAGCTCGTTAAGTTGACTCAATTCAACCGACAAATTTGTCACATTTATTATAAGAAATTACAAGAAATTTGAGCAAATGTCTAGTCGACAGATACTCCTGGCCCCTGGGCGGCGTGCTTGTCTTCTTTTTGTCCGACGTCGGACACTCTGAGAAATCAGCAGCATTTTCGTCGTTATGAAGACTTGAAAAAGGTGGTCGTTCTGTCCTTATTCCAAGTGACACCATTGGCTTTAGCTCGATTGGATCTTCTTTTAACGTCATTTTCTCAAAAAAATTTATCTAATCTCTAATTAGCCATCAATTAATTGCTTTTTCCTTGCTTGCGAAGACTTCAGGAAAGTTTATAAGATAAGTCAGCCGCCCAAACATGCTATGCTTGCATATTATTTGCCAATGCTATGATTGTAGAAAAAACACAACCAAACACAATGATAATAAAACAAACTTACCTAATACAAATAAACAATCAACACCAAGATTTTAAAGTGGCTTGAATAATGTATCATATATCCACCAATGCATTCAGACATCCTTTTTATTAAGAACAATTGCCAAAAATTATAGCAAAAAGCCAAAAGAAAAATTGTTGAAAATCAAACGCAAGAAAGAAAAAAAAAACTGCGAAAACAATAACACCAAAATTTACGTGAAAAATCCTACGATGAAAAATCATGGGTATGAGAGAAATTCACTAATACGAAATTTACTAATACATAATCAATGTACAATGAGTTTTGCGACTTAAGTATCAATAAATAGAAAAAATAAAAAACTCTAATATTGAATATGAATCTGACTTTGCCCAATTAGAATTCAGGTTACTCTGAACTCTAACAATTTTCACCTTGACAAAAATTTCACACTAGAGATCCAATGCAGGTTTCTCACCTCACCTCAAAACGAATCCAGAACACTGAACTCTGACAATCAATATTCAAAGAAATTTCAATGCAAAACAATCAAATCTGTAAAACTCCAATGAAAAATAATTTCATCTTCCACAAAGGTTTCCCCTACAGGGTCAACTCAACAATTGATACTGATCAAGTTTAAGCTCTACTTAAAATGGAGAGACACACTCGAGAAGAAATCACATCTCTTATATGGTACCACTAAATTATCAAAGTTGTTGCAACAAACTGCACTTGAATATGTTGAAGGCTCTCCACTGTAATCAATACCCTTGAACACACTCAATGCATAACTCACTGAAGTAGTTTCACCATATCGTCATAAAGTTTTACCCTTCCTCTTAGTTCTGGCTTTGATGATGACACTTTGACATGAAACTGAAATTAGTAACGATGTGGTGAACAGATCACCCTAAACTCGAGGTGGCGAGCCAGCCCGCCCGCTCAACCCGTTACTGTAGCGGGCCGAGCTTACAGTAACCGAGCGGGCTCGGCCCGGGCCCGGTAGGCGGGCCGAGCCGAGCCCGAAAATTTTGGCTCGCGAGCCGGGCCAGCGGGCTGGCTCGCGAGCCTAGCGGGCTGGCCCGGCGAGCCCGCTCGCCAACCACCAGCCCGAGCCGGCGAGCCCATCCAACCTTGGCTCCCGAGTTCGTCAAAGGACGAACGAAGCTCGTCGTCGGGGCGTCGAAGGACGAAGCTCGTCGTCGACTGTCGAGGCGTCGACGAACGAAGGTCGTCGCAGGCTGGAGGAGGTCGTCGTCGGCTCGCGTTCCAGTTTCGAAGCTCGTTGTCGTCTTCGTTGTAGTCTGCCAGTCTCGTGCTCGTCGTCGCCGTCGCCGAGCTTCGAATCGGGTACCGTCGCCCGTCGGGAATGCAGGACGACTCTCTGTGAGAGTCTCGACTCTCACAGAGAGGGTCGAGACTCTCTGTGAGAGCCTCGAGACTCTCACAAGAGTCTGAGACTCTGAGAGAGTCTGGAGACTCTGTCACAGAGTCTCGAGACTCTCACAGAGAGAGTCTTGACTCTCACAGAGAGAGTCGAAACTCTCGGTGAGAGTCTCGACTCGCTATGTGAGAGTGGAGCTCTCTTTGCAACGATCCAAAGATCGTTGGTGTTGGGCTCGTTAGGCTCGACTCGTTAAGACTCGTTAAGCTCGCTCGGCTCGTTAGGCTCGGTAGGCTCGTTAGGCTCGACTCGTTAGGTTCGGCTCGTTAAGCTCGGCTCGTTAGGCTCGGTAGGCTCGTTAGGCTCGGCTCGTTAAGCTCAACAGGCTCGACGAGCCAGACTTTTTCAGGCTCGGCCGGCTCGGCTCGGCTCGTTAGCCACCTCTACCCTAAACATTTGTAATAAGTTAATGTATCGGCTCTGATGTAGATTCAGATCTCCATTTAAACTTCACCTGAGAACTTGACTTCTTCTAAGTCTTCTACAAAAGTTCTTTAGAAGATGAATTCAGAAGTTTTACTAACTTTTTGTTTCCCTTTTACTACAGAATCTTGTACCACATACAATTTGGAAACCTTCTATGTCTCTTTAACAAGACGAGAACACCCCCACCGATCTTTTAGTTCCACCTACAACATTGAACTTGTATCATTTCGAAAACAAAGTACTCAACAAGATCAGATTCTTCTTCAAACCGGGAATATGTCACACATTACCCAACCCAACTATAATTTAGATCACGCCAAATTCTAATAGAAACTAAATAAAACTACAAAGCAACAACGTTTTCTTGATTGAACCCAAAAAAAGAACTAAAGAAAAACTTAACTTGCCCCTAAATTGCTAGGCAATACCCTCTTTCTATTTGCTATAACTTTCTATATGAAAAGCAAGAAAAAAAATCTCTTCCAATAAACCATCACTAAATTGATTTCAAACACCTCTACATAGTGATAAAAACCAAATTGCAAACATGTGAAGAAAACCAAGACCAGAAAGAATTAAACCAATTATTAACAATTTTCCATATTGGTTTTGAGTTCTTAAAAAAATTTGATTGCATCACTTGCTCCATTAGGAGCTCGAGTTCTCTAGATTCCAACTAAGTTTAAACAATAGTTAAACTTAGTTACTAGTGAAACCTTTTTGTAGAGCATCTGCAAGGTTATCTTTTGAAATAATTTTTTTTCACAATTATACTTTCATCTTCAATGATTTCCCAATTTATCTTTCACTTAATAGTTCGATCGTATGAGTCATCAATTTAAGAAAGAGCGACACTATTAAGTTCACCTCATGCGAGACAACCAACTCAAAGTCCGCCCATAACGATCCCTTACATTTATTAAATTTCTTTTTTTTTATCTTTTACAATAGTGAATGCATGAACGTGCATGTGACATGAGCATCGATATAGCATACATAAAATAAACGGGAAACAAAACAATAACTAAAGAACAAATCCTCATCATATAAATTAAGCAAATAAAATCACATATCCTCAACTGCACTGGGTAAGCAGACTCATCATCATGAAACAACTAAAATAACATAACTTCAACATCATAAATAACTATTTCCCAACAATAACTACTCTGAAAATAAACAAGCATCTATCATCCTCAACTTTTCAAACATAAAATAAACAGAACCAGCAAGGCATCATATCCTCGGAACATCATCAGCGAAAGCAGTAAACAAAATCGAACCCAGATTTGCCTAGCACCTTGCGATGTAGACCGAAAGACCACAAAATCCAAAACATCTATTACCTTTGATAATAAGTAGAATCTGTAATCCAATGTTCCAATCCATGGATATGCTTATCTTCAATGGAAAAGGGAGGAGAATTAGAACAAGGGTTGTATAAGATATAGCTGAACAAAATCATCACAGGGATTTTATCTTGTATCCTTACCCAAAAGTCAAGCTTTAAATACAAACTTACCTCCAAAAACGTGAAGAGAAAAATATCAAGAAGAGCATTGGTCTCTTTGTTTGAGCCGCCGTGGAGGACGTAGGGTTTTTGTCACGACCAGCAAGGAATCCAAGATAGAATGAGAAACGACACGATCCAAAGAGCTTAATTGCCTAATCCATTTCACTTAAATTTATAAAATAGCATAGGAACATTTAAAATAATTATTACAAATCATGACCCAAAAACTTAGAATTAACAAATCCAATAATGATATTAGATAACATATAATGTTAAAACAAATAAAATAGTGTGCATAAAGTAAATTAAGGATTCCAACTATCCAAATAAAGTATATTTCACAAAATGCTCTCTTAAGAATAATTATTAAAATTACATGAATTAAATGAATTCCGCTGAATCTAATCCCAATTCGGGAACTAGAAGTATATTTTCATTTCTTTAAATGAAGTATATATTTTATGCACATATTAGCACATATTAAATAATGATATATTTTCACTATGAATGAAAAAATTCATTTTAAAGAAATGTTTATAAAATGACTCATATTTAAAATCACCTAGTAATATATGCTACGTAATTAAAATATGAAACCGCCCATCGCTGAAGGAAAATTCCAGCCGCCGACTCTCCCGGTCTGAGACCACCAATCATCGCCTGCCTCCGTCTTTCTGCTGAACCGCCGAAGTCTTTCGCAGATCCGTCCGGTCGCATTGAAGTTGTCGCCGTTCCTCCTGCCGAGTAGTCCGTTGTCATGGGGGGTTTGTTAATGGAGAGTGGGGGGTTTTGAGGTGGTGGGGAAAATAGTTTTCTCTCTCTACTTTTCTTTGCCTTTTATGAATGCTAGTGACTTACTGCAAAAGTGTTGTGCTTCAAAGGGGCAAAAATGGTAAATCTTGAATTTAAAAGACGGAGGATTGATGAAAGTCTGCCAAATTGAACACAGAAGCGTAAGAAATTCTTTGGAAACAAAAATATGGAAAACGGAAGATAGGTTGAAAGGGGGATGACCAACGGAAGCGATGAGAAATAAGATGTAAAAATGGAAGAATGGACGTCCTTATGCCGGGACAGACATCCCTGGGAGAGAAGGACTGTGAGATGAAAGGAGGATGGTTTCACATTGTAAATTTTACTCTTTGTCTGTAATTTTTGTTCAAAAGAAATTTTCAGTGAAGAAATTGATGGAGAGATTGATAATGCTCTATTGTTGTTTGAGAAAATGCCTGAAAGAGATGTTCCAGCTTGGAATGCTGTTATTACTGGATGTGCACAAAATGGGTTGTTTTCTGAAGCAATATTACTATTCAGAAGAATGATTATTCTGGATCAGGAAGAGAAGAGAAGATAAAATAAGCCTAACCAGGTTACAATGGCCCGCATTTGCACCTTGTGCTCATACTGGTATGCCTCAGCTTGGTAAGTGGACTCATGGTTATGCTTATAAAATTGGCCTTGGTCTTAATTCGATGTGACTTCAGACAGAAGTTCGATTTCTTGGAATTCCATGATCAACTGTTATGCCCTCCATGGACCAAGTGACAACTCAATTAATGTGTTTGAAGAGATGATCCAAAGCGAAGCTGGAGTAAGGCCTGAGGAGGTTACTTTCGTGGGCCTACTGAGTGCTTGTGCACATGGAGGATTACTCAAAAGAGGCTACCATTACTTCAAATCAATGCGAGATTATGGGGTTGAGCCTCTAATCGAATACTATGGGTGCATGATACACATTCTTGGTTGAGCAGGGCGGTTTGAGGAAGCACTAGAAGTTGCGAGGGGGATGACCATGAATCCCGACGAAGTAATGCGTTACTACTGCAACGTTGCGGTGACGATGTAAAATATTTAATTTATGGTATAAAATTCTCTTCTCAAACAATGAGAATCTTTGATAATCCATGAATCTCTCAAATTGCACATCCAATCCAACAACTATATTATATGACTTAATTGAAACACTTGAGTTAGTCCTTCGTGGTCTAGTTTTGCACGACGGACCGACGGGATTAGACAGCCTTAAACTTTACAGATCCCAAGGCGTGGTTGGCAACGTGTGTGTGTGGACTGGAATATAAAATGTATCCAAATTTGGTTTTAAAAATAGGTCTTTGTTTTCACTCTTCTCAATCAAACCATATTAATAAAATATTATTTAAAGAGTTATAATTGAATATTTTATATAAGAAACAGTCGATAAAATATACAAAAATTAACAAATTAAATTAACTATGAACATATTTTTGCTAGCAATTTAACTTCTCAATTATGGAAAATCACCGTCGAGAACATTGCAGTTAAATTTTTGAGGACTTGCAATGGAAAATAGTATACTCATGGAAAAAACTACAATAACTCATAATTTTAGAGACTTTTTAGTAAAAAAAAAGTTAATATCTATGAAAAATGGATTTAGAAGATTTTAGATTTTATAATTTATAATATTTTGTAAAAAAAATATTAATATTTTAAATTTAAGATGATTAAGAATTGTTTTATTGTGCATAGGAGAATCACAACTTATTTGTGTTGTTTGTATTTTTCTACGAATAAAATAATGATTTTTTTTTATTTGCAGACTTTCCTCTGCGGAAAGACAACTTTCCTATGCGGAACGTTGTCTTTCCGCAACAGAATATCGTTTTTCCGCAATAGAATGTTGTCTTTCGACAAAGTAAAGTTCTCTTTCCGCTGCGGAAATATGACATTTCTTTGCGGAAAGACAATATTTCTCTATGGAATGTCAACTTTGTTGAATTCTATTTCAAGTGCTTACTTTCTATAACAAAAAAACAATGTTCCGTTGCGGAAAACTAACATTCTGCAGAAGAAAGACAATGTTCCGCAGAGAAAGGACAATACTATTTAATAGAAAAACGTGATTGCGGTGTTTACTCCATTAATTTTTCATATTTCAGTGTTTAAGTTGTTTATAAAAATTATTTAGTGGTTAACTAGTTATTAATTTTAAAGTCTAATGGTTGATTTGTTAAGAGAATGTTCTTCATGGGAAAAATATACGTGGCAAAACAATACATCGATCATAAAATTTCAACGCAGCCAAAAGCATTATTATTTTTAATAATTAAATAAAGGGGGAAATTTGCGGGGTTGACGAAGAAAGAAAGTGTCGGAAAAACTAAGGAAGGCAGGAGGAAGATGGGCCGATCGTAAGAGGAGAAAATTGCGGCAGCTCATGCACTGCCCTGTTGGCAACATCGTCCAACCAAGGAAAAGCCTTCCCCTAGAAGCCATCCTCCATCGCCAAAGCTACTATAAATGATCATTCATTCTTCCTTCGTTTTAGACAATTGAAGATATTCTCTCTTTTTTCTATTGCCTTCTGATCCTTCTTGCTAACCCTAGAGAGAAATAGAGCATGGAAACTGGAAATGAAGCTGCCTTGCGTTCTCTCTGGTCACCCTTCACGCGACGATTAACTTCTTTCTTGAAGAATGCTTTGTCTCTTACAGTAGATCCAGAAGCAGCTGCTATTGAGGCTCTGCACGCCAAGATTGCGGAGTGGA
The DNA here is from genome assembly GCA_022433065.1 of Begonia loranthoides. NCBI lineage: Eukaryota > Viridiplantae > Streptophyta > Magnoliopsida > Cucurbitales > Begoniaceae > Begonia > Begonia loranthoides. The sequence continues at coordinate 56,694,283 of CM039468.1, forward strand.
ATAGCATGCTGCTGGTTTTGAGCTTTGCCTCTGCCGTTCAAATTGCTGCTGCGTCTTCTCAAATTCAGCCGAAACTTCCTCCATCATTCCACTTGCTTTCTCTCTCAATTCTTCTGGGTTTTTCTTCTTTGCTGGTTGCTAAGTTCGCGGAGTTCAAAACCCTTAAGCCCTCTAAGCTTCTTCACTGCCTCGGCTTCTTATCCCTAGTGATTGCCTTATTCCTCGCCATTTCCATTCCTTTTCCTCTCTACTTCCAACTCATTTCTTTCACCATCTTCCTCGCTACTTTGTCCCTCATTCCCTATTTCACCATCATCCACAAGACCTAAGCTCTTTCCCTCTCTATCTCATGGGAGAGTGAATAACTTATTTTGGAAAGGTAAAAAAATCAATCTGAGAACGAGTCAAGCTCTCAGTTGTCTTCAGTTTGGTGGGTTCATCCAACAGTGGAAGAGTTTCTGGGCACTCAAATGGCGAAGTATCTTTGCTTCCTTCTGATCAATGACTTGAGTTCCTCCCAGTTCAATAATTGGATATTTGAAGTTTTGAGTTTTTCCAAATTATGTGGTGAGTTCTTAATGTTTAGCTGATTCTGTATCATGTTTTCGCCCGTGGACGTACGCTTAGGCAAGCTAGTTGTGCATTTCTTTTACGTGGGAATCGCAGTTGCATACCCATAAAAAGTAACCCAAAATGACAACGATTGTGTCCAGTCGACGATGTGAGGAGAGAGAGAGAGAGAGGATGTGGTTGGCTACTTGTTGCTGAAATTACTGAACCAGCCATAGCACAACCTTAAAAATCTCAAAAAATATAAATTATAATTACTACAAACTTAATATCTATTTAAAATTCATGGGATAAAAACCCTAGACATTTCTGGCAGTAGGTTCTGCAGGAATGTCAAAATGTTAGCATTTTTCTTTTCGTATCATGTGTAAAATCGTCACAAATCTTCTGTATATCCTGGCCTTCAGCTTTTTTCTTCAATGCGATAAACCCACCAAACATGAACTTCATTATGAGCTAAAAAATTACTGTGACTGTCTTTGTTTCTGTTGGGTTTCTTCCCGACAGAAGGAGACCAAATACAGGTCAATGTTTTCTTTAAGAAAAAAAAATGTTTAGGTTGAGATGAAAACATGAATGTAATAATAAAAATCTTACCTTATATCATTTTTTAGTTTCGCAGTTACAGTTGAGCTTAGTAATTCTAGTCGCCCTCAAGAGTTTCTTCAAAAGTCTTATTGAATCTCGTACCCAATTGTCAAATCAAATCTTAGTTTGTCTTCCCAAACTTCAAATACTGGAGAAGGACCCTGTAACCAGGAAAAGACCCATCTGGGTGAGTATTAATGAGTCAAACACCATCATTTAAAGACTGATAAAAGATTGGAGGAGTCTAAACCTTGCAAGGACAAAAAGAATGCATTAAATAAACAAAGATAATATCAATAGGGGAAAGTGTGTAAATTCTTATCATTCCATATTGGAGCTGTTAGCTTATTATGTTTGTAAAGTATTTTTGTTTGAGCTATTAATAGAATCATAGAGCTATAATTACAAATTTATGGGTTCTTACAGGCAGAGAGGTGAAACTAAAATCATAATTCAATAAAATAAAATGGTAAAATGCGTAAATGAAAGAGCAATCTGCAAGCCTAGAATTCTAGAAGTCATTGAAGATGAAATGAAACCCATACGAGAGAAGACTCTATAAGCAAAGTCTCCCAAGTTAAGACAAAAGTGAAAGCTTATAGTAAGATAGTGGCTTTGATACTTCTTCCTCAAGTTTTAGAGGTAGTCGGCACCCTTGGAATGGTATTAAAAGTCAAATAAACTTAACGGGGTTTCACACTCAATAAATCTCCTATATTTACTATCCCGTTTTGATTAAAACCCTTCAAATTTGTCAATGTTGCCAACCATCGGCCACATAAACGTCCCTCATTCTTATAATGACGCCATGGTTGATTTCTGGATGTCTTCTCCTCGTGAATCAGATTTGGATGTCCCTCGTCGTTGAAGAACGTTCCTTGAACGTCCATGTGACAGGATTCCTGATGGGTTTTAAGCTGAAAACATAATTGACATTAGATTTTAGTTGTTCATGAAATTACTTTGTGATTTGACTTGTCTTTGACCTCTAAAGTTCAAGGTTTATTATGTTAATTTTCTTTTTTCTGGTATTTTGGGGCAATTTTAAATTTTAATTTCAATTTAAGAAAAAAAAAACATTACCACCCTAGGAAACAACAATATCTCCTAATATTGGAGAATAAATTCAACTTTACATTAAAAATCACAAATTTTACATTTTTCACATATATCTACGCAATACAAGTCAAAAGTTTATGTGATTGGCCTTTTGATGCTTACACCTGAGTACATATTTTGTGTTAATAATATTTCAATTTAATTATTATAATTTTTTTTTTTTACATCTTAAATGAAAAACATTCATATTGAAGGTATCTTTTTAATAAAAAATAATAATTTCTTCTTTTTTTTGTGGTGGTGATATATAGGTGGATTTTTAATCTTTTAAATTAATTTTAACGAGTCAAACATGATCCATTCATCCAAAGATGGATAAAAGATATGACACTTTAAATAAAAAAATATTATATTATCAAATCGTACAATGATTAAGTCGTATTTCTATGTTTTTTCTACCATAAACTGAAATTGTGGAGGCAGAAGAACGTTTCCGTTTCAAACTTTGCCACTCAAGATTTCTAAGGAACCCTAAAGATCTAAAGGGTTACCTCATCTAGAAGGGACTTGCAATTACCATTATTCACTTCTCCTCAACAGAGAAACACCCAAATCTAACAAGCAGGAAACTAAAACTGATACACACGTTGATTCCTTGTGTATAAGAAGAAGGTATATAAATAGTTTAATCATTTTTAAATTAAACAAAACCAAACCTTACCCAATACCCTCTCACTGACAATTCTTCTAGAATTCGAAAGATCAGAGATTTCAGCGAGTCAAATGGAAGGAATCTGGTTGAAAAATGAAGAAAGGCCTTCAATGTCAATAGAGGCAGGAGGCCTTCTACGTCATTAATTAATTAATTGAAGACGCCATTAAAAACTTTACCACTCTAGGAAACACTTGAAATGGATAGGACACTTGAAATAAACAATATTATAAATAAACACTTCAGAGCAATGGAAACTGGCAATAGAGACTCAGAGAGAATGGAAACTGGAAATCAAGAGGCCATGGATTCTCTCCGCCCAACCTTTAAGCGACGATTTACTTCCTTCTTCAAGGCGGTTTGGTCTTTGATCAGAGATTCAGAAGCGGTTGACGTTGCTGCTCTGAGTGCCAAGATTGCGGATTGGAATAACATGCTGTTGACTTCTAGCTTCGCCGTCGCCGTTCAGATTGCAGTTCAGTCTCTCCATTTTCCGGGTGAACTTCCTCCATCCTTCTTCTTTCTTTCTCTCTCAAATCTTCTGGGTTTTTCTTTTTTGCTGGTTGCTAAGCTCGTTGAGTTCAAGTCCCATGGGCCCTCCCAGATTCTTCACTGCCTCGGCCTCTTTTTCCTGATGTTTACCTTCTACCTCGCCAGTTCCATTACCTTTCCTCTCTACTTCATGTTCATTTCTTTCACCGTCTTCCTCACTGTTTCAACAATCATTATCTATTTCACCATCATCCACAAAACTTAGTCTCTTTCTCTCTCTATTTCAATGGAGACTAAATAACTTATTACGAAAAGTAAAATGAGTCAAGTTCTTAGTTGTTTTCCTGTTAGGTGGGTTTATCCAGAAGTGGAAGATTTTAAAAATTCTTCTACCCTCATCTTTTAAAATCTTGTCCTGATGTTTTGGATTCTCTTGGCATTCAACTTGCGCACTCCCGGATTTTAAGATCGGGTTTTGGAGGATACCTGTCCTACTCTGGAATCAATGGAGAAGTTGGATTTGCAAGACGGATGTTGGATCCAGCAATGGAAGATTTTCTGGGCATGGTGAAGTATTTCTGCTTCCCTTCTGATTAATGGTTTGAGTTCTTCCCAGTGTAATATTTAGGTATTCGAAGTTTGGGTCTTGGAGATAATGCTGTGAATTCTTAATATTTACGTGTACATGGGAAACTAGTTGTATGTGACACGCTCCCAATTCTCTTATACATAATTTAGTACTTGTTTTTGTTGAAGTATTAAGAGTTCACTTGATTAGGGTTAGAATTGGTGTCCCCTTTTCTGCTTGTACAAAGCTTAAATCTCTCTAAAATTTAGATTACATTTATTTTCAATTTCCTGCAAAAACAAGCCATTTCTGCAGACAAACCCTAAAAAATTGAGTGTTTCTGGGCGTGGGCAACTACTAACTGGCCGATCAACTCGTTGATCGGTGTCCCTTGAAGAACTCGTGCCACACTTGCATTCGTTGTCCCCTTGGTTGAATTCTTATCATAAGTTTGCCCTTATTTTCAAAGGAATCTTATGGTCAGCGTTGAATAAAGCAGTAGTATAAGAAGGTATAAATAATTTAATAGTTTTTAAATTAAACAAAACAAAACAAAACCTTACCCAATACCCTCTCTCTAACAATTGATTTCAGCTAAACAAAGGGGAGAAATCTCATTGAATAATGAAGAAGAGGCCCTCTATGTCAATAAAGGCCGGATGCCCTCTTCGTCGTTAATTAATTAATTGAACACATGAAATTAACAAATGTGCACCACTCTTACGAAACTAATCAGTTCTAGGCATTTCTAGTTTCAAAGTTGAAGATAAAAAGTTCAATTATCACATTAAAATTTGCAAATTTTACATGTCAAAAGTTTATGTGATAGACCTTGTAAAGTTTAAAACTTTAGAAGATTATATAGTACATATTTTGTGTTAAATACTTTATTTTAATTATTAAATGAACGTATTAAAGGCACGTATGTTAAAGACAATCTTTTTAGTCTCTACGAGATATAGTTGGATTTCTAATCCAATAAATTAGCATTAATGAGTCAAACACTATCGTTAACTTTGAGCTATTAATGGAATCATAGAGCTATAATTACAAATTTATGGAGGTGAAATAAAAATAATTATTCAATAAAATAAAAATGGTAAAATGTTAAATGCATACATGAAAGAGCAACTTGCTAGTCTAGAAGTCATTGATGATGACATAAAACCCACATGAGAGAGGACTCTAAAAGCAAAGTCTCCAAGTAGAGACAAAAGTGAAACCCTGTATGCTGACTAAGATAATGGCTTTGATACTTCTTCCTCAAGTTTTTAGAGGTAGCCGGCAACCTTGGACTGGTGTTAAAGTTAAATAAACTTAATTGGGTTTCACACCCAATTAATCTCCTATATTTAATATCCCCATTTGATTAAAACCCTTGAAATTTGTCATTGTTGCCATCCAGCGGCCACATAGACGTCAATTGTCCTTCCAATGAACTATGGCTGATTCTTGAAATTCTTCTCTTCGTAGATCAGATTTGGATATTCCTTATTGTTAAGTACGTCCCTTTGACGTCCATGTAACATTTTTAACGTTGTTTAAGTAGAAAATGTGATTGACATTTGCATTAGCATTTTTTGATAAAAAACGTAAATATGTGATTTACTTTCTTCATTTTTCATAATTCGAGATTTTAACTGTTTGCAAAAATTACTTTATAATTTGACTTGTTTCCAACTCCCAAAGTTCAAAGTTTGTTTTGTTTTGTTTTTTTTTTTTTGGGTGTTTTGGGGTAATTTTATATTTTAATTTCAATTTAAGATAAAAAAAAAAAAAAAACATTACCACCCTAGGAAACAACAATATCTCCTAATATTGGAGAATAAATTCAATTTTACATTAAAAATCACAAATTTTACATTTTTCACATAGATCTACTGACTACATGTCAAAAGTTTATGTGATATACATAGTACATATTATATGTTAATCTTTCATTTTAATTATTACAATTTTTTATTATATCTTAAATGGAAAAAAGACATTTTTTTAATAAAAAATAATAATTTCTTTTGTCGCTGTGATATATAATATTACTTATTTTGTTATTGGATTACCACACAATTTTATAGAAATTATTATGTTACTAATCATATAAACTAATTTTAACGAGTCCAACCACATCATTCATTTAAAGATGGATAAAAAATATGACACTTGAAATAAAAAATATTATATTAACCAATCGAATGAAGACATATTTCATTTTTTTCAACCATAAACTGAAATTGTTGTTGCCAATGAATTATGAACTTATCTGTTTTAAACTTTGTCATTTAAGATTTAAACAATAAAAATAAAAATTCATGAATCTTTGAGTCGAAACCCTAAAGAACTAAATGTCATGTATTCGATCTACGCTCACTGCACCAATTGTCGAAGATAGTCGAAAAGACAAAAAATAAACAACAAAACAAAAAACACTAGGAGCACAGAAATGATTTAGGCCTATGAAAACTATTGTTCTACAACCTCTCAACTCTCCACTATGAAAACTATTTAGGCCTCTCTTTACAGTACTATGAATATATCATCTCTCAAAAATAACCGAACAGTTATAAACTCACCAACCTTAACCTTATCTAGAAGTGACTTGCAATTACCATTATTCACTTCTCCTTGACAGAGAAACACACGAATCTAACAAGCAGGAAACTAAAACTAATAGACACGTTGATTCCCATGTGTATATTAAGCTGAATTATCGTAACAATTAAGGCAAGTTTGACATTTCCCTGTAATATTTGGCCCATTGGTATCTAGCCCAAAATCAATTAAATTTATTGGGAAGACGGATTCTTCCCCAAATCGCTTGCTTTCCTTCAAATCGTAAAGCATCTAAGTTTCAGTTTTTCTTTGCATCATTCTTCTCGCCGTCGTGATTTCTTTCTCAGCTGGTGCGATGTTTCAGTCATTGTGAGTGGGGATTTGAAGCTCTGTGACGAACAGACCTTCGTCTTTACTGTAAAGGTTGGAGGAACGGATTTTGGAATGCCACCGTTGTTAAGTCTTCAAAAAAATCAGTGAAGGGATTGCCGCGGTAAGTTTGATTCTTCAACCCATAGTTCAAATTGTTATAAAAAAAAAAACTTAGGGTTCTGATATAACTCTTTATGGGAAGGAATTGTGCGATTTCTGTGGGAAGCAACGTTGGATTTCACAGTCGTAATCGAAACTCCCGTAGTGGAAAATCAGGGTGCGTGAGAGGTAAAAATTCAATCTTTCATTTCCGTTTTCGACTCTGTTTACTTGTATTGTTATGGAATATTGGAGAGTTGAATTTCAATTGTTGAATTGAGAGTTTTCTGGATGAGATTTGGATTGTTGGGAACCGATGAACTAGACGTTATAAGTCGATTTTTCTTACGACAATTCATCGGTTGTGAAAGGCAGAAAATGCGACTCGGCAAAGAGCTGAGCCACGGTGTGCGAAAAATCACACCCTAAACCAATTGGACAAAGAGCCGAGATGAAAAGAAAATCTCGACCAAGGTCGAGTAGTAGACGACGTGTGACGACGTGGTTGGGTCGTTGGGTATCACCGTTCGCAGGCTGCTTTGTGTTCAGGCGATATTCTGAACACAGTGAGCTGCAATCTGCCTTTGGTCTTGGGCCTGGCAGTATCTTATGCTATAGTTTGGGCCTAGGCAGGACAACCCAAGTTCTGTTTGGGCCACAGTCCAAGACTTATGTATAATCTATTTGCGTTTTTTTTTGCCCCTTTTTATAAACTTGTTTTGGGCCATGGGTTTGAGCTTACATGGACTATATTCCAAGTCACATTTTAGGTCTGTATCCACTTCTAATATGGGCCAGACTTATAAGTGATTTAATTCAATTAATTTTGGATTAATTTTAAATAAAAATTAAACCTTTTAATTTATAAAATTTAATTCAAAAATTTATATCTTAATTTTGGATAGGTATCCAACCTAATTAAAAACCCGTGGACCTTGGATTTTGGGCTAATTAAACGTTGGACTTTGGTCAGTGTAAGCTAACTTTGAGGTAGAGATTATTTATACACTATATTTGCATATTATTATTTTTAAATAATTCTTTTAAAATTGAAAATTTATATTCTAATGAAGCATTCATTTTTAAGCATTAAAATTCGTTAAATTATATTTTTACACATTCTATCTTATAAGGTGTGTTTGTTTGTTATTAAAATTTGATGAAAAGGGGATTTCTTTAGAAATGTCCTTGGGTTTTAATCCCTAAAGTGCAAATAGGTAATCAGACAGCTGTATGTACCGTGTCCTTGGGTTGCGAATCCCTAAACATGATCAGAGTATTATTTGGCTTTTGCGATCGTCGAGCATCGCTTTTATTTCCTTAAATGCCTATGGCACAGTGTGCTCGGAGTTCGTGAGTGGTTCCATTTTCTTTGTGACTTTAATTAGTACAACAAGGGGGTATTTTGATTACATATCACGTATTAGTGGGTCGTTTTAAAATGCGTGTCCTTTTGTACAATTTTCTTTCAAAAATTGAAATTTTATAAAATATGATCTTAAATTTTATACATGCTTAATAAAATTCTTTCTTAAAAATCTGAAAATTTTAAGTCTCTATTGAATTTAGTCAACTTATCCCTATAACAAAATTTTTAGGAAATTATCAGCCAGACTTTCAGTTGCCAAGTCAAGATTAGATCCAGCATAGTTGTTAAATTTCTATCATTTTATTTGTTTACCTCGAGAGACTTTTAGTGAGATATATTCATTTATTTGGATGATTGTAAACCTTAAATGTTTAATTTCTTTTTGCACAGTTATTTCATTTTGGATTATATTGCTTTACTATCTGATATCATTTGTTGGACGTGATAGGACTATATTTGTTGGGCCCTGGCTATAACTAACATTTTAAGTTTTCCACTGTCAATTAATAAAGTTTTAAGAGAAAAAGGGTCGGACAATTTGGTTCTTTGGGTTGGGTTGTTTCCCGTTCTGTCTCGGGTCCCATTTAGGTCGTGACATTCCCCCTTGAAAACAATAACATCCAAGAATGGAAAATCTGGCCCAAAAGGCTAACAGAACCACCAGATTAGGCAACCTGATTTTCGCAGAGAACTTGTTGCCTAGTCCAAGGTGTATTAAAAATGCGGAAAACTAAATGAGAATTTAATCTCAACTCAAATTACATGGGTTGGATCAACAGAGTGATCAATATGAGTAGATAATATAAAAATAAACAAGGAAGTTACTGTGCAGAAGTTTAAAAAACGAACAATACCAACAAATCTCAAACGTACCAAGAGTAGAAAAACACGTCAAATCCTATGTTATACAAGTTGAATATAAAGTAATCCCTACTGAGTTTATAGTCGACTCACTCCAATTGACTTTTTTTTTTTCAGGAATTAATCAAATTAGTCCTTAAATTCCACCTCAAGAGTAGAAATTTGAAAGTTCATCTCGTTCACGTTATTTTTCTACTTTCTAGAGAGAATTAGTTATTTTAGTAAGGTTTACATTTAGTTTCGATTTAATTAAAATTTTAGTTGTTGTATTTTATTATATATTCTTATTAATTCACGTTATTTGAAAGTCACTGATGAACTTTTTTATTTGGCCTTGGTTTGTGAGTTTAATTTTAATTATATTTCCGCTGTTTATAAATTTTGGGATTAAGAGATTGGTCGGATGATTGGGTCTTTTGGGAGGATCGTTTCCCATTCTGTCGCGGGTCTCCTTTGGGGCGTGACAGAATAACTCCGAGAATAATATAAAGGATAGATTGTTACTGGGGAATATTGTTGAGCTGTTATTGGTATTAAAAGATAATGATGACGGGAATGGTTAAGTGTTTAAGTTGAACTTGGGTTAAGGATTCTAGTAAGTAGCAAATGAAAATGTGTTGATATTAATGAGTTGTAATTTTATGATAAATGTTATGAAATTGTGAAGATATAAAAAGGAGAATGACAACCGGATAGGCAACCCGATTCTCGTAGAGAACCCATTGCCTAGTCCAAAACATATTAGAAATGCGGAAAATTTAATGAGAATTTTTGCTCAACCCAAATCACATGAGTTGGATCAACAAAGTGATCAGTATGAATAGATAATATAAAAATAAACAAAAAAGTTACTGTGCAGAAATTTAAAACAAACAGTACCAACAAATCCCAAACGTACCAAAAGAGTAGAAAACATGTCAAATGCATATGTTATACAAGTTGAATATAAAGTAATCCCTACTGAGTTTAGTTGACTCACCCCAATTGATTTTTTTTTTTCAGGAATTAGTCAAATTAGTCATCAAATTCCACCTCAAGAGTAGAAATTTGAAAGTTTATCTCGTTCACATTATTTTTCTACTTTCTAGAGACAATTAGTTATTTTAGTAAGGTTTGCATTTAGTTTCGATTTAATTAAAATTTTAGTTGTTGTCTTTTATTATATATTCTTATTAATTCACGTTATTTGAAAGTCACTGATGAACTTTTTTATTTGGCTTTGGTTTGTGAGTTTAACTTTAATTATATTTCCGCTGCTTATAAATTTTGGGATTAAGAGATTGGTCGGATGATTCGGTCTTTTGGGAGGATTGTTTCCCGTTCTGTCGCGGGTCTCCTTTGGGGCGTGGCAGAATAACTCCGAGAATAATATAAAGGATAGATTGTACTAGGGAATATTGTTGTGAGCTGTTATTGGTATTAAAAGATAATGATGACGGAAACGGTTAAGTGTCTAAATTGAATTTGGGTTAAGGATTTTAGTAAGTAGCAAATGAAAATGTGTTGAGATTGATGAGTTGTAATTTTATGATAAATTTTATGAAATTGTGAAGGTATAAGAAGGAGAATGACAACGTTAATTTTTGAATTGCGCTATGGACCCCAAGTAAGTGGATACTTACTATGCTTTGGTCTTCGGACCGTACTTCACAAGAGTTAGGATTGCATGTTGTGTGTTCTTTTAATGATATATTTACTAGATATTTATATCATCATATAGGATTGAATGAATTTGCGAACATGTCACATGGCATAATTAATATATGTAAATAGGAATGTGAGAATTCTGGTGAATCAGTGACATTCCATACGGTAAGATACTCCAACGTAAGGAGCGTTGTGATAGGAGTTAGCTACGTGAAATCTAGAGCTCACTTTTCCTCCGTTTTGAAATCCCCGACGTCTTGAATAAAAGTGAGCATACTGGCATGTGGAACACCCTCGATGGATATATCTCCTTGTTGGAGTGACTGGTTAGGCCACATGACCCCGGAGAGTATTCCACCCTGACTTCTAAAAGAGATACAGTTCTCTTCTGTATCGCATTTGTATGATCATGCATCACATCTGCAGTGCATTTTATTCTATCAATTACTGAGCGTTAGACTCATTAGTTAGGTCTTGTGATGTAGGTATGTACGAACAATAGGAGAACATGTCAAAGACAGTTGATAAAGAATTTGTACGGGTGAATCTTGTGGCTGGCTAGGCTAATGATGTAAGAAAGAGAAAAATGTTTTGTAAAGAGTTTTGCATTTAAACGTAAAGGAAAATAATAGTATTTATTATATGCTTTATTTTTTAAAAGTTTTTCGCTGCAATTCATAAACAATGTTTTAACTAAAAAAATTAATGATCGGATTTTACGAAAGAAAAATTTTAAATTTTACGACATCTTAAAAGAAAATAAAAAGTAGGTCGTGACAAGATTGGTCGTTTACATGTGAAATGACGATGAGGCATTCATGACATGTTCTCAGGTTAAAAGTCCTGAAAGTGGAAAAATATTGGTGGGGTATTAGTGACATGTTCTCATGTTGCAACTCCTGAAAGTTGTAAATTCAGATAAGTGGGTGATGACTCCTCCTTGGGTTGCAAGCCCTAAACTTGGCCAGGGTATTGTCACACGGATTAGCAGTGTTGTCGGTCACGAAGATTAGCTTATCACAATACCATTTAATTTGGCGGGTTAGCTGGACAACTTGAGTTTACTCGTCGGCAACCCTCGTCAATTTGGGACACCTAGGTTCTACTGAAAAGAGGTCTATCGTGGGGCAACCTCATCCGTTATGCGACTTGAAGCTTGCTTGCTGACAACTCGGACGACGTACTGGATTTGCGGATCGCTGTCATCACTATTCTTTCCTGGCTCATAAGGTGTTGCTATTGGCTGATAGCCACCTTTATGTTACTGTATAGGTGGTGCGCGAGTTGTGTCGTGACTGACTTGTTTGCCAGCAACTCGAGTATATTACTAGATCTTTGAATCGTATCGGTGGTGACTATGGCATGTCGGCACATCCAAGAGATCATACCACATTTGATAATGAGTGGTGGATGAGTTTATGAATGACCATTCCTTTTCCCTGATGTCATTTTCATACAGAAAACGATGTTGACATATTTTGTGATTATATTTGTCTATGTCTATGTATACAACAAGTTTTAATAAAGTCACGTCGAAGGCCATGAGCCGGATTTATAAAATGATGAAAATGTTTTAAATGTTTAAAATTCATGTACGGTAAAATGTGAAACATGAAATGATTTTCAAATGTTAAAGAAAACGGTTTTAACATGCATTAAATTTAATATAGATTTCCTTTCTAAGTTAGTCACTCACTCATTAGAATAAATTTTTTTTCCAGGTTATGGTATAAATCTAGTACATTAGTTTTGCACGTGTGATAGCTGGGCGAAGCTATTGATCTCATATGGTTGTCTCGATCTCCTTGTGGATGGGCAGAAACTCGTCGATTAAATCCCTCTATCTCTGGTACGTTGAGATTTTAGTTTTGGTGTTGCTTGATTATGTTCTTGCACAATATTTTTCTTTTTTATGTTATTATGTCTTTAGTTGATCAATATTTGGGCCCCAACCCATGTTATTGGGTTTGAACTTGATATTATTCCCGTCAAGTCTTCTGCATAAAAAATTTACGCCTTGGTTTGGGTAGCTGAATTCTCTCTGAGAATCGGGTCCCCTGACCCAGCGGTTTTGTTCTGGCCACCTCTGGGTCGTAACAGGGCCTCCCACCTTTATTGACATAGAGGGCCTCTTCTTTATTTTTTAACAAAATTGCTCCCATTTACTTAGCTGAAGTAAATCTCTAGACCAACTAGTAAATTTTAAAATTTTACAATTCTGGAACATCTGTTAGGTAGAGGTTAATTGGGTAACGTTTGGTTTTGTTTAATTTAAAAATGCTTAAACTATTTATACCTTTTATACATTGGATGTTGTTAATATAATATTGTCTTCAAGGGGGAATGGTCAGACTTGCATTAATTGTTACGATAATTCAGCTTAATATACACATGGAATGAACGTGTCTATTGTTAAATTTGGGTGTTTCTCTGTTGAGGAGAAGTGAATAATGGTAATTGCAAGTCTCTTCTTGATAAGGGAAACCTTTAGATTTTTAGGGTTCCTGCTCAAAGATTCAAGGAATTTTTTTAAAAAAATGAAGAAGACAAACTATATATTTACGTTTTTCGTCAAAAGACGCTAATGCAAATGTCAATCACGTTTTTCGCTTAAACAATGTTAAAGATGTTACATGAATGTCAAAGGGATGTTCTTAACGACGAGGGATATCCAAATTTGATCTACGAAGAGAAGGCTTTCAGGAATCAGCCCTGGGTCATTGTAAGGACGAAGGACATCTATGTATCTGCTGGATGGCAACATTGACAAATTTGAAGGGTTCTAATCAAATGGGGATGTTAAATATAGGAGATTAATTGAGTGTGAAACCCAGTTAAGTTTATTTGACTTTAATACCCGTCCAAGGTTGCCGGCTACCTCTAAAGCCTTGAGGAAGAAGTTTCAAAACCATTATCTTAATCAGCATACAAGTTTTCACTTTGTCTCTACTTGGAAACTTTGCTTTTAGAGTCCTCTCCAGCACATGTGACTTGTAGAATTCTAGGCTTGCAAGTTGCTCTTTCATTCATGCATTTTAGCATTTATTTTATGAAATTATTATTTAAGAACCCATAAATTTGTAATTATAGCTCCATAAGATTCCTTTGAAAATAAGGGCAAGCTTATGATAAGAATTCAACCAAGGGAGTTCTTCAAGGGACACCAATCAACGAGTTGATCGGCCAGTTAGACGTCGCCCACGCCCAGAAACACTCAATTTTTTAGGGTTTGTCTGCAGAAATGTCATGTTTTTGCATGAAATTGAAAATAAATGTAATCTAAATTTTAGAGAGATTTAAGCTTTGTACAAGCAAAAAAGGGGACACCAATTCTAACCCTAATCAAGTGAATTCTTAATAGTTCAAAAAAAACAAGTATTAAATTATGTATAAGAGAATTGGGAGCGTGTCACATACAACTAGTTTCCCACGTACACGTAAATATTTAGAACTCACAGCATAATCTCCAAAACCCAAACTTCGAATACCTAAATATTACACTGTGAAGAACTCAAATCATTATTCACAAGGGAAACAGAAATACTTCACCATGCCCAGAAAATCTTCCACTGCAGGATCCAACATCCGTCTTGCAAATCCAACTTCTCCATTGATTCCGGAGTAGGACAGGTATCCTCCAAAACCCGATCTTAAAATCCGGGAAACAGCAGGACAAGATTTTAAAACATGAGGGTAGTTGTTAAAATATTCCAATGCTGGATAAACCCACCTAACAGGAAAACAACTATGAACTTGACTCATTTTACTTTTCGGAATAAGTTATTTAGTCTCCGTTGAAATACAGAGAGAAAGAGACTAAGTTTTGTGGATGATGGTGAAATAGATAATGATTGTTGAAACAGTGAGGAAGACAGCGAAAGAAATGAACATGAGGTAGAGAGGAAAGGGAATGGAACTGGCGACGTAGAAGGTAAACACCAGGAAAAAGAGGCCGAGGCAGTGAAGAATCTGGGAGGGCCCATGGGACTTGAACTCAACGAGCTTAGCAACCAGCAAAAAAGAAAAACCCAGAAGATTTGAGAGAGAAAGAAAGGAGAAGGATGGAGGAAGTTCACCCGGAAATTGGAGGGACTGAACTGCAATTAGAACGGCGAAGGCGAAGCTAGAAGTCAACAGCATGTTATTCCAATCCGCAATCTTGGCACTCAGAGCAGCAACGTCAACCGCTTCTGAATCTCTGATCAAAGACCAAACCGCCTTGAAGAAGGAAGTAAATCGTCGCTTAAAGGATGGGCGGAGAGAATCCATGGCCGCTTGATTTCCAGTTTCCATTCTCTCTGAGTCTCTATTTCCAGTTTCCATTGTTGTGAAGTGTTCTATTTATAATATTGTTTATTTCAAGTGTCCTATCCATTTCAAGTGTTTCCCAGAGTGGTGATGTTATAAATGACGTCTTCAATTAATTAATTAATGACGTAAAGAGCCTCCTGCCTTTATTGACATAGAAGGCCTTTCTTCATTTTTAAACGAGATGAGATTCCTTCCATTTGATTAGCTGAAATCTCTGGCCTTTCGAATTCTAGAAGAATTGTTAGTGAGAGGCTATTGGGAAAGGTTTGGTTTTGTTTAATTTTAAAAATGATTAAACTATTTATATACCTTCTCATACACATGGGAATCAACGTGTCTATTAGTTTTAGTTTCCTGCTTGTTAGATTTGGGTGTTTCTAATGTTAATTGCAAGTCACTTCCAGATAAGGTAAACCTTTAGATCATTAGGGTTCCGGTTCAAAGATTGGGCAAAGTTGGAAGCGCGTAAGTTGATCAGCCACAACAATATCAGTGAGTTTATGGTAGTAAAAAATAGAAATATGACTTCATCATTGTACGATTTGTTAATATAATATTTTATTTGATTTAAAGTGTCATATCTTTTATCAATCTTTGAATGATGATCATGTTTCACTCGTTACAATTAATTTATAATATTAGAAATCCAACTATATATCAGTCACAAAAAAATTATTATTTTTTTATTAAAAAGATGCCTTCAATCTGAATTTAAAATTTTAATTTTGTGATTTTTAATGTAAAATTGAATTTTTTTCTCCAATATTAGGAGATATTGCTGTTTCCTAGGGTGGTAATGTTTTTTTTTTCTGAAATTGAAATTAAAATGTAAAATTGCCCCAAAACACCAGGAAAAAAAATTAATAAACTAAACCTTGAACTTTAGAAGTTAAGGACAAACCGTATATTTACATTTTTCGTCAAAAAAGGCCGATGCAAATGCCAATCACATTTTCAACTTAAAAACCATCAAGAATGTCAATAGACGTTCTTCAACAACGAAGGACATTCAAGTTTAATCCCCGAAAAAAAAACATCCAAGAATCAGCCATGGGAGAGGGAGGTTTACGTGGCCCGTGGATGGCAACATTGACAAATTTGAAGGGTTTTAGTCAAATCTGGATATTAAATATAGGAGATTCATTGAGTGTGTTTATTTGACTTTTAATACCCGTCCAAGGTTCCCAGCTACTTCTAAAACTTGAGGAAGAAGTATCACAAAGCCACTATAGGGTTTTAACTTTTGTCTCAACTTGGGAGACTGTGCTTTTAGAGTCCTCTCTCGTGTGGTTTTTATATCATCGAAACGACTTGTAGAATTCTAGGCGTGCAGCCGTGCAGGTTGCTCCTTCATGTACGCATTTTACCATTTTATTTCATTGAATAATTATTTCTATTAAAGAGTGTGTTTAATGTATGTACCTTCAATATGTGTCTCTTCATTTAAGATATAATAAAAAATTATAATAATTAAAATAAAGTATCAACACAAAATATATACTCAACGATCTTAAACTTTACAAGGTCTATCACATAAACCTTAAATGATGGATGGGGGTAGAGATAAAACAACACGATGAATATAGTTTTTGTCAGAGTTGTCGAGTTAGGCTGAATTCACGGCAATAGGGAACGAGTCTTCCATATTCGTAGTAGTAATGGCTGTGAGGCCCAAGCTGCCTTTATCACGGCGACACGCCGACACCCTATACTTGGGAGTGCAGGGCTCAGTTTTTAAACGTGGAAGTTTTATGGACTCATTTAAAACAGCAACGACATAGGTCTTATCCTGGTTACAGGGTCCATCTGCAGTATTTGAAGTTTAGAAAGACAAACTGAGATTTGCTTTGACAATTAGGTACGAGATTCAATGAGACTTTTGAAGGAAATCTTGAGGGCGACTAGAATTACATTAATGTAAGGTAAGATTTTTATTATTACATTCATGTTTTCATCTCGACCCAAACATTTTTTCTTTCTTAAAGAAAACAGTGGCCCCATTTGGTCTCCTCCTGTCGGGAACAAACCTAACAAAAACAAAGACAGTCACAGTAAGTTGTTGGCTCATAATGAAGTTCATGGTCGGAGGGTTTCTCGCGTTGAAGAAAAATGCTGAAGGCCAGGATATACAGAAGATTTGTGACGATTTTACACATGATACGAAAAGAAAAATGTTAACATTTTGACATTCGTGCATTACCTACTGCCAGAAAAGCCTAGGTTTTTTCCATGAATTTTAAATAAATATTAAGTTTGTAGTAATTGTAATTTATATTTTTTGAGATTTTTAAGGTTATTATCATGACCCGAGTACGGGCTGGACAAAAATTTCAGGTCAAATGACTCGGTCTTTGTAGAAGACCTGGTCACCCAGCCCAAAGCATTGCAGAAGACTTATATGAAATACTCAGCCATAACCCACTTATGATAGGTCACGGTCCATTTTGTGATTGCGAGAATAATAAATAATACGAAAATAATAAACTTAAGAGTTCAAATAAATACCGTGCATACAATCTAGAAAATCAAACAATCAAGTTAAGTGTTTTTACAGTCATCCAAATTAAAAGTAATTAGTCATCCATTGTTACGCTTATCGACAAATAAGAGTTTAACTAGTTAACGAAGAACTAATGAAAACAAGATCTTCAATCTGATTTCCACTCAAATTTAGTTAATCTTCTAGTTACCTGAAGTGATGGGAGTTGTGGGATGAGTGACTAACTTAGTAGGAAATTTTTAGGAAATACTATGCATGTATAAAACTTGTTTTTACTTTTTTCTTGAAAACAATGAATTTTGAGTAATTATGCACATTTTAATAAAACATTTAAATCATTTTCGTCTTAAGGAAATCAAGCCCAAAGGCCTCCGACGAGATATTAAAAAAACATGGTTGTATACATAGACAACTATAAGTTAAAATACTCTCGTCATGTTTTATAATGAAATTGCGGTCCGTGAAATAGGAGGGTCACTCAAGGATCCCTCCGAACAGATACACTGAAAGGTGGTCATCAACGCAGTGAACACCTCATGAGCCTGGAGAAAGATAAATGACGACGGTTCGAAGACCCGGTTCTTCTTTCGGGGTGTCATGAGCAAATTCCGTTAACGACACGGCTGTGATATATACCCTGATCAGATTTAGGGATTTGCAACACAAGGAAACCTCATCTCCTTCCTAATCTCTTATTTCACACAGTGTGCAAACAAAATATCTCCACATAGTAGGAGATGTACTAGGGTTAGCCTCCTAATACTTTGATACTGAAACCACCCAAAGTATCAGGAAGATTCATCACTCCCAAAACAGGTTATAATCATCATGTAAAAACATGAAATCCGATGGACGAAAGTAAACGTGTAAAACTTTTGTACATATATAGTATAAAAGGCAGACGTGCTGTCAAACAGTCCCCGTCAGGTTTTTCATGTGTGGTATTCTACAAAATACAATTTTATTTTGAAAACTATGCTATGAGATGCAAGCAACTAAGTATAAAGCTCCTACCTCGTTGGCGATCTTTCCTCGTATATGAAGGAGCAGTAATCTCAGGTGCCGGTTTGAAGTCATCAAACTTGTCCAAGCCAATAACATGTCAAATATGAAAAAAAAAAATCTCGTAAATACGTCTTGAGGCAAAACTTAGAAGATCCTATACCGGGTTTAAGTTTAACGTTTATCTTTATGATTGTCACCGTAAACAGACCCATACAACAGATTCTCCTAACTTCATCACTTAACACTTAAACATGCCTTCGTTGTCCGAACCGCTCTGCTTCGTCGGAATGTCCTCGATTGTCGTTGTCCTTTCACAGCTCGGGAAAGCTCGAATAGAATAAAAAATCGCCGCACTTGACAATGGTAGACCACCCGCACCTGTCTTCGGTCGGAATCGCCCAGCTCATGCCCAAAGTTGATCGTTGCCCACAGTCAGCCTCTCCTCGCAAATTGCCTCTACTGCAATCCTCTCTCTCTCTCTCTCGCACAAAGGAGGCAAGGTGAAAATAAAACCCTATCCCCTCTTTGAATTTTCCAGCAACTAATTCCCCCCTTCTGCCTTCATTTTCTTTCATTTTCATTTTATTTCTTTTTCAATTTCAACCTTAAGCTTTCATATCCTTACTTTCCTTTAGTAATTTATAATTAGGTTTATCTAATGATAACATATTTTTAGACATATGATACCAATTAAATAAACTTCCTCCAACTTTCCGTTTTAAATCTTGATTTGTTCCCAACGCTAACAGATCATGTTTTTTTAACCTAATTCTTGTTTTATTGAATTGATTTCTTATTAAAAAATTTTCAATTCTTTCAATTTGACTAATTAATCAACATTTTGCATGTGGTCGCTACGCAATAAATTGAGTCAACTTTTTAACGTTATTGTCACGACCCGCAAGGGACCCAAGACAGAACGGGGAACGATCCGGCCCAAAAGGGACGGATCATCCGACCCAATTCACTTAAATTAATTATGCAGCAGCGGGAGACGAAATTTAATTAATTAAGCCAAGGCCCAAAATGCAAGGGACTTAACAGGTCCAAAAGTGACATCGATAGTAAAGAATTATAATCCAAATAAAAGAAATACTGTGCAGAAAAGAAATTAAAGATTTAAGGTTTACAGTAATCCAAATGATTGAAAATACCTCACAAAAGTCTCTCAAGAGGGATTATTAAAATAATAGAAATTTAACAAGGACGCCGGAATCTATTCTTGACTTGGCAACTGAAAGTCTGACAGATAATTTCCTGAAAATTTTATTTAAAGGGATGAGTTGTTTAACTCAGTAGGAATTTAAAATCTTCAGAATTTAAAAGAAAAATTTTTAATAAGCATTTATAAAAATTTTAGATAACACTTTTGTGTCAAAACAATTAAAGAAATAAAGTGATACTCGGCGATCGCAAGCCAAATAAGACCCTGATCAGGTTTAGGGTTTTGCACCCAGGGACACGGCACATACAGCTGTCCCATTACTCTAGTTGTACTTTAGGGATTAAAACCCAAGAACATTTATAAAGAAATCCCTTTTTTAAAAAAAAAATTTAAAAATAAACAAACACACCTCATAGGATAGAATGTGTAAAATAAAATTTAACAATTTATAATACTTGAAAATGAATAGAATATAAATTTGTTAAATTTTGAAAGAATTATTTAGAAATAACCATATGCGAAATGGTGCATAAAAATAATCCCTACCTCGAAGTGAGTTTTCTCGATCTAAGCCCAGTTGCTCAAAACGTCCAACTTTATAGAATCCACAATTTAATTCAATATTTGAGTACCTAATTTATGGAAATTTCGTGGGTTAGCTTTAAGATCCTAATATTATTTAAATTAAATTGAGTTCGAGGGAATATTATAATTGGCCCAAAAACAGACTTAAATTCGGCCCAAAAATAGACTTAAATTTGGCCCAAGCAGATCTGGTATCACATTGGGCCATCCAACTCAGGGCATAAGCCCAGTCCAAAACAAAACTAATTGCAGCCCACAGTCCAAACCCGTGGGGTTGCGTAGCGGGTTTCAGAAAGGAAGGTTTCATTCTTCCCTACTTGCAAACGATTTCGCCAATCGCAGCATCAACAAGTATTTGGATTCTTTTAGTGGACAATCGTCTCTGGCCGAGACTCACACAATAGAACAAATCCCATTGACAACATCAAGAATAGGATTTCATATTTCAACTCAAAGGAACAAAATTTCCAGATCTAATCTATATTTGATATTCAGACCAACATCATCGAACACAAACAAGAATTGAACGAAAAAGAAGGATTCTTTTCACACCTTCAAGAATTCTTTCACTGTCCAAAGCTTTAATTTGCCGAAACGAATTCAAAACTTCAACCTTTAGAAGATTTCAAACTCATTAGAACCGATTGATGAAGAACAGAGTAAGCGAAAATCAAAGGAGGAAGAGTTTGACTTACTCTTCGATGTTCACTGGCGGAGTTGAGTCCCTAGCTTCTCCGTTCGCCCGTATGAAGCTCCTGAAGACCCGAGTTTAGCCTGAGCAACCACTCCATTAACATAGTATACTGAGGACGAACCTAATCAAGGATTTACGATTTGGACTTACCCGGAAACAAATTTGCACCGAGCGGGAGACCGTTCGCACTTCGGAGAAGGAGAGGAGTGGAGGTGGAAGAAAAATTAAGTGGAGTTCGATTTTCCATCTTAAATCGCTGAAATAGGGGATCCCTTCCCCTATCTTCGGCAAATCACCCCTGAGATGGGTGATTCGAAGTAACAAAAGGGGGATCCTTTCCCCTTTCTTCGGTAGATCACCCCTGTAATGGGGTGAGAGAAGATATTTTGCAAATTTTGTATTTTTTTTTTAAATGGGCCCCATTAATGAGCTAGATTTCACAGTTATGACCAATTTTAATGTAAAAAAATTATACGCAAAATTTACTTTCTTAAAAATTTTCCAGTATGTTATCGCTGGTTCAGTAATTTCAGCAACAATCAGCCAACCTCATCCTCTCTCTCTCTCCTTACATCGTCGACTGGACACAATCGTCGTCATTTTTGGTTACTTTTTATGGGTTTGCAACTGCGATTCCCAAGGAAAAGAAATGCACAACATGCTTGCCTAAGCATACGTCCACGGGCGAAAACATTAAGAACTCACCACATAATTTGGAAAAACTCAAAACTTCAAATATCTAATTATTGAACTGGGAGGAACTCGAATTATTAACCAGAAGGAAGCAAAGATACTTCGCCATTTGAGTGCCCAGAAACTCTTCCACGGTTGGATGAACCCACCAAACTGAAGACAACTGAGAACTTACCTCGTTCTTAGATTGATTTGTTTACTTTTTCAAAATAAGTTATTCAGTCTCCCTTGAGATAGAGAGGGAAAGAGATTAGGTCTTGTGGATGATGGTGAAATAGAGAATGAGGGCTAAAGTAGCGAGGAAGACGGTGAAAGAAATGAGTTGGAAGTAGAGGGGGAACGGAATGGAAATGGCGAGGAAAAAGGCAATCACTAGGGATAAGAAGCCGAGGCAGTGAAGAAGCTTAGAGGACTTAAGGGTTTTGAACTCCGCGAGCTTAGCAACCAGCAAAGAAGAAAAACCCAGAAGAATTGAGAGAGAGAGCAAGTGGAATGATGGAGGAAGTTTCGGCTGAATTTGAGAAGACGCAGCAGCAATTTGAACGGCAGAGGCAAAGCTAATAGCCAGCAGCGTGCTATTCCACTCCGCAATCTTGGCGTGCAGAGCCTCAATAGCAGCTGCTTCTGGATCTACTGTCAGAGACAAAGCATTCTTCACGAAAGAAGTTAATCTTCGCGTGAAAGGTGACCAGAGAGAACGCAAGGCAGCTTCATTTCCAGTTTCCATGCTCTCTTTCTCTCTAGGGTTACCAAGAAGGATCAGAAGGCTGTAGGAAAAAGAGAGAATATCTTGAATTGTCTAAAACGAACGAAGAATGAATGATCATTTATAGTAGCTTTGGCGATGGAGGATGGCTTCTAGGAGAAGGCTTTTCCTTGGTTGGACGATGTTGCCAACAGGGCAGTGCATGAGCTGCCGCAATTTTCTCCTCTTACGATCGGCGCATCTTCCTCCTGCCTTCCTTGGTTTTTCCGACGCTTTCTTTCTTCGTCAACCCCGCAAATTTCTCCTTTTATTGAATTGCAGAGAAAAGTGAACACAAAGACCTCTTTTTTAAAACCAATTTGGATACATTTTATATTCCACAGACACGTTTGCCAACGACGCCTTGGGATCTGTAAAGTTTAAGGCTGTCAAATCCCGTCGGTCCGTCGTGCAAAACTAGACCATTAAGGATCAACTGGAGTGTTTCAATCCAGTCATAAAATATAGTCGTTGGATTGAATGTGCAATCTACTGCATCGTTGCAGTAGTAACACATTAACTTTGAACTCCAGCCCTCCAATAGGAATTCCCCATCAGACACACATTTCGTCCCAGTAGAAATGGAGAAAGTTAAGTTAGAGGATGGACCTACGTAAAAATATAAGGCCAAATATGCATAATAATAACTCCATCTTGGCATTTCTCGTAGGCTAATGCAAACTAATCACTCTGGGAATATAAGAGTGTTTCCTTAACAAATTGGAATATGCTAACAACGACAGATTATTTTATTGGAATATGAAAACTAATCACAACTTCCCGTGCTTTTTCAAACCGTCCTACTCGACCAAGAATGTCTATCAAGCATCCATAGTGTTTGATTTTAGGCTCAACCCCATAATCTCACATTGATTTGAAGTAATGGTAGCCTCTTTCGAGTAATCGTCCATGTGCACACGCACTCAGTTGGCCTACGAAAGTAACCTCGTCTGGCATGACTCCATCTTCGCTTTGGATCATCTCTTCAAACACATTAATTGAGTTTTCACTTTGTCCATGGAGGGCATAACAGTTGATTCCAAGAAATTGAACTTCTATCTGAAGTCATATCGAACACCTTTCTGGCTACTTGTAAGCTGCCGCATTTGCCATACATGTCTATGAGAGCACTTGAGAGGAATGAATTAAGACCTAGACCAATTTTATGAACATAACCATGAGTCCACTTGCCAAGCTGAAGCATACCAGTATGAGCACAAGCTGCAAGTGCGCAAGCAATTGTAACCTGGTTAGGCTTATTTTTCCTTCTCTTCTCTTCCTGATCCAGAATAATCTTTCTTCTAAACAGTAATATTGCTTTAGAAAACAACCCATTTTGTTTACATCCAGTAATAACAGCATTCCAAGCTGGAACATCTCTTTCAGGCATTTTCTCAAACAACGACAGAGCATTATCAATCTCACCATCAAGTTCTTCACTGAACATTTCTTTTGAACATAAATTACAGACAGAATCAAATTTACAATGTGAAATAATTCTCCTTTCATCTCACAGTCCTTCTCTCCCAGGGATGTCTGTCCCGGCATAAGGACGTCCGTTCTTCCATTTTTACATCTTATTTCTCATCGCTTCCGTTGGTCATCCCCCTTTCAACCTATCTTCCCTTTAAAAACACTTCAATGAGTGTTGCCTCTACGACACAAGGAAAGAAGTGTTAAAGCCGTCCAATCTTGTTGGTCCGTCATGCAGAACTAGACCATTAAAGAAGAACTGAAATCTAAAAGATTTATCTAGTATAAAACAATGTTATGTGTGCCAAATTTGGAATGAAATTGCAGGAATGAAACTGCTTTATTTTCAATGAAACTGCTTTTACAGAAAATAATGATAGTATAATTTTCTATATAGCTGCAATATATCATATAGCACTATATTTTATATTCACTTTGCCGATGGCTCATGGAGATCCACAAGGAACATTTGTGTTGGAAGTCGTTGAACGGGACCTTCTCCCTAGCTAATCATGATCATATGGTCTCGGTTCCTCTTAGATGACCGGACATGGATATCTTGCTCAGTGGCAAAAAGCGTTGTGCCTATCTTAAGTGAAATGGATTAAGTGATTAAGCTCTTTAGGTCGAATCGTTTCGCATTCTATCTTGGGTCTCTTGTTGGTCGTGACAAAAACCCTACCTCCTCCATGGCCGCTCGGACAAAGAGAACAATGCTCTTCTTGATATTTTTCTCTTCAAGGTTTTGGAGGTAAGTTTGTATTTAAAACTGGAATTTTGGGTAAGGATACAAGATAAAAATCATGTGATGATTTTGTTCAGCTTTATCTTATACAACCCTTGTTCTAATTCTCTTCCATTTTCCAATGAAGATAAGCATATCCATGGATTGGAACAATGGATTACATACTCTACTTATTATCAAAGGTAATAGATGTTTTTGATTTTGTGGTTTTTCGGTCTACATCGCAAGGTGCTAGCCAAGTGTAGGTTTAGTTTTGTTTATTGCTTTTACTGATGATGTTTTGAGGATACAATGCCTTGCTAGTTCTACTTATTTTATGTTTAAAAAGTCAAGAATGATAGATGCTTGTTTATTTCCTGAGTAGTTATTGTTGGGAAACTATTATTTGTGATGTTGAAGTTATGTTATTTTAGTTGTTTCATGATGATGAGTCTGCTTACAAGGATAAGTGCATTTGAAGATATGTGATTTTATTTGCTTAATTTATATCTCTCTGTACTGATGATGAGGATTTGTTCTTCTATTACTATTTTGTTTACCGTTTATTTTGTATATGCTATATCGATGTTCATGCCACGTGCATGTTCATGCATTCACTATTGTAAAAGATAAAAAAAGAAATTTAATAAATGTAAGGGATCGTTATAGACGGAGTTTGAGTTGGTTGTCTTGCATGAGGTGAACTTAATGGTGTCGCTCTTCTTGATGACTCATACGATCGAACTGTTAAGTGAAAGATAAATTGGGAAATCATTGAAGATGAAAGTATAATTGTGAAAAAAAATTGTTTCAAAAGATAACCTTGCAGATGCTCTAAAAAAGGTTTCACTAGTAACTAAGTTTAACTATAGTTTAGACTTAGTTGAAATCTAGAGAACTCGAGCTCCTAATGGAGCAACTGATGCAATCAAATTTTTTTAAGTACTCAAAACAAATCTGAAAAATTGTTAAGAATTGGTTCTTGTTTGATTTGGTTTAATTCTTTCTGCTCTTGGTTTTCTTCACATGTTTGCAATTTGGTTTTTATCACTATGTAGAGGTGTTTGAAATCAATTTAATGATGGTTTACTGGAAGATATTTTTTTTTTCTTGCTTTTCATATAGAAAGATATAGCAAATAGAAAGAGGGTGCTGCCTAGCGATTTGGGGGCAAGTTAAGTTTTTTCTTTAGTTCTTTTTTGGGGTTCGATCAAGAAAATGTTGTTGCTTTGCAGTTTTGTATAATTTCTATTAGAATTCGGTGTGATCTGAATTATAGTTGAGTTGGGTAATGTGGACATGTTCCTGATTTGAAGAAGAATCTGATCTCGTTGAGTACTTTGTTTTCAAAATTATGCAAGTTTAATGTTATAAGTGAAACTATGAAGATCAGTAGGGATGTTCTCGTCTTGCTAAAGTGACACAGAAGGTTTGCAAATTGTATGTGGTACAAGATTCCGTAGTAAAAAGGAAACAAAAAGTTAGCAAAACTTCTGAATTCATCTTCTAAAGAACTTTTGTAGAAGACTCAAAAGAAGTCAAATTTTCATGTGAAGTTTAAGTTGAGATCTGAATCTACATCAGAGCCGATACATAAACTTATTACAGATGTTTAGGGTGATCCGGTCACCACATCGTTACTAGTTTCAATTTCATGTCAAAGTGTCTTCGTCAAAGGCAGAACTAAGAGGAAGGGTAAAACTTCATGACGATAGGGTGAAACTACTTTAGTGAGTTATGCATTGAGTGTGTTTAATGGTATTAATTCTAGTGGAGAATCTTCAACATATTCAAGTGTAGTTCATTGCGACAACTTTGATAATTCAGTGGTACCATGGAGGAGATTTGATTTCGTCTCGAGTGTATCTCTCCATTTGAAGTAGAGCTTAAACTTGATCGGTATCAATTGTTGAGTTGACCCCATAGGGGAAGCCTTGTGGAAGATGATGTAATTTTTCGTTGGAGTTTTGTAGATTTGATTGTTTTGCATTGAGATTTCTTTGAATATTGATTGTCAGAGTTTAGTGTTTTGGATTCGTTTTGAGGTAAGGCGAGAAACCTACATTGGATCTCTAGTGTGGAATTTGTGTCAAAGTGGAGATTGTTAGAATTTGGAGTAACCTAAATTCTAATTGGGCAGAGTCGGGCTCGTATCCAATATTAGAGTTTTTTTTTCTATATATTGATACTTAAGTCGCAGAACTCATTGCACCTTGATTACGTATTAGTGAATTTCTTATATACCCATGATTTTTTCTCGTAAGGATTTTTTACGTAAATTTTGGTGTTTTTATCTCCACAGTTTTTCTTTATTTCTTGCGTTTGATTTTCAACAATTTTTCTTTTGGTTTTTTGTTATAATTTTTGGCAGTTCTTCTTAACAAAAAGGATGTCTGATTGCTTGGGTGGATACATGACAAATTATTCAAGCCACTTTAGAATCTTGGTGTCGGTTGTTTATTTGTATTAGGTAAGTTTGTTTCATTGTTGTATTGGTTGGATTTTTTCTACAATCATAGCATTGGCAAATAATATGCAAGCATTGTACATTTGGGCGGTGGACTTATCTTATAAACTTTCCTAAAGTCTTGAAATTATAATAATAAATAATACTGATGGAGAAATGTAATGCCCAAAAGGAAACACAAAAGAAATTAATTGATGACTAATTAGAGATTTGATAAAATTAAGAAAAAAGGATGTTCAAAAACAGCTCCAGAACGACCCCCTTTTTCAAGTCTTCATAACAACGAAAATGCTGATGATTTCCCACAGTCGTCCGAGGTGGGACAAAAAGAAGCCCAAGCACGCCGCCCAGGGGCCAGGAGTATCTCTCCACTAGACATTTACTCAATTTCTTGTAATTTCTATCAACATTTTTTATAGTACTATGATAAACGTGACAAATTTGTCGATTGAATCGGGTCAACTTATTGAGCTAGCGTCGAGCCTAGCGAGCCCAACAAGTGGAGTTCATCCAAAAATTTTTTTAAATCAAGACACCTCGTGAGTTACGAGATAAACGAGTTGAGCTAAATCAACTAAATGAATACAACGGCTTTAAAAAGTTAAGCCTAACAAGTCCAGCATACATAAATATTTATAATTTATATTAATATAATGTATATTTTTTAAATTTTAATTATTAAAATTATAATAATCATTTAATTACAAAATTAGTTTATTAATATATAAAATAACATATATTTATAGAAGAAAAAAGGGACAGCATAAAATAGGGAAGAGAAAACAAAGAGAGAGATTGGCAGGATAGAATAATGTTCATATAAAAATATTTTTCTCATTATTTTATTTGCATGTATCTTTTAATATTTTTTGATTTTCCATCATACATAACTCATTCTATAGACACAAATAATGTAATTATAATTAGTGTTTCCAGTTATGCTCGAGAAATTATTGACTAAAAATATAGATGCAAATGTCATATTTTGTTGAATTTATATTTTAATGATCAATTTCGAGTTAATTAATCTAGTTAAAAATAAAATTTATCTAAAATAACTATATAAAGAATAAAAAAGTTCAATTCGAGTAATAAATGTTAGTTGAACAATTTACTTTTATAAATGAATATTTTATCTCGACCTCCATACAATAGATGAAGTGTATTTGAAGATAAATGTGATAAACGAACAAGTTGAACTTGAAAAAATTCGGCTCACCAAGCCTAACGAGTTTAGTGATCTTAACGAGTTCACCCACAAAATATTTTAACCTAAGTCAACTCATAAACAATGAGTTAAAATAGCCAAGTTAGGCTCGGCTTGCTCCAATATCGAGCCGAGCGAGACGGCCTACTTATTTAACATCTTTATTTTAAAGTGTCCTCTTCCTCTCTCGATTCTTCTTTCATGTTTGTATTGTTAAAGATAGGAGTTTGAGGTCATGTATGCACTTGACAGACGCGTACTACCAAAAAGAAGAACAGGAGTTGATCGGCCAGTTAGACGGTCAAGCAGAACCATTCTCCCACGCTAGAAGTCATCATCGATGGGATGTTTGTCGTTTGCATTACAAATCTAAACTGATAATATTTTAATTTAGTGTAATATACATTAAAGGGTGCAAGATCGAAGGAAAGTCATTGTTTTTTGTTTCTTCTCATGCGGTGGAGTGTAGAGCAAGAAATATCCCAAAGCATCTTATTTTAAACGTTCAAATATATAAATATTAAACAGGGAAGAACACAAGCTATTATCCCACAAAGCTTATGCGCTTTATCAAGCGAAAAGTAAGCACAGTCACGTCATTATTGTAAGCGCCCAGAACTAGATTATTCGTTTATGATAGTAGCTTATTCAGTCTCGTTGGCGATAGAGAGAGAAAGAGAGTCGGTTTTGCGGATGATGGTGACATAGATAATGAGGGCTAAAGCAGCGAGGAAGACGGCGAAAAAAATGATCATGAAGCAGAGAGGAAAAGGAAGGGAAATGGCGATGAAGAAGGCGATCACTAGAGATAAGAAACCGAAAGAAGCTTGGTGGGGTTCAGGGTTTTGAACTCCACGAGCTTAGCAACCAGCAAAGGAGAAAAACCCAGAAGAATTGAGAGAGAAAGCAAGTGGAATGATGGAGGAAGTTTAGACTGAATTTGGACAGACATAGCTGCAATTTGAACGGCAGAGGCGAAGCTGGAAGCCAGCAGCATGCTGGCTGAATCGGCAATCTTAACGCTCAGAGCATCAACATCAACGGCAGCCGCTTCTGACCAAACCTTCTTGAAGAAGGAAGTAAATCCTCCCTTAAAGGGTGGGCGGAGAGAATCCATGGCCGCTTGATTTCCAGTTCCCATTTGTTCACCAACAAGGATCAGAACTCAGAAGAAGCGAGGAAGATGCAAGAATGATGAATGATATTTGTAGTAACTTTGAGCGAGACTGTTTTAAGTTGGACCTGATGAATCCCAGTGTGAGGTCCAGTCTTTTTCAGTTGACGAATTGGACACGTTTGGAAACGTAGATGGGACAATGACAGGTTATTTGCGAAAACATTCATTAGAATGGTAGGCATGGAGAAATTGAAGATGATGCAGTAGAGTTGGTTAGACATGCGGGGTGTTGCGTTAGTGGAAGGAGGGTATATATATATATATATATATATATATATATATATACACGGAGGAGGAGAAACAAAATGGGTATGAATATTATCATGAATGAATAGAGTAGTATTTCATTTTCGAGTCTGCATTGATAACACATTTGTTGTTGTTTTAGGTGTCACGACTCGCCAGAAACTCGAGATAGAACGACGAATGATCCGTCCCAAAATAATGGAATCATCTAAAAATTTTTATTTTAATTTTATTTATTAGCAGCATAATGACAAAACATGGGCTAAACAAGTAAAACAAGTGATATCCAGATAATATAGTAATATAATCCAAAAGTAATTGTAGAGAGTAAATATGTAAAATAGAAATTACTATTATCTATATCAAAGTTTACCTGAGAAGAAATTTTATTAAAATGCTAGAATAAATAAATAAATCTTGCCAACTTTTTACTTCTGATTTTGCAATTAGAAGACCTGATAAAGTCTTGAAAAACTATTATTTGAGTGAGTTGACTAAACTCAATAGAGATAATTTATATATATATATAGCATTTTAATTAAAACAATGATTAAACATACATGATTTTAAAACTGATATTTTATAAACTCATATTTAGAAAATTTTGTCCAAAAAGACATTTATTTAAAACAACCCACTATAATGTGGTACGTAATTAAAATAGTTTCTTGCCACACTAAAATGAAATTTTAGTGAAAATGTAGTTATTCACGAACTCTTAGTACACCATGCCATTAACATATTATTATATTCGGTTTGGCACATTTAAAAAATTTAAAAAACCCTCTCTCGTGGTTTGTTGCCTAGACAGGGGGAGACCCCCTTATTTTTGTCCTTTGAAAATGCACTCGTAACCAAAGTCAGAAGCCGAGCGGTAGACAGGTCCGTACAACAGTCGACCGCTCCCAATCACATTTTGTTTTTCAACTTCTGTGATATTTTTCGGTCAATCGAATCTCCATCATCTACCAAAAAAATGCAGAAAAGGTCCAGAAGCATTATGTGAACATTTTCAGTCATTTTTCTTGACCGCAACCTCAACCGCGGCACGATCGAAAACTTCTAGAGCACTCTGTATAGGTTTTCGAGCGCACAACTTAACTGCACCCTTGACTGCGGCTCAATCAAAAGCACTTGGAGCAATCTGTATACCTTTTTGGACGCTTTGCTCGATCATGGCGCGACCGAAAACTCTATGAGCATTTTTAGTTGACCAAAGCACCGTTATACGCGACCACTTGTCCCAAAACAACATATATTCACTGCATATTCTTAGAAACACATATTTGCACAACTTAATATTCGTTTTGAGGGTATTTCCAATAAATATAAATATAAACATAATATTTAAACAATTAAGAATAAAAACAATAAACAACTTATAATTGCAATCAAAATATTCATTATCAAAATACTTAAGTCTAACACCATTTATGCTAACACTCTCTCCCTCTTCTGGAAACCTCCAACGATGTGGGAGGTGAAGTTTTCCTGACGACGGGTTGGTAGTTTCTATCATTGTCGTTGTAAGTCTCGATTTCCCATAGCGCCATGTTTTTTTTTTCTCCTCAAAACAATATCTAACAGATGGAAATTTATTTCCTTGAGGACTAGGAGTGGACATCGACGTTGTGAGACCCGTTATGGCCGACAATTGGGGCATGAAGCGAATTTCTCAAGTAATGTGAAAAGAATTAGAACTTTTGTTACGGAATTTTCTAGTAATGAATTATGGATGCAATCATTTTTTTTTTGTATGTGCCGAGTGATTTTGGTGTTAAATGGCAAGTCGGAGGTCGGAAGGTAATTTCTTACCCTTCCCAACTGTTTGCTTGACCAGAAACTCTACAGAATTGCTAGTGAAATCAAAGGAAAGGCCGCGTGGTTGGGCTTCAATGAGTCATTTCGATTGAATTTTGGTATTTGTTAACCCAAATTTGAGGTAGAAGTTATTTTATTTCATCATACATTACTTATAAAGAATTTGCTAATTTACCCATAATCTCATATTAAATGATATGTCCTTATTTGAGGAATCAGACTTTTATAAAATATACAACTTCTTCATTGAACATGTTTAAATTTAATGTTCTTTCTAGCTACGCTTGTATTAAACATACAACTTTCATGTTTAAATAAATGATTCTTATTTGTCAGAAACAAAGTTTTCATGCATCCAAATGAATCTTCGGAAGTACAGATTAATAGAACCAACCAAAAAAATGAGAAACCGAAGAAGGAAATAGACAAAACGAGGCAACAATCGAGCGTTTTTGGTCTCTCCAAATGGATTGAAGCCCGGAAAACTGGAAGAAGAAATAATCAAAGGAGAAGAGACAGACTTGGGCCACTTTCGGACACCTAATTGATCGACTCGGGAGGGTTCCTTTCGATCTTGATTCCCAGCTTTTCAGTAGCAATAGAGTCGGTCGGCCCTAATGTTCAAAGACGCCACTCTTCTTCCTTTCAATTTCCCAAGGGGACATCAACTCGTCTTATGCTCACATTTTCTGATTTCTCGTTTTCCATTTGTCAGTTTGCAAAGAATTTCCAACGCTTCCGTGTTCAATTTGGCAGACTTTCATCTGCTGTGCAGTCGTCGGATATCAACGCAAATTCAAATCTTCCGTCTTTTAAATTCAAGATTTACCATTCTTGCCCCTTTGAAGCACACCACTTTTGCATTAAGTCACTTGCATTCACAAAAGAAAAGTAGTGAGAGATAACTATTTTCCCCACCGCCTCAAAACCCCCCACTTTCCATTAACAACCCGCCCATGACAACGGGCCACTTGCCAGGAGGAACGGCGACAACTTCAATGCGACCGGACGGATCTACGATGACTCGGCGGTTCAGCAGAAAGACGGAGGCAGGCGATGATTGGCGGTTTCTGACCGGGGTAGTCGGCGGCTGGAATTTTCCTTCAGCGATGGGCGGTTTCTGCAACTGATGTCTTCAACAGCCGCAAGGCATGAACATCTTCAACTTCCTTTCGTGGAGAAGAAGATCGACGACACAAGGTAATAAAAGATTTCCCTTTTTTCATTTTTCTTTTTCCCCAAAAATGCAATATTTAAAAGCTGCAACATTATTGTTCGATGCGGACCTTAGAAAATTGATCTGTCAACAAATTTCTTAACACAATACACTCCCGTAATCAAAGATCCGACCCCAATTATTAGAAATCGAACGATGACATAAAAAAAAAATGTAAAAACTAGAAATAGATTCGGAAGTTTTAACGTTGACTCATCTGCCCGACCAAAAATAATTTGGGTCAACTCTAACATTTCCTTTAGAAACACTTCAAAGAGTGTTGCCTGCAAAAGAAAAAATTGAAGTAAAAATCCCCAAGTCTTGCAAGAGGGTATATAGCTGCAATATATTATGAAGAGCTGTTTTTTATACTCACTTTTGCTGGTGGCTAATGGAGATTGTTGTAAATTCAAGCATGCACATAGTTTACTGTTCATGCTTTTTAAAGGATAAATCATAAAATTAATTTTTTCATGCATTGAGTACAGTGATAAAATCTCTATTAAGTTTAGTTTGCTAATCCCAAAAAACTAATTATTTTCTTAAGAAAGAAACTTGATGGCCAAAATCAAGAGCAGCTATTTGCGTTGGATTCTCCTTTCTTTGGTGAGGATTGTTAATAATTTCATAGATACGCAAAAAATATATGCGCGGGTGAGAAGATCCACAAGGAACATTTGTATTGGAAGTCGTTGAACGAGACCTTCTCCGTAGCTAATCATGATCATAAGGTCTCGGTTCCTCTTAGGTGACCGAACATGTATATCTTGCCTTTGTTAATAGAGAGGGTGTTGCCTAGCAATTTTGGGTTCGATCATGAAGACGTTTTTGCTTTGCAATTTTGTATAGTTTATCTCTTGGTATTTTGCTTTAATTTTTAGACAGTTCCTTTTAATGAAAAGAATCTCCAATTACGTCCGTGGATATAGGACAAATTGTTCAAACCACATTAAATCTTGGTGTTGATTGTTGATTTGTGTTTTGTAGTTTGCTTTATTGTACTGATCGTCGAGTTTTTGCTACAACTAGTGCAATGAGCGTAGATTGATCATCGACCTTCATATTATAATGAGCTGGGGTTTTTGTTTCCAATTCAACATATTTGTTATTATTTGAATGACTAAGTTCGAGGGTGATAAGTTCACCGACAATAACACATTCAATTTATGGAAAACTAAAATGAATGGGTTGCTAGTTCATTAGGGGCTTGCTCAGACGATAGATGTTGAGGCTATGAAAAATCTAAAAGTCGCCCATAGAATCAAAGTTGATGAGGTTGAATCTAAAGCCCATAGTACAATCTTATTGAGTCTTGAAGATGAAGTTCTTAAAGAGGTGACTAAAGAAAAATTTGCATTGACTGTTTGGTTGAAATTAGAGGTTCTATATATTAAATGTTCCTTAGCTAATTGTCTGATTTTGAAGAAAAAAATTATACACATTGACTATGGATATGAGAGACGTGGAAACATTGCTAAAGAGGTTAAGATTATTATTATTATTTTGAGCTCTCTATCGAAGATATATCAACATTTTGTTGATATTATGCTCTATGGAAAGGAGACTCTCACTATGGCGGAAAGAAAAACAACTCTATATTCAAAGAAACTTCAGAAAATATCTAATGGTAAAGAATATTATGATGGCGAGGGGTTAACTGCCAGAGGAAGGTTGCAAACAAGAGACAACAAAAATTCGAGAGGTAAATCAAGATCCAAATCTAAATAAGGAAGGATATGTTTTTTCCGTCATAAAGAAATACATTATAAGAAGGAATGTTGTCATGACCTGCAAAGAACCCAAGACAGAACGGGGAACGACCCAATCCAAAGAACTAAATCGTCTGACCATTTTTTACTTAAATTTATTAACTAGCAGCGAAAAACTAAAATATTAGTTATAAGCTAGGGCCCAAAAAACGTGGGCTTATCAGGTCCAACAAGTGATATCAAATAGTAAAACAATATAATACAAAATGAAATAACTATTAAAAATAGAATTGCAACTTTTTAATATTAAAATTTACCTCGCAAAAGTCTCTCAAGGTAAAATACAAAAGTATTGAAAAATAAATAAAATTCTACCGAATTATTCTTGATTTGGCAACAGAATGTCTTGTTGATAAAATCCTAATAAAGTATCATTGAGGTAAGTTGACTAAACTAAATAGAGATTTAATGATTTTAATTGAAAATGTTGTTTAAATATGCATGAATTTAAAACTCACGTTTTATAAATTTCTTTTCAGAAAAATGTGTACAAAAGGGCATGCTTTTAAATCAATCCACTAATATATGGTACATAATTAAAAATAAGCCCTTGTTGTACTAAATAAAAATCACAATAAAAATGGAGTCACTCATAGACTCTAGGCATATCATGCCATTGGCAAGCGATGATCAACGATCGCAAAAGCCAAATAAAATACTCTGATTAGGTTTAGGGTTTTCCGCCCATGAACACAAAACATATAGTTGTCTCATTACTCTAGTTAACAACAAACAAACACATTCTACCTTCAACACACATTCATTGTGTTCGAGAGTATTGATTCCAGTGGGGAGTCTTCAACATATTCAAGTGCAGTTCGTTGCGACAACTCTGATAATCTGGTGGTACCATGGAGGAGATGTAATTTCTCCCCGAGTGTGTCTCTCAAATTTAAGCAGGGCTTAAATTGATCAGTATCAATTGTTGAGTTGACCTTGTAGGGGCCTTTGTGGAATATGAGATTATTTTTCGTTGGAGTTTTGAAAATTTGTTTGCCTTGCATTAGACTTTCTTTGAAGATTGAGATTGTTAGAGTTCAAAGTTCTGGATTCATTTTCGGGTGGACCAAGAAGCATGCATTGGATCCTTCACGGGGATTTCGTGTCAAGGTGGAGACTATTAGATTTCAGTGTGACCCGAATTCTAATTAGGCCTAGTCGGGTCTGTATCCAATAGTAAAGTTTTCTATTTTCTCTATATAATGATACTTGACTCGCAAAACTCATTGTACATTGATTTCGTATTAGTGAATTTCTCTTATGCCCGTGGTTTTTTCCCATAAATGTTTTCCACGGAAATCTTAGTGTCTCTGTTTCCGTAGTTTTCCTTTTTTCGTTTTTGCGTTCGACTCTCTAGTTTTTCTTTTGGGATTTTGTTGTAATTTTTAGCCGTTCTTAATGAAAATAATATTTGATTGCATCTATTAATGTAGAACAGATTCTCCGAATCATGGTAAATTTTGGCGTTTATTGTTTATTTGTGTAATGTAAGTTTGCTTTATTGTACTGTTCATCGATATCATAACATTGGCAAATAATATCGGAGTTTAATGCTGCAAAGATTCCGACAAGAGAGTATTACTATTTACAAGTATATTATTTTTGGGTAGCTGACTTATCTTATAAACTTTCCTAAAGTCTTCACAAGCAAGGAAATTATAATAAAAAATAATAATAATGGAGAAACAAATGCCCGGCCAAAAAGAAACACAAAAGAAATAAACTGATGACTAATTAGAGATTAGAAAAAAAATAAAGGATATTCAGAAAAGCTTCAGATCGAGATAAAAGCCAAAGGTGCACTCGGAATAGAGGACAGAACTATCACCTGTTTCAAGTCTTTATAACAAGGAAAATGCTGCTGCTTCCTCACAGTAGGTGGGACAAAAAGAAGCCCAAGCCACGCCATCCAGGATCAGAGTACCCGTCGACTAGCCATTTACCCAATTTGATAGTGTTATAGTAAAGAAGAGAGGGAAAGAAAAAAGATATAGGAAAGAAAGAGGTGGCAAAGGGATGAAATAATGCTCACATGGAAAAAAAATTTCTCATTACTTTTGTTCCATAGATCTAGTAACATTTCTTGATTTTCTATCAAATACATTACATCTAATAGACACATACGACACTAATTATAATTAATGTTTTCAGTAATGTTTGAGAAACTATTGACTAAAAAAATATATGCAAATATCATAATTTGTCGAATTTATATTTCAATGAGCAATTTCGAGTTAAGTAGTTTAGTTAATAATGAGATTTATCTAAAATAATTATATAAAGAATAAAAAAGTTCACTTGGAATAATGAGTGTGTGGCAGCCTATCCAGTAAAGGCTAGAAAAAACTCAGGTATAAGTCCGACTCATATCACTGGGGGTGCACAATCTCATATCACTTGAGAAAGTAGAAAATGCATGGTTTATAAGGTTCATTTCTCTACCTAATACAACGTGTTTTGGGCTAACCCCAAGAATAAATC
The DNA here is from genome assembly GCA_022433065.1 of Begonia loranthoides. NCBI lineage: Eukaryota > Viridiplantae > Streptophyta > Magnoliopsida > Cucurbitales > Begoniaceae > Begonia > Begonia loranthoides. Next base: position 56,731,449 of record CM039468.1, read on the forward strand.
GTGTGGGCTTCGACCCAAAGCAGATGATATTGTACTGTGAGCATTAGAGGACGTTAGAAATGATATCTGAGCGAAATTTCAATTGGAAGTATGGCAGACGAGGACACCGGGTCCCCAAAGAAGAGATATTGTGGAAGTCTGCCTTGTGAAGGCCAGAAAAGACCCAGGTGTGGGTCCGGTTCATATCAGTGCACAATCCAACATCGCTTGGAAAACTAGAAAATACATGGTTTATAAGTAGAGTTCTCTTCCTTACCTAGTACAATGCGTTTTAGGCTAACATCAAGAACAAAATAGTGCGGACTTCAGCTCAAAATAGACAATATTGTACGGGAGCATTGAAGGACGTTACAGAATGTTAGTTGAGCAATTTACTTTTATAAATGAAACTTTCATCTCGGCCTTTATACAAACAAATATAGTGCATTTGAAGGTAGATGTGACAAATGAGCAAATCTAGCCAAGTCGAGCTTAAAAAAATTCTGCTCATCGAACCTAATGAGTTTAGCGAGCTTAACAAGCCAAGTTTAACTAGTTAAAAGGGCTAGCTCACGAACTATGAGTTAAAAGAGCCAAGTTAGCCTTCCAGTTGCAACAAAAGTGAGTCGATCAAGCTAGTCTGCTCATTTAACATCTTTATTTTAAAGTGTTGACCTCTTACCAAAAGTGTCTTCTTTCTCTCTCCATTCTTCCAGTAACTCGTAGCAAAAAAAAATTCAAAAAAATAAATTTCATGTTTGTGTTGTTAAAGATAGGAGTTTGAGGTCATGTATGCACTTGACAGACGCGTACTACCAAAAAGAAGAACAGGAGTTGATCGGCCAGTTAGACGGTCAAGCAGAACCATTCACCCACGCCTAGAAATCATCATCGACGGGATGTTCTTCGTTGCGTTACAAATCTAAAGAGATAATATTTTAATTTGGTGTAATATATATTAAAGGGTGCATGATCGAGGGAGAGTCATTGTTTTTTGTTTCTTCTCATCTGGTGGACTGTAGAGTAAGAAATAACCCAGAGCATCTAATTTTAAACTTTCAAATATATAAATATTAAACAGGGAAGAACTCAAGCTATTATCCCATAAAGCTCATGCGCTTTATCAAGCGAAAGGGAAGAACAAGCACAAGCACATCATCATTTTAAGCACAATAACTAGATTATTCGTTTACTTTTGATAATAGCTTATTCAGTCTCGTTGGCGATAGAGAGAGAAAGAGAGTCGGTCTTGCGGATGATGGCGACATAGAGAATGAGGGCTAAAGCAGCGAGGAAGACGGCGAAAGAAATGATCATGAAGTAGAGAGGAAAAGGAAGGGAAATGGCGATGAAGAAGGCAATCACTAGAGATAAGAAGCCGACGGAGTGAAGAAGCTTGGTGGGGTTCAGGGTTTTGAACTCCACGAGCTTAGCAACCAGCAAAGAAGAAAAACCCAGAAGAATTGAGAGAGAAAGCAAGTGGAATGATGGAGGAAGTTTAGACTGAATTTGGACAGACAGAGCTGCAATTTGAACGGCAGAGGCGAAGCTGAAAGCCAGCAGCATGCTGGCTGAATCGGCAATCTTAACGCTCAGAGCATCAACGGCAGCCGCTTCTGAATCTCTGGTCAAAGACCGAACCTTCTTGAAGAAGGAAGTAAATCGTCGCTTAAAGGGTGGGTGGAGAGAATCCATGGCCGCCTGATTTCCAGTTTCCATTCTCTCTGAGTGCCTATTGTTGACAAACAAGGATCAGAACTCAGAATAAGGGATGGGATGCAGATGAAAGAATCATGAATGATATTTATAGTACCTTTGAACGACACTGTTTGCACTTGACCTGATGAATCCCAGTAGTGAGGTCCAGTCCTCTTTTTCAATTGACGAATTGTACATGTTCGAGCCATATTCGTTTGCTTGGATTGTCTTACACGGTGACGCATGTGTTAATATTCTTAAATAATTTAAACGTGTTTTTACAATCAAAATCAAAGCATTTAAATCAATTATAGAATTTTCTAAATTTCTTCTAACCCTTGTCATTAAAACAAGGGCATTTGTTTTCTCTTTTATGAAGAGTCTTTCTCAATTGAGATTATAGAATTATGGAACCTTAAATGGCAATACACCCTTATTTATAAACTTCTCCCATCAAGAAGTTACAAGAGAAGGGGTGCAACATATGGGTAGTTTTCGGAAAGAAAACAATCTGGAAAACAGACCACAACTCCATTGGGCATTTGCAAATACAAAAGCCACATAGGATTTATTAATTTCCAACATTCTCCTACTTGATCTGCATTTTATGTTATTTTTTGTAATAAGAAATCACAACATATGAATCATGGCGATATTTTCTCATAATAAATTTGAATGTTATCTTCCATGTATCATTATGCATTATGTTCTTTCTTAATTGCTCATATCTTAATGAATAAACTTTATGTTTATTCTAAGTCCAATACTTAAGTATATCTCTCAAACTAAACGTGTGCACAACAATTATAAATATGAGAAATATCAAAGAAAGAGTTACCTTAATATTCGTTTTTACAACAAAAAATTACATAGAGGAACCAATTCCTATTTTTTCTATGGTGGCATATCTTTAGTCAAAGAATCAGCTATCATCAATTCAGTACTAATATGTTTGATGACCACTGTGATATCCTTAACATGTTCCCTTATGGCTAAATACTTAATGTTGATATATTTATTTTGACGACCACTTTTGTTGTTTTTAGCCATAAAAACTGTAGCTGAATTGTCACAACATATCTGCAATGCCCTAGAAATAGAATCCACGATTATAAGCTCTGAAATAAAACTCCTCATCCATACACCATGTGAAGTAACCTCAAAACATGATACGAACTCAACCTCCATTGTAAATATGATAGTTAAGTTTTGTTTTGCACTTCTCCAAGATACAACTCAACCAACAAACATAAAAAAAAGTATCCATATGTTGATTTACGTGAATCAACGCAGCCAGCAAAGTCTGAATCAGAGTAGCCAATCACATCCAAGCTATCAATCCGTTTGTACATAAGCATGTAGTCTTTGGTTCCTTGAAAGTATCGCAACACTTTCTTTACTGCAGTTCAGTGGTACTTACTTGGATTACTCTGATATTGTCATAACATCTCAACAACAAATGTTATATCAGGTTTTGTACAAACCTGAGCATACATCAGACTTTCAACTACCGAAGCATATGGAATGTTCTTCATTTGCTCCCTCTCAAAGTCATTCTTCGGGCACTAGTTCTCATGGAACCTGTCACCCTTCACAATTAGAGCAATACTATGTGAACAATCTTTCATTCAAAGTCTCTTTAAAACTTTATTGATATAAGTTTCTTGAGACAAAGCTAAAATGCCTCGAAATTTGTCTTGATGAATCTTAATACCGATGACATAAGAGACATCACTCATGTCTTTCATATCAAAGTTCTAGAGAGAAATTGTTTCACTTTGTTCAATAAACCTTTATCATTAGTTGCAAGTAAAATATCATCCACATATAAAACTAAGAAATAAATTTTACTCCCACTAACCTTCTGGTATATACGTTGATCCACAATGCTCTCAACCAAATCGAATGAAGATATTACATCATGAAGCTTTAAATACCACTAACAAGAAGTTTGTTTCAATCCATATATGGATTTCTTAAACTTGCATATTAATTGCTCACCATCACTTGAGGAGAATCCTTCAGGTTGTTGCATGTAAGTCTCTTCCTCTACCTCTCCATTGAGAAAAGCTGTTTTCACATCCATTTGTTGCAATTCAAAATCAAAATGTGCAATCAATGCCAAAGTAATGCAAAGAGAATCTTTCTTATATACAAGAGAAAAAAGTCTCCTTATAATTGATTCCTTTCTTTTGAGTGAATCCTTTAGCGAGTCTTACTTTATATCTTTCGATATTTCCCAATGAGTGTTTCTTAGTCTTAAAGATCCATTTACATCCAATGGCTTTTACACCACCAGACAACTCAACCAGATCCCAAACTCTGTTAAAATTCATAGAATTTATTTCATATTTCATGACATTATACCATAAATTTGATTCACTACAACTTATAGATTGTGAAAACATCTCAGGATTATTTTTGGCTCCAACATTATAGTCCGACTCTTGTAGATATGTTACATAGTCACAAGGAATAGCTAATTTTCTTTCTCTAGTAGATCTTCTTAGTGTTGTTCCAACATTTACTTGAGAAACTTATTGCTCAATTGGTTGATCAACAATTTCTAGAACTTGCTTAAGAATTGATCTACTGGATTATTATCAAAAACTTGTAGAACATCATTTATTAATTGTTCAACACTCGTTTGAACTCGAGGAGTGTTATGAACAACTATTAATCTTTCACTTGAATTAGAAGGTTGAACATCAATGTAATTTCTTTCAGAAATAATATCTTAAAATTGATCACTCCCACTAATTAAGTCATTTTCAAGAAATTTTTCATTTCTTGATTCCACAATTCTAGTACTGTGAGATGAACAATAAAATCTATACCCCTTTGACCTTTCAATATATCCAATAAAATATCCACTAATGGTTCTTGGGTCTAGTTTATTTTCTTGTGGATCATAAATTCTAACTTTAGACGGGCATCACCAAATGAGTATATGTCTCAAACTCGATTCCCAATATTATCCTAACTCAAATGATGCCTTTTCAACAGCCTTAGTTGGAACTCAATTTAATATATACACTGTTATCTTAAGTGCATCGGGCCACAATAAATCAAGAAGTTTGAAGCTGCTACGTATACCCCTCACCATGTCCAACAATATTTGATTTCTTCTTTCTGCCACACAATTCTGATCTGGAGAACCAAACATGGTGTATTGAGCAACAATTACATGCTTTTAAAGAAATTTAGCAAAAAACCCAGGTGTTTGTCAATTCTTAGTATATATACTGTAATATTTTCCATCTCTATCAGTCTTCACGATCTTAATTTACTTACCACATTGTTTCTCTACTTCAACCTTGAAAACCTTAAAGACATCCAATGCTTCATTTTTATTCTGAAGCAAATAGAGATACGTGTATCGTGAGTAATTATCAATAAAAGAGATTAATTATTTTAGACCATTTGAGTCCATAACCAGACTACAAATATCTGAATGTATGATCTCTAATAGTGAGTAGAGGTGGCTAACGGGCGGGCTGGCTCGCCAGCCCGCCCGCTCAGCCCGTTACTGTAGCGGTCCGAGCCCAGCTCGGACCGCTACAGTAACCGAGCGGGCTTGGCCCGGGCCCGGTAAGCGGTCCGAGCCGAGCCCGCATGCCTCAGCCCGCCAGCCCGGGGCTCGCGAGCCTGGTAAGCGGGCCGGCTCGCGAGCCTGGCGGGCTGGCCCGGCGAGCCAGCCCGCCAGCGAACCCGTCGAGCTTGACGATCTGTCGAGCTCGACAGTCTGCTCGACGATCCGTCGAGCTCGACAGATCTGTCGAGCTCGCGTCGAGCCCGTCGAGCTCGACAGATCTGCCGAGCTCGCGTCGAGCCCCGTCGAGCTCGACAGATCTGTCGAGCTCGACAGATCTGCCGAGCTCGACGGGATCTGTCGAGCTCGACGGGTCTCGAGCTCGAGCTCGTCGACGGAGTGACGCCATG